>JAEIFV010000995.1:0-109950 GCA_018904265.1 Lordiphosa collinella
TTATAAAGGTAAATGGACAGCTCATTTACTACACCCAAAAAAAAATGGTATCAATATCAATTTGATGCTCATTGTCTTAAATTGAAACTAGAACCAGTATCAAATTGATCTTTTGGTTATTTATTTGATACGCAAAAGTATCAAATTGAAACAGACACATTTTTAAGATAGTTCGAAAACTCGAAATATTGCAGCTCAATAGGCGCTTAACGTTTGACATTTACTGATTTGAGTTTAGTGCAAACACATCGGTAGTTCGCTAAAAGTAATTTGAAGACTAAATTAATGTATTTCAATATGGAGAACAAGCTCTATATTTACAAGGTAAGCAGCGAAACATACATGTATACGACACATCGTTCCTTTGTAAAAAAAAAATATAGCTTTTTAGAGAGGACCAATTCCACTATGTTTCTGCGCTGTCCAAGATGATCGAGACAAAGTCAGCTGCAGAAGAGGAGTGGTTCGCGTTGGCTGCGGTGGCAGAACCTTTACTAAAGAAAGTTCTAGAGTTGGGACAAATTGTACAATTATGCCATCATAATTGAGCAGCATTAAATAAGATCGGCGGACTCGTATCTCAATTACACGTCCTTACATTGACTTCAGTTTGAATAACATCCGTGATGTAATAGGGGACATATGAGGGAAGAATGCAAAATATAAGTAATCAGTTTCCCACATGTTTATGATTTAATGTTAACGCAAGTTACCAGAAATCTAAATTGGTACTTCGAACTTGATAAGAAAAAATATGAAATTGAGAAAAGCTAGTATCAAAATGTTACCAAAGTTTGACATTTTTAAATGTCAAAATGATAATTGCAAGTTTCATATTGATACAAAAAATTAATACAAAAAATAGGGGAAAGTTAACTTCGGCTCACTTTGCAATAAATAGAAACAGAAACATATTGTGTAAGAATAAATTGCTTAGAACTCGAATATCTAAAATGTAATTTAAAAGCTTCTTTATATTCTTTAGTTGCGAAAGACATCTTCTGCTTAGTATCTGGCAAGTTTTCTGACCTATACAAATGTCGTAGGATTGGAAATTTTCTTGAATGATAGCATTCAGACTTTTCATCTATACCGTCCGTTCAATCCAAGTAGATTTCTATCAAATGACTTCTTTGCGGATACTTTGTCTTGTCTCTTAACATAAAAACTCGTGCACGCTTAGTTAGATATGCAAAAGCTTATACTAATATTTCCAAAAATTTTCAATATTTCCCGTATGTATTGTTAAAAAAAAGTTTGTGAACCGAAAATTATTTTTCAAAATATGTGTCCGGTTCGGGTTCAGATTCGAGGAGTCTCAGGGGTTCGGTTCCTGACCGGCTTGCAGCCTAGATTTAAAGATAAATTAACTTTGACTTAAGGTTATGAAAGGAGGAAAGCTATCTTCGGATAAGCCATTTAAAACCCTTATTAAAATGATTTTTCACTCTCTCTGTCTCTTTCTCTCCTTTCTATGCTTGTGACAAATTCGAATCAACAACAAGTTTGCATGAGTGAATGGCGACCGTGATATTAAAGTGGATTTTTGCATTCTTTTCTGAAGTAAGCAGGATTTGGGTACCTGTGGGTTACACAGTTACACACTAACTATGGATCTGATTAACGATTTTTGGGACACCTGAACGTTCGGCGTCACTTGTGCTGGTAGCACAACGGCATAAGTTAAGCTACTATTTTACCATTGGAATTGAAGGTGCAGGCATAGTTTAGTCAAACACAGGGCTTGTTAAAATTACAGATGAAACTCTACTAACAAGTAGAGTTGAAGCAATACGAGTCTGTGGACCAGCCATTTCTAGTTCCTCAACTGAAGATTTTGAACTAAATTCTCATTAACTTGAAAAAATCGAATTTCCAAGTGCATCAACTCCTTTCTCTACCCTCTGATTTCAGGCTTCTCTCTCTCTCCCTCTCTCTTTCTGGTCACATTTATTTACACAAAATTTGTTGTATGCACTGTGTATGGCCTGTTGCTTCAGTTTGTGCTTTTTGGCATCTATATTTAGTTAATCTATTTCATAGTCTCGCCGGGATACTTACGGACGGACTCGAGACTATTACAAAATGCATACGTCAGGTTGTTGGACAGCAGCCAGCTGGTTGCCGCCGCCTTTGAAAACCAAAAAAGGAGGGCGTGACAACCACCGCCCAGCAAAAACAAAAAAGGGCAACCAAATGACTAATTGCCCAATCTCTCCTTGAAAGTTGGCCCTGTGCTGTGATGTGATGCACAAGGCGGAAGCTTTTCGGCATGCCAATTGACAAAGCCAACACTTTGCATTATCACCCCATGGAGTGGTCTTGGGGCGGGAGCAGGAGGAGGTGAAGACACTTCACTCACGCTCGCATCTATTGCATTTGTTTATACCAGTTTAAGTGTGCCAGTTTGTGAGAGGGCGAGAGCGTCTCTCACTCCACCCTGCCTGCGGCTGAACTTGAGCTCAAGTGGCGGGCAGCTCAACTATGTAAAGATGGCGAGTCTCCAATGCATTTATTTAAACAAATGCCAGGCGAGGTGTCGCTTGATTTTGTTTTATTTCCCAAGAAAATTGCAAAAAGAAAAAATACAAAAAATAATGGCCAGCCAGCATCAGTGTAATACTTGGTGTGTGTATGCTCCCAGCCCCACATGTGATCGACGGGGCCAACATCTTGTGTCCATATGTTGAACAAACAAACAATCGAAAAACGTTGAAACAAACAAGAAGAACAAACGAGTCGAGCGATCGAGGAGGGAATGTGCCAACGCAGGCAACAAAAAAAAGCCCCCAAAATGAATTCATCTCGGGCAAAGTTTTTGATTTGCTGACATGGGACAACTGGCAACTGGCGGCGTTTTCACTCTGCGTTGTTTAATGCGGGGATCTGCAAATATTTTGACAGTCTTCTGACAGCCCGAGAAGAGAGTGGGCCAATTGCTGAGGGAAAACAGCAGTTGGTAACATGGTAACAGCGGCACAAATAAAAGCCAAATTGAAAGCGCCACCTGTTGTGCATTAAACGCGCTTGACTAAATCTTTAAGTACTTGGCAAGAGTTGGGGATGCCGGAAGTAACATCGAAATCGATCGAAATAGGGTACTTCAAATCATCAACTTAAAGATATACCCAGAAAAATGAAGAACGTATAATTGAAGTAGGAAAGCTCATGAACAAAAATCTATTCGTTGTTGAAATTTCAAGAATTTTGCTCTGAAAATCAAGCTAAATCGTTCACAGTTTGGTGTTTTTAGGCAAGGGGAGTGAGGTAAGCAAATTGAGAGAGGAGAGCAAGCACATTTGAGAGAATAGCGTTGAGTTCGCTCTCACAGTTTCATTCTGTGGTTGGGGAAAGTACCAAGCAGAGAACGCCATCGATTTTTGCGGTCATGTTGCTTTGGAGTTCCCAACCAATTATGGCATTGCTGGTATGGAGAGACAAATGTTGCTGCTGCTTAGTGGTGCTATGTATTCTTCGTGGGCGCACTTACCTTTGAATCTGTAGATCTCTTGATTCAAGAGTGAACAATCTTACTCTTGAACCTGTTCAGCACTTGATACAAGAACGAACATTCTTGGTTTATGACATTGCAAGTGTGAGTAGGAGCAATCGCGGACTTGAGTTTTTTAAGCACTTGATTCAAGCATTTCTCTACTTGATTGGAGAATGATTCGTACTTGGTTTGAGTATTGAAGTTCTAGGATCAAGGAAAATGGGATGAAAAATGCATACTTGGATCAAGAATTTCTCTCATGGATCAAGAATTATCATTATTATCAAACTTCTGACATCAAACATACTTGATCTAAATATGTAATTCTGTATTTTTTCTCTGAGTGTATGTTTTCTTGGTAACATCTGCATTTTTCCTTAATATAAATTTATGATAAAGTTTGAAAAACTTATTAGTTTTCGGTCTACTATTTCGTCTTCAAGTTTCAACGTTGCAAAGTGTTCAAATGGAGAGTTTTAGAATCGTACCATTGTCACAAATAGGTTAGAGCTCGATGGTAAACTAATAATGCCTCACTCTCAAATTTCGATCGTTGGCTGGTATTTGGGGTTTTTTTTTTTTTTGGTTTTAATTAAGGGGGTTGCGATGAAGGTAAAGGCTGTCATATAATTTTGCTCACAATTCCTTTATATTCAGAACTTAAAACGAAAAGAAAGCCACCCAGCGATTCAGAGATCGAAGCATGGAAATCTTTGCGATGTTTTCAACTTCATAAACAATGTCTGCCCTTAAGCGTGCATCTTATGCCAAATTCATCCTCTTGGCAGGCCACAACAACATGGTTTCTTATCACCAATGGTTTGTCAGTGACCTCATTACATGCTTTTCTGCTTTTTGCAGTGTAAAAGGCATACACAAGATTTGGTGTTGCGGGAAAGAATTGACCGTGATAAGCCAATACGAGAGTAGACCAGCGATATATGTACATATACACATATTTGTAACGATTCGAATTGGCCTCATTTACGCAACTTCCGATGAGATAAACAATAAGTAAGCTAAGCAGCGTCAGTGGCTGCCACAGCACCAACCATACAACAAACGGAGCAACTGAGTGCCGCATGTCAGGTACCGCTGCCCCAAAAATCCCGAGGGTTGCGCAGCTGACGCCAATCAACAATTATATTATTAAATATTTCGACAAAATGTTAATTTAAGAAATTATTTCATTGCAAGACAACAACGACAACAACCCAACGACTCCAGGGCATCGTCGTCTATGGGCTACGGCTACATGTCATTAACACGTTGATAAGGCGCGCTATCGCCGCTGCTCATTATGATGGGGCATATGCTCGTTCGTCCACACACCCGCTGTACATAAGGCCATATAGATAGATGGAAAGAAATTAGAACAAACCACAATCTCAGCCTTATAATTGGCGAAAAAATAAACCCAAAATCTATTAAAATTATCAATGCCGAATGCCGAGCGACGGGTCAGGGCCAAGTTGCTGCTTCAAATTGTTATTTGTCGCAACCAAATCCGGTCGACCGTTCACTCTTCCAAAGTCAATCAAAAATAGAGGGGGGAAAGGTGAAAACAAAGTGAAATAAAAACTGTCTTTAGGATTTCCCAATGCTGTTTTAAGTTGTGTGAAATATAAGAAATTCAAGTTAGCTGTGCTGTGCCTGCTAGCTAGTTATAAGAAGGAAACTTATTTGAAACATATTCTTTTGATCAAAGTTCTTTTTCAGAGCAGAAAACTTTTTGAACAAAATCCAATTCTAAGATTTTCCAAGTTTTTATTTAACCCATAACTTGGTAAGACTTGGGGTTATTACCAAATAGTCTGTAGTACTACACATTAAATGCACTAAGTGATCGACTGTTGAAGCTTCGTAAAAATCCATCGTCATTTGCATGATATAGTTTTATTAAATGAGATTTTTAAGTTGAATTTATACTGTTTCAGAAAGAATACCCTTTCAATGCTTTATTAAAGATACAGATAAATAAGTCGGAAAGAAAGCATTACCGAGTTTTGGTTCTAGGTGAATATTGGTGAAGAAAGTAAGTTGTAGGGTATTGAAAGTAAAAAGACAGTAATTGTGTCTGCGATAGTCTCGCAAAATGCTCGCATGCTGGTTTGCTGGGCTACGAGAGCAGCTACGCTCTGCGAAATTCAATTAAAGACAGGTCCGTTTAGTCACCTTAAAATGTTTTGGAACCAGAAGGGCTATTCTCCCTTTTACATTGGTCTCTCTATTTCTATTTTTAGCTTAAAGATAGCATTAACAGTTAGTTTAGGCTAAAGCTTGCCCATTATTCAGAGTTTGTGAACGTTTTGAATCGAAATTCTATTAAAGGCAGTGTGTTTCAAGTCCTCAAGTAAGAAGAAGGTGCAAAATTTTCTTAATTTGATAGTTTGATTATGTAAACGTGCTTAATTTAAACATATCCTATTGAAAATTTCCCTCAATATTGATAAGGGAAAGGGGTTTCCCTTACCATCTGAAGAAACAGCCAAAATCCTTGCTTACAAGGATACTGGCTTGTCTAATAGGCAAATTGCCATTAAATTGAAAAGATCTCCATCTGCAGTGGATAATGTAATCAATTTAAAGCAGAAATATAATACAAATCGATCAAATTATAATAATCAAAAGATTTCTTCTCGTGTAAAATCTGCTATAATTCGAGTTGGCTTACAAAAAAATGCAACTGCATCGCAAATAAGAGCTGACTTACAATTACCCGTTACTAAGCGTCGTGTACAACAAATTTTATCTAGAAGTAATCGGCTAATTTGGAAGAAAATGAAGTCTAAACCAGCTTTAAAGGAATCGCATAAAGTTGCAAGATTGGAGTTTGCCGAAAAACACATGTCATGGACCGATCAATGGAAAAAGGTAATATTTTCAGACGAGAAAAAATTCAACCTTGACGGTCCAGATGGTTTTAATTATTACTGGCACGATTAGAAGAAGCCCGAATCCTTTTCTACTAAGCGGAACTTTGGAGGAGGTTCGTTAATGATATGGACTGGTTTTAGTTACTATGGAAGGACCCCCATATGTAAAGTAAATGGGCGTATGAACTCGGAAAAGTATATAACCATGTTGGATGAAGTATTAATAAACTTTTTGGATCAGCAACCTACTTCAGACACCATTTTTCAGCAGGATAACGCTGCCATACATGTATCACGACTCAGCGTTAATTGGTTTCAGGAGAAGCAGATCGATGTTATGAAGTGGCCAGCACGTTCCCCAAATCTAAATCCTATAGAGAACATGTGGGGTAACTTGGCACGACGTGTAAATGCTGGTCATCGCAAATTCGAGTCGGTGGAAGAGCTCAGAATTGCTGTAGTCAATGAATGGGCCAAAATTCCTACTTCAGAGTTTCAAAAGGTCATAGACTCAATGCCAAAACGAATTTTTGAAGTGATTTCAAAATCTGGAAGCTGGACTCAATATTAATCATCATTTTCTTCGACAATAATACGTATATTGTTTTTATTCAATTGCAGAGGGTATTATAAAATTGTGCGGATGTTTGTAACGCATTGAAGGAAGCATCTCCGACCACATAAAGTATATATATTCTTGATCAGTATGACGAGCGGAGTTCATTTAGCCTTGTCCGTCTGTCCGTCCGTCCGTCTGTCTGTTTCTATGCTATCTCCTCCGTCAGTTTTAAGGCTATCCTCACCAAACTTTGCACGAAGTCTTTTGGTACATATAGGCTGCACATTTGTCGGAACCGGCCGGATCGGATGACTATAGCATATAGCTGTCATAGGAAAGATCGGTCGAAAAACTAGTCTTAATGAGAAAAACTTTTTTCTTTTTAATGGAAACGCCTCCAAAGTACGTTTTTCTAAGTTTACTACTCTTTCCCATGATTTCACTAAGTTTGGTCGAAATCGGATGACTATAGCATATAGCTCCTATAGGAACGATCGGTTGATAAACTAGTTCTAGTGAGAAAAACTTTGTTTTTAATGAAAACGTCCTTATCATTGGCATACACTTATTTTATATACTTTTACACAATTCTACAAAGTTGGGTCGAAATCGGATGACTATAACATATAGCTCCCATAGGAACGATCGGTCGAAAAACTAGTTCTAGTGAGAAAAACTTTTTTGTTTCTAATGAAAACGTCCTTTTTATTGGCATATTCTTATTTCATATACTTTAACATATTTCTACAAGGTTTTATCAAAATCGGATAACTATAGCATATAGCTGCAGTATGAATGATCGGTCGAAAAAGAAGTTCTAGTGAGAAAAACTTTTTAGTTTTAAATGGAATCGCCTCCAAATTAACGCCTCGTAATTAACAGTGTATTATGCTTTTCCAAGATTTCACCAAGTTTGGTCGAAATCAGACATCTATATAGTATAGATCCGATAGAAAAGTAAGGTCCAAAAAGTAGTCTTAGTTAGAAAAACTTTTTTGTTTTCAATGGAAGCTGCAAGGGTATACAAAACTTCGGCCGAGCCGAAGTTAACTTTCCCCTATTTTTTTAGAAAAAAAAAAAACGATAAAAATGCGAAAAGCGGTGCTTGCGTGGTCGTATAACTCGTAAATCTCGAATTGGATTATAAATCAATGTAAGATTAGCTTACATTAGTTCAAATAAATTGTATCCCCATGAAAATTTGATAAAAAATTTTTTTTTTTTGAGTACTTTTAACTTTTTGGTCTTGGTGGACCTTTCTGGGGAAATGCCCATATGGGTTTATTCACCGAAAGGTCCACCGAGACCAAAAAATTAAAAGCAATTAATAACACTAAAGCTTATCATATTTTCCCAGGGGAACAATTAGGTGAAACTTTGGTAAGCCAATCTTCATATTCATATTTTTGAACAAGCAGCAGCGCAAGCACCATTATTCTCATTTTAATAGATTTATTGCACGTTTTTTCCTTTAAAAAGTTTCTATGGATTGAATATTGATGTCTGAAATTTGTGCTAAAGATACAAAAAGTTAAAAAACAAAGTAGCATAAGAAACCATAGCAAACTATGTGATTGCAAATAACTGTCAGTTCTTGCTTTGCAATAAACCGATACCACCTGAATATCTTGATGGAAAAATGACGCGTTCGACATGTCATGCATCGACACAGATAAATATTTTTCTTAAAAACGAACAGAAGATATTCAAATCATACAATTTCACTTTAAAGGTCAATTAAGAAGATATTAAAACTTTGTCTTGGGCTCGAAAACCACTTCTGTTTCAGTCACGCACGAATCGCTGCTTATTAGCAATTTTTCTGCGTTTAATCGTTTCTGATTTATTAGGTATTCTCTTTCTATAGTAGAGACTAATTCTTTCTTATTCCAGATGTTATAGGAGAGGATAAGTATTTCAACGGAGAAAGCAGACTAAGTGAAATAAAATAGAGTTAAAAAACTCATAAATCAAAAAATTCTGGAATAAAAGTTAGATCAGAAAATTTGCTTTTGCACTAAGAATTTTCATTGTTACTGATTTACCTCTGTCTGTAATACACCAGTTTATTATAATTTTTCGTTCAAAAAAATTTTTCCTGATATTTCATAGGCTAATCTTAGATCCTCGCCAGTGAATGTTCTAATTGTTTTCGAAATAAAGTTTATCTGAATGATAAACATACTAGTTCCAAACAACACTGTGCCTGCGGTGAAACAGAATTGTGAACAGTTTGGTTTCATTTCGATTCATTTTGGAAGTTTGGAAAAAATTGATCTTAAATCAAATTGTATGCTCGATATGTAGGGGAAGATGGGGTGTTCTGAGCCAACTGAATATTGGCCACAAGCAAAAATAAATTAGAGCTTTTTGTTTATGTCAAGTTTCTCTCTTCTTCCCAGCAAACATTTTATGAAATTTTTGATCACATTCGAGTCGTTTTCGAGTCCTCGGCTTGATCATAATAGTCATAAATGCGCTCGATTTCTGATCATATATAATACTTTTGTCGGGAGAAAATGGTACCCTAGCCGTGACTCTTCTTGAAGATTCGTTTTTGACCCGTTATTCTGATCAGTTTCGACTCATTTTCGAATCATTTTGCGAGCATTTGTCAAATCTTAATTCAATAAATCACATTTTGAGCATATTCATGAGTAATTTTCGAGTCTTCTTTTAATCGTTAGGTATTAATCTCTTTTTAATCATGAAAAGGGCTCGAAAAAGACTCATTAAGGTGATTTTTGTTAAGACGATCGTCCAAATGTTGGGTGGGTTATTACCTAACTTTTGACCAGCAACCGATCAGTCAACACGTGCTTTAAGTTGGTGAATCAGAACTCGATTTTTTTTTCAAATATTATTGGAATATTTTTTTTTTGGCTTGTGAATATACATAGTTCAGAATTTTTTTAGAATCCAAACAGTTAGTATTACAGAAATATCATTGATCAATTGCATTTTTGACCGAAATATGAATTTTTGTAAAAAAAAAATTTGTTTTGGGTTTGTGGCGCCAATCAAAAAAGTGTGATGTATAGGGTGTTGTGAGCCACCGGAATTTGTCCCTGCAAAAACGCCCCCAAAGTACGTATTTCTTAGTTTGCTATCCTTTCCCATGATTTTACTAAGTTTGGTCGAAATCGGATGACTATAGCATATAGCTGCCATAGGAACCATCGGTCGAAAAACTAGTTCTAGTGAGAAAAACTTTTTTGTTTTTAATGAAAACGTCCTTATCATTGGCATACACTTATTTTATATACTTTTACACATTTCTACAAAGTCTTATCAAAATCGTATGACTATAGCATATAGCTGCAGTATGAACGATCGGTCGAAAAAGAAGTTCTAGTGAGAAAAAATTTTGGTTTTAAATGGGATCGCCTCCAAATTTCGTAATTATGCTTATCCATTATTATGCTTATCCATAATTTCCAAGTTTTGTCGAAATCAGACATCTATATAGTATAGATCCCTTAGAAAAATAAGGTCAAAAAAGTAGTCTTAGAAAAACTTTTTAGTTTTCAATGGAAGCTGCAAGGGTATACAATTTTTTCCGGCCGAATTTCCCCTATTTTTTCAAAATGACATTAAAAATCCACACAATTTTTTTTCCAAAAACTAATGATGAGCAAAGTTACATGCATCTTTTAACTAAAATACAAAATTTACAGAATGAAATTTACAGAAAAAAATTGATTTTTGGCAAAGTTATGTTCGAAAAACCTTACCATGATCACAACACCCCATCTTCCCCTAGTTTAAAGACTTTACAATAGTTGACACATAATAAGATCTTTATCTAGATGTGAATTAACGAGAAGAAAGTAAAATTTTCATACACCCCCCAACCAAAAAACCCACCCCCCACCACCCAACCCCCAAAATGACAGACAGGTAAAGCAGAAATACAATTTTTTTCAAAATTTGCATATAAAATTTTACTTTACTTCTCGATAATTCACATCTGGATACAACACTTGATTCCAGGTGACATAAAAATTTATTTCGGCATATTACTTTATTCAAATAAGACTGCTTTTCATAAGCATTCAGAGTTCAAAGCAATTCAAAAGTTCGAAAAAAGAATTTGTTTTCGTGCGTTTTGGAATCAGCCTTTAAAAATAAAAATACTTGATGAAAGATGAAAAGTATTAAGGTAGCCAAAAAAAACGGCGATTTTACTTCTCATAACACTGATTTTTGAATACGAATAACTGAAATGGAAACAGTTATAAATTCCGATTTCGCTTAAACGAAATCAAAAACGGGAACAGGCTTGTTTGTTCTAATAAATCGTATATTTTTTTGGTCAACTTTTCAAACTTTTATAGTTGGATTTCTGGTAATTGGTTTAGTTTCCCTGCAAGGGAAAATTTACCTTTTTTTTGGTGCATGCTTCTGTTTATGAGCGGAAAAACGATAAACCAGGGTAAAATAAATGTTGAGAGATGATGTCTAGGGCTAGGAAAAATACACCGAGGATACTTGGACTCTCAAACTTGTTCTCAATTCCACTTCCACAACAATTTTGTGATTTAAAATCGGTTTTTGTACTAGATTTGGTCTCTAAAACCGCAAAAGTTTTGCGTAAGTGGAATTGAGAACAAGTCAGTTTACTTTTTTGGGAAAGGGGAGCTTTTCTTCTGCTAGTGAAAATCTGACAGTATGTATTCCATTGAATAAAGGTGCCTTTTTCAGTGATTTCTTGAGAGAATGCAAAAATAAATTCAAGAGCTAATGTAAAGTCTAATGAAGTGCTCAAAACTCTGGGGAAGTTCTTTTGGCAGGCAATAAAATGAAAGAAAATAAAGGGGCTTCTGGTAAATGTTATGTCTTACAAGAATCAAAGGCTGTCGAATGAAGATACAAGTTATTATAAAAGCAGAGTAGATATTGAGTAAGTCGAAAAAAAGTAAGCTTTTTTGCTGAATTCGGAAGGATTTCTATAGCTCTCCTCTTAATCCTGGATCTCCAATTGTACTCACCTTGGCATTGATCAGCGGCACATGGCAAACATTTAGAATGAGAGCCAAGGCACAGAGCCGCCAGAGCAGCGACATTTCATGTCGCCCCCTTGACGAGGTCACGGCCATTTGGGATCCGGGTGATCCCATCGTTTTCGATTTTTGTTTTTCTTGTTTTGGTTTTTTTTGTTTTATAGATTCTTCTATTTTTCTTTTTGGCAGCAATTCGGTTATTTATTTGTTTGTTCTAGGACTTAAGGCAGTTTCGATTCGGATTCGATGTGTGAGTGTTTGTGATACCAAAACAAAAAAAAAAAGTATCTTTTTTTATATGGCACTGCAAAAGAAGTGGAAAATTAAAATCGCATAGAGAATGAAATGTCCGAAATCAGCGAAATTTAAAGCAAAACGATTATGTGAAACCAAAAGCCTTAATCAACTGAGGAGAAGCCACAAAATCAACACGCGCGAATTCTACAGAAAACGCTGGCTGAGAAAAGATTCGTCTGGGTGTTGCTACTATTACTTAAGGGCAGCTCCGCGGGGAGCGCCGTCTATGATTTTAGTTTGGATTTCGGGAAGGGTTCAATGTTTCTTTTCCTTTACGCTGTGCCACTCGCGCGCGCGCGTTTTCCCGAGCCACTTTCGATCAAAGGGTTTTCATTCAAAAATTTTTCTTGCCGATCCTTTCGCGTTTCCGGGCACCCGAAAAAAATTGACACTTTTCAGTGAGCACTTCAAAAAAAAAAGACAACTTAAATCAAATATTGCACAGCAAAAAACACCAACAACAAACAGGCCCAGGCGGCTTTTTTGTTTGGTGGCAACAGGCCCCTCCTCCTCAACTGAGAACGCACCGAAAATTGTGCGACCGTTTCGAGCAACGGCGCGCCAACGAATGTGGAAGAACTTCGACGCTTGCTTGGCCGGCCTGAAGATACGAGCGAGCAGCGCACGAGACCGTTTACGAGACCGGCGAACGAAGATGAGCGAAGTGGCGCGATGCGTGGGGGGTGGCGGCGGCGTCGGCGGCAGCAGCAGCAGCCACGAAGTTTTGCGGCTGAGGTTGTTATTGTTGCTGCCAATTCCTGGCTTAAAAAGCTAACGGCGCTTGAGTACAGGCAGCTGACAGTGCAAGCCTGTTGCGCCTCTCTCTCTCTCTATGTGTGTCTGCTTGTCTGGCTGTCTGAGGCTCTGCCTGTGTGCGTGTGCGTTGTGTGTGTGTGTGTGTGTGCGTGCGTGTGGCTTTGGCGTGGGTGTCGACGCATCCAAAGTTTATCGCGCTTGCTCTTTATCAAGAACAGGATGCTCTCATGCTTTGCACTATTTATACCCGTTACTCGTGGAGTGGAAAAGGTATGCTTGGTTCGTGCAAATGTATGTAACAGGCTCTGGTAATTGTTATATAATTATCTCTCTTAAGAAGGGGTATATATGTAGAAGTCGAACAGTGGCGACTTTAGCCTTATGCCAAGGGTAAAAAGTGTGCCCCGGTGAGGAAGGGGGTGCACCATTTGCTATGTTGCTCTGTAGGTCAACTGATAAAAAAAAATACAGGAAAGTTAACTTCGGCTCGGCCGAAGTTTTGTATACCCTTTGCAGCCTCCATTAAAATCAAAAAAGTTTTTCTAAGAAACTTTTGAAAACTTTTCTATGGTCAACTATATGGATGTCCGATTCCGATCAAACTTAGTGGAATCATGGAAAACCATAACAAACTGTTAATTACGAAATTTGGAGGCGATCCCATTTAAAACAAAAAAGTTTTTCTGACTAGAACTTCTTTTTCGACCGATCATTCATACTGCAGCTATATGCTATAGTCATCCGATATTGATAAAACTTTGTAGAAATGTGTTAAAGTATATAAAATAAGAATATTTCGATAAAAAGGACGTTTCATTAGAAACAAAAACGTTTTTCTCACTCGAACAAATTTTTCGACCGACCGTTCCTATGGGAGCTATATGCTATAGTCATCCGATTTCGACCAAACTTTGTAGAATTGTGTAAAAGTATATAAAATAAGTGTATGCCAATGATAAGGACGTTTTCATTAAAAACAAAAAAGTTTTTCTCACTAGAACTAGTTTTTTGACCGATCGTTCCTATGGCAGCTATATGCTATAGTTATCCGATTTCGACCAAACTTGGTGAAATCATGGGAAAGGATAGTAAACTAAGAAATACGTACTTTGGAGGCGTTTCCATTAAAAACAAAAAGTTTTTCTCACTAAGACTAGTTTTTCGACCGATCGTTCCTATGACAGCTATATGCTATAGTCATCCGATCCGGCCGGTTCCGACAAATGTGCAGCGTATTTGTACCAAAAGACTTAGTGCAAAGGTAAATTCAACTCATATTTTCCTTACATTTATCAGCTGGGAAAGTAAAAATCGCCCCGCCAACTGCGTCCATGACCATTCCATCTCTTGCACTCTTGTGAAAGGTAGAAATCTTTTCGGCTTTGTCTGTCATTTTGTGTTTATTGTGCATTGTGTGAAATGCAAATAGTACACACCAAAAAGGAAGGGCGTCAGATGAGGTGTGTGGGCGGGTGTTGGGGAAGTTGCAAACCGGCTGCCCCAAACCAACAACAAAAATGTTTGCTCTGCATTAGATCAACATACATCACTGTACCCTTCATACTTCATACACTTGCAAACATAATGAGGGTATTCACTAGCTCTCGTAAAATGGCAAAGCGTAAAAGCGTAAATCCAAAAGTTTACGAAGCAACAACAAAACACATGAGAAAAAAATTACCACTTTTAACATGCCTTAGGGTATGTTTAAAAAATCAGTCGTAGATGTCAAAAAGTGTAAAGTTTTGAAGTGTTGTAAAATTTTTCAAAGAATCGACTTAAAATACTTAGTATCGAGCCATTTAGAGATTTTTGTCTTAAGAATGTGCGGTCACACCAGCAAACTGTAAATTATAAAAAGAAAACTGGAAGGCAATGCAAAGTTCTGGAAGCAACAAAGTGCCCCTTTGTGGATCGGCTGACCTGCACGCTGATGTTGAAGGGACGCAACAATGGCAAGAAGCTGAGTTCCTGTCGCACTGTCAAGCGCTCGCTCGAGAGGATTCCTGGTAGATGTATCTCCCTTGCGTCGCGTTAACCAGGCCATCGCGGCCTGGAGCAGTAACACCAATCTTATTGCCGAGTGCTTGGTCGATAAGCTGATCAATGCTGCAAAGGGTTCCTCCAACTCGTACTCCGTCAATTCGAAAACAAGAAGACCATTCTACTGACATGTTTACAAATTACTTAAAATAACTCTTTTTAACAATTCCGTAGCTTAGCTGGGCGTCGAGAACACCCAAGTATTAAAAACATAAAAAAATACAATCAATAAAACTCTACTCCAAACATGGTTTTTATTTTCCTTATTGATGCTGCTTGTTAAAGGACCAAGTCTATTTTTTGCTTACACAAAGCTTGTTGCACCCATTGCCTTGGCATTTTTATTTAGTTGTTTTTATTTGTCAAGTTTTGGTACTCAAATAATATATCGTCTAAACATATGATTAATAGCCAATTTACACTAGGGCATAAGGGCTGCCTCTACTGAAAATTTCCTTAAGGCAGCCGGTAAAGTTTGCCTTTTCCATACATAAAGGTGACAGTTTTGCTTAAAATTAGTTCGACCGGAATTACGGCAGGCCCTGAAAATTACTACTGTGAATCAAAAGGGGTCGCTCAGTAGCTCCAGTGTGGTAAATTTAGGCTTTACCATTTTACGAGAGCTAGTGAATACCCTAAATGTTCAAAAAAAAAAAACAAAAAAAGGAAACAAGTAAGAAAGTCGGTCAAGTCCGACTGTAATATGCTCAAAATAGTCTTATTTCCAAGTCGGACATACCAAAATTATGAAAGTCATTTTCAAATCTCACGAAATCAATTTTTCAATTCGGAAGGCTTATTACCAAAAACCTTTTTTGCTTGGCAAACATTTTTTGTTGTTTTTTTTTAGCATATTTTTATAGCTTGGATATTTGAGAATATCGTCCTAAAAGAATTTTTTTAAATTCGAAATACTTTAGAAGATATAGCCCTTTTAATGACCCAAAGCAACTGCAAACATAAACGCGTTTATCTCAAAACCACGTTTTTTCGAGCTGGCGGCCCTGATTGCGCCCGTAGTTCTGAACCGATTTTGATGAAACAAAGTGCAAACGACGCAGAATTGTCACCATTATTGTCCATATTTCAATCATAATTTTAAAATTTTTTTACCATTTAAACATTTTTATACCCTTGCAGAGGGTATTATAAAATTGTGCGGATGTTTGTAACGCATTGAAGGAAGCATCTCCGACCACATAAAGTATATATATTCTTGATCAGCATGACGAGCTGAGTTGATTTAGCCTTGTCCCGTCCGTCGTCTGTTTCTATGCTATCTCCTCCGTCAGTTTTAAGGCTATCCTCACCAAACTTTGCACGAAGTCTTCTGGTACATATACGCTGCACATTTGTCGGAACCGGCCGGATCGGATGACTATAGCATATAGCTGTCATAGGAACGATCGGTCGCTACACAAGTTTTAGTGAGAAAAACTTTTTTGATGAACTTTTTCAATGAAAACGCCTCCAAGCTTCGTATTTCTTAGTTTACTTTAGTTAAAAAACTTTTTTTCCATGGAAATGTCCTCAAAATTGTTGGTTAGTCTTGTAGACACGATTCTACAAAGTTTGGTCAAAATCGGATGACTATAGCATATAGCTGCCATAGGAACGATCGGTCGAAAAACTAGTTCTTAGTGAGAAAAACTTTTTTTGTTTTTCAATGGAAACGTCCTTAACATTGGCAAATATTTATTTTTAAATTCTTTTACACAATTTTACAAAGTTTTGTCAAAATCGGGTGACTATAGCATATAGCTGCAGAATGAATGATCGGTCAAAAAGGAAGTTCTAGTGAGAAAAACTTTTTTGTTTTAATTT
Source organism: Lordiphosa collinella (assembly GCA_018904265.1). Taxonomy (NCBI): domain Eukaryota; kingdom Metazoa; phylum Arthropoda; class Insecta; order Diptera; family Drosophilidae; genus Lordiphosa; species Lordiphosa collinella. Next base: position 16,852 of record JAEIFV010000995.1, read on the forward strand.
GGATCGCCTCCAAATTTAGTAATTAACAGTGTATTATGCTTTTCCATGATTACACTAAGTTTGGTCGAAATCGGACATCATAATTCTGGATTTGCCCGAAAACAGTCATGGTACGATGATGAGTGCCGCCGCGCTACTGCAGAGAAAGACGCTGCCTACAGGAAAACTCTGCAGTCGGGAGCAACGCGGGCTGTTAAGGAGCGATACCGGGAGAAAAGGAGAGAGGAGAAGCGCCTTTTCAGAAGGAAGAAAAATGAGCAGGAAAGGCGCATGAGGGAGGAAGTCGAAGTGCTGTTCGGAAGGAGTGAGACTCGAAAATTCTACCAAAAGATTAGGCAACTATCCGAAAGTTTCAAGCCCAGAGTCACACTATTGAAGGACGAGCACGGAAAACTGGTCAGAAATCCGAAAGTAGCACTAGACAAATGAAGAAACTATTTCTCTAACCTGCTGGGAGGTGAAGACAAACACAATGCCACCTCTGGGGAAGTAGAGACACCACCAATCGATAACATAAAGATAGACCCGTCGGACCATAATGAAGTCTTGTTAGCCATAAAAAGGCTAAAAAATAACAAATCTGCTGGCGCTGATAAGCTGCCCGCTGAATTGTTCAAGGCTGGCGGCGAGGAGTTGGTAAGGTGCATGCACCAACTCCTATGCAGAGTATGGTCCGAAGAAAGCATGCCCGAAGATTGGAATCTAAGTGTACTCTGTCCAATATTTAAAAAAGGAGATCCTGCGGCTTGCGCCAATTACCGCGGGATCAGTCTCCTTCCCATTGCATATAAGGTTCTATCAAGCAACCTAAGTGAACGTCTAAAGCCGAGAATAAGTGAACTGATTGAACCTTATCAGTGTGGCTTTAGACCTGGCAAATCCACCACGGATCAGATATTCACATTGCGACAAATCCTGGAGAAGACCCAAGAGAGAAATATCGACACCCACCACCTTTTTGTTGACTACAAAGCCGCCTTTGACACGCCGATAAGGTCAAAATTCTTTGAAGCCCTGTCTACCTTTGGTATTCCAGCAAAGTACGCTCGACTTTGCATGATGACGTTGAGAAGCACACAAAGCTTCGTCAAAATAGGAAAAGACCTCTCCGAGCCTTTCGATACCAAAAAAGGTTTTAGGCAGGGCGACACCTTATCGTGCGACTTCTTTAATCTGCTGATGGAGTACATACTGCGCCAGTGCCCAAATGCTAACAGAACGGGCACCATCTTTACCAGAGATAACATGCTACTTGCATATGCCGATGATATTGATATCATCGGCAAAAGCGAATCTGTGGTAAAACAGGCGTTCTCAGAGATAGAGAAGCAGTCAAAACTTATGGGCTTAGCGGTAAATGAGGATAAGACGAAGTACCTACAATCAACGCGCAGTGAGTCTACGCTTGGACAATCTGTTGCAATGGGAGACTACAACTTCAAGGTTGTTAAGGAATATGTCTGCCTCGGAACGACGATAACCAGCGCAAACAACACCAGTCTGGAAATCCGAAGAAGAATTACTCTTGCAAACCGATGTTACTACGGGCTCAATAAGGAGTTCAAGAGCAGAGACCTCTCTCGGAAAACGAAAATTGCGCTATACAAGTCGCTTATCATCCCAGTCCTGCTATACGGCGCAGAAGCATGGACAATGTCATCAAAGGATGAGTCGGCAATTGGCGTGTTCGAGAGAAGAGTTCTTCGGAGGATTTATGGACCTCTAAACTTTGGCGGCGAATTTCGCATACGAATGAATCACGAACTGTACGAACTCTATGGGGACACTAAGCATAAAACAACAGCGGCTGCATCGGATAGGACATGTTACCCGTATGGATGATAACGCTCTAGTAAAACGGGCGTACAGTCGGAATGCGAACGAGTTAGGAGGCACTCCCGGGCGGGGTCGACCGAAGCGGAGATGGCGCGACCAGGTGCAGGGAGATATTGCGGGGCTGGGTGTGTCCTCCTGTTGGAATGTCGCTCGGGACAGAGGCGGGCAGAGTGGCGGGATGTTTGGCAGCAGCCATAGAGATCGTAAAACGGTTGTGATGATTTTATTTACCATCGATGCCAAAGAAGAAGGAGAGACTTATAAGCCCCGAAATGTTTGCAAAGTGTGACATCCATAATATTTTCAAAGCAAAAAAACGTGCAAAAAACATTTTCTTTGAAACAGCGATGCCCAGCCTTATGCTCTTTGGCTACGTTTTGTTTTTGTAATTGCACCGTAGATAGGAGATCAATGAGCGTATACATGCAGGGCCCGAAGTCTAGAAAAAGGGAAACACATGCAAACGATTTCGTCTGTGTGCGTCGCGTAGAACAAAAACTGATTTCTTTCTTTTCTTTGATTTACGCAAGCAAACTTACCAACAAGAATTTTGGGAGATTTTGTTGTTGCCTTAGCCAATTTCAATGCGCTTTTCTGTGTGAGTAGTGGTGAGTGCTCTGCCCTTTGCTTGTTTTGTGGATGCCTGCTTTAAAACAAAAGCTGATGGAGCCAAACCGGTTCCAGTTTTGTAATCAGTGAACAAAACTCGAACTGAATTTTTCATTGAAGAGGCTGGAATATAGAAGATTAGTCACTTTGTTCTCCTGTGTTATCAACGTACTTATTATTGAATCGAAAGTCTCACTTTCAAACCTAAGCCATGGGTTCAGGTGTTCCAGGAACCGGTCCACGAACCGAGCCTTGGACTTTACAGTGGGTTCGTACCCCCGGGCCGAACCTCATGCAGAATTTAAGAGGTTTGCAGCCTTGCTCTAAACCACTGTGAGTAGTGCGTAAGGGTATTTCGTTTCGGTTTCGATTGAGTTTCTGTGTATTTACAAGGCTTTCTAAAATACTGATACGACCCAAGTTTCTTTCCTATCTGGATTATTCCTTTTGCAGAGAGTACTTGATCTTATTTAACCATTTCCTTGGGATCTCACACTACTAACATATTGATAGAATTCTGGCTTCCATCCAAGATAAAGGCAAAAGTGAAGGTTAATAAAATGCCGTATTTAAAATGAGATTTGTGGAGTTTACTTATTTCTAAATCTACTCCCCTCCAATTTATAGAAGTTGCTTCGAAAAGCGAACCAAAATTCTCCCGAAATATTCCCGTTGAATCCGGTGAAATCTTTAATGATCGATCTGTAAGGTGTTTTGGTGTTTTGTTTCAATGACTTTTTCTGCATACTATTGTCTTCTGACGGATTGGCTCTCCACCCCCCAGCACCCTGCCCAACTGTCACTCACTGGCAGCAATAGCAGTCGGGCTTCTGATTGGACATTCCCCGGGCGCATGCGTCAGTCCTGCAGGTTGGCCAGGACGTTGACGCCCAAGGCAGACCCAGCCGACCAATGAACGCATTGTGATTTCCCCCCTCAAAAAAAAAATTAAATTATTAAATTGATGACATAAAATTGCCGCAGCTTCCGTTGTTGATTGCCATGTGGATCTAAAAATACAAAAAAACAAAGATTGGCGCCCTGTCCTATCAGTTCGCTGCTCCTATATTTGGGTCAATCTGCTCAAGTACACGCGGCGAACATACAACAATTTCTTGCGCTAGGCGGAGAGATGTCAAGAGGTGGTCGAGCTTATCGCCACGAAAATAATATATATGTATGAAGCATATATATTACTTTAATTGTACATAATTCGTATAATTATACGAATAAATTGAATTGAGGAAAAGGTTATCTTTGGTGTTCCAAAACACCACTGACGCCAGCAGGCGCAAGACGTTTCAGACTTTCAAGTAAATAAATGTTAAGGGCCCACTCAACTCCCCACTTTCTTGGCTAGGCTATCGCTGTTAAGCATGTTGAAAAGCTGTCCAACAGTTTGGCAAGCACTGCTGGAAGCTTTTAGCCAAGTCAGCGAAAGCTCGAACAAAAAGCTGAGTAGTCAAACAACCGTTGAACATAAAGCTGCACGATACAAAATTTAAAATTCTTGCTTTAAATCCGATGAACTTCCACATTTCTTACAGGCATGGCATAGCGCCGTCAGCCAAGTGAATTTCCATGTTTCTGGAAGAATTGTGATTTATGTGGCAATAAATAGGCCACTTTTGGATAACGACTATCTGGCATTCAGAGGGCTTTTTTGAAGTGTTCGAAGTGAAGACGCTGGTGGTGGTATTCCAGTTTCAAGTTAGATAGCTTAGCTAGGTGTGTTAAAAGCAGAGGTTGCAACAGCCGGTCCTGTCTTTGCAGTTCTCACAAAAAAAAAACCGTTTTCGTGCGGCACATTGACAAAGAGGGATGGAAGCAACCTTTAACAGTGCTCTCTGTTTTTTTTTCGGTCGTTTTTGCTTTTTTCGCTCTGGGTCTTTTGCCGATCGTTTGGGATACACCGCTTGCCGAAAAGGTCTTTTTTGTGTGTATGCAATCAGTGTGCGGTTCTTAGGCTACCGATATCAACGCAAGTTTGTATGTATGCGACAAACTATGTGCGATCTCTCATTCTCACACTGTTACACTCTGCTCCACTTGACTTTGTTCACAGCAACCTTTTTGAAATAACATTTTGGGCTTTCGGTCTTCAAATTACTCACATTTGGGACCGCTTGACTGAAATGGGCCTGTTATGGGGTTGATGTCAGACCGACCGATCGTTGGTACAGAGTATACTATAGTCGGGCTCGACCGACTTTCTTACTTATTATTATACTAGCAATTGACTTAGGTCCAAAAATTGTATAATTAATCCTGAGTATATATCTTCATTACCGGCTGAAAAATGGATACATTTTATAGTATCGTGGTTTGCTCATAAGCCAGACTATTTGGAATCGATATTGAATGAATTTTGAAATGGTACTCCTTTTCGCGGTTTTTTGGGTATCGAATATCATCAAATGCCATCATAAATTATGTATTTAATAAAAATCAATATGCACTATTAAAGACATTCAAGAATTAAGGGTCAAACCTTAAGGTATCCTACCAAATTGTACTATTATAGCGATTTTTTAATATTGCGTTTCCAATGACCCTGTACGTGTTTGCTGATTTTTGAAGATTCTTATCTTGAACCATTCACAATAAAGTTAAAATTGTTGTCGCTATGTGTTGCTAGTACAGAAGTACCATGTGAACGCTAAGCTAGGGTACAGTTGAAATACTGGATAGGAGGTGATACTTACAGAAATGCCAGAATTTTAAGGTATCATCCCGGGTTTTTTAAAACCTTACAGAAATGCATTCTATCAGAATTTTAGGGTCTTATCCCGGGTTTTTTAAAAAAGTTGGATTTTGTCGAACTGTGTAATAGACTATGAGCTGACTTTTATGAACTTGCATAAAAAATATTATCCAGTCAAATGATTTAATTAAATACTTTTCATTAGAAGTCCCTCTTGAACAGCGGGCGTACACACTAGCCGCTGAGCCACACCTGGCCACAATTTACAAATGATGCAGTAAAATACTTACATATAGATAAAGAAAAAAAATCAATATTTTTGGTTATTTCAATTCGCGAACACCCCAACTATTCGCAAAACCCTTCATTTGTAATGAACTTAATTATGGCCACCATGCCAGTGTCACCACATAAAGCAGTTATGGTTACCCAACCCTTACCAACACTGGTACAACAGTAAATTTTTCATTTACTCTTCTTCTCGTGTCACTTGTCAAAGCAGGAAGCTGAAAAAAGAGCTGCGTCATTTTATTAATTCTCAATCAATTTACAAGGAAAAATCAGCATAGTAATGAAGCCCACCCAGCAGCAGAAATCTTATAGCGTAGCTTTTTGCTTTCGCTTTGCCAATTGTTTCTACAACAATTTCGACAATCCCGAACTACGCATCCATCTGGTTCATTTCTATGACGACGAGGCCATGTTTTCGTTGTCGGTGCCTGAGGAATTGGAGCACGTTTATGTCTATAAGTTGAATAATCTTGATCAACAGAGCAACAAATCCTCGTTTGCCCGGCTGTCTAACATTCATTTTACTTGGCCAAATGTAGTAAAAGCTTTGAGCCGTCTACCAGAGATGGACACGAATCGTCTTGGCGCTTTATTGGAATTGCAGCAATTTACCGGAGACTTGCGCATTTTTGCGTTGACTGGTTACTTGAAGGAACGCACCGAAACCGGCTGGGAATGTCGCCATTATAAAAGAACATTTGTTTTGCGTCCTTCGGGACATGGCGGTTGGTTGATCACCAATGACATGCTGTGCATTACCTTGCCGCCGAAGAAGCAGTGCATTGACGGCCCCAATGCACTAGATGAGGCCATAGAGCAGCTCAGCTCTTCTATGCCCAAGATGGCCTTGGATGCCACACCTACTTCAACTCCCGAAGAATGTAATGAGCAGATGCCCCCCTTGGTGCCTATCACTCAATGGGTATCCCACGAAACTTTAACTTTGGAGCAGGAAATTGATGATTCTTGGCTGACGGATGAGGACGACTGCGAACAGCCTGAGGTGAGCCCCTTAGTGGGGGAACCTCCTGATGATGACAATTTTATTCCATTGTGCATTGACGGCCCCAATGCACTAGATGAGGCCATAGAGCAGCTCAGCTCTTCTATGGCCAAGATGGTCTTGGATGCCACACCTACTTCAACTCCCGAATAATGTAATGAGCAGATGCCCCCCTTGGTGCCTATCTCTCAATTGGTATCCCACGAAACTTTAACTTTGGAGCAGGAAATTGATGATACTTTGCTGACGGATGAGTACGACTGCGATTTCGTCATCGATGAGGATGTGCTTCTAGGCGATGATCTTTATATTGATCCAACATAAAATTTTCTTTTTACACACAACCACACATTTACAAAGTCGTCAGTTTAATTGTAAAATAAAATAACAATTTGCTTTAGCAAAATTTGAAGTTTAGTTTCAATTTATATTCAATCAAAGCATACAAACTTAACTCCAAGACCACAAGCGGAGATAGTAAGTGTAGTAAGTGAAAATTTATATAAAATACTTAGTATTATCTAATATTGTTACCATTAACTGATAATTTGCATTTTTAGTAAAGCGATGAGGTTTCAATCAGAGCCGTAATGTAATCATTACTTCCCGCATTTGATTACTTTTTATTACTATAATCTCGAATAACAATTACTGACTACGATCTTTTCAGTAATCGTTTTTGTAACTTGGCATTGCGATTGTTCAATGACTATTTCAATTTGTAATTACTTTTACAATTACTTGAATAATTGCATCTGTAATTGCACCAGGATCAAAGAATTGAAGAAAAGGTACCAGGGAAGGTGGGACATTAAAATGATAGCAGATTACTGTTGGTGCTTATAGAGAGACGATAACATTAAATTTGACAAACGAAGATAAAAAATGCGCAGATTCTTAGAAACCGAAGAGCCTTGTGAGGTTTTTTTTTAGAATTTTGTTGATAAGCCTACTTTACTGTTTTTAGGAAACGAAAACATATTAGATTGCATACTTTGAGGCACCAGCAATAAATAGGATGTTTTTGGACTCTTACACAAGTGCTAAAAGAGATATATCTCCATTAAAAAAAAATCGCAGAACTGTTTGAGACAGTTCATTTCAAAGCTAAGGAGTGGCAATTTCCGATGGTATCAAAGAGAGTCCAAACAATAGAATGGATTCCCCGAAAAAACGCTTTTGCATGATTCAACCAAGTTTAGTCGAAATCAGACATCTATATAGTATAGATCCCATAGAAAAGTAAGGTCCAAAAAGTAGTCTTATTTAGAAAAACTTTTTTGTATTCAATGGAAGCTGAAGTTAACTTTCCCCTATTTTTTTTGCTTCACTTAGTCGTGGAAAAGTGGCTTTTAGATGATGAAAAGCTTCGCTTCCTACATCCAACTTCTTAACGAACTGCTTCATATAGCCCAGTTTCAAATGCAGTGGTGGCAAAATTATATTTTCAGAATTAACTAAAGGAATCTTTAAGACATTTTTTCTACCAATTTGTGGTAACGCACGTGGTGGCCATTTCTTGCGTTAATAGCGATTTGGTGCTCGGCTGTCCCATTCACAAATATAGCATGGATACTTCGCCGAAGAGAATTGTCAACACCTTGAGATCTGCAACAATTTTCCATTTGTATGTTGCGTAGCTCACAAATCGGAGTATTTTTTCCCATGACTTCATAAGTTTCCTTAACGCCAGTAACGTACGCAATTGGGACTGAGGGAAATTGGTCTTGGTTGTGCAATAAAACAGCTTTTAAGCCTATACAAATTAAGATTATAAGTTTAATATTAATTAGTAAATACTAAATACTAATTAATTTTAATATTTGTACATACTTTTGCATGATACATCAATGAAAAGTCTCCATTCATCGACATTTTGTTTGTGATCTAATGCATTAAATAATTTCGCTACATCTGCACAATACACAAACTCATTGTTATCGGCATAGGACTTAAAAGTCTCTCCCAGTAACATCCTTTCGCTGCTCTTTCTATTTTCTGTAATTGAGAATTCACTTTCTACCAGACTTCACTGTCGTGACGTGAACCAAGCATTTCTCGTTGTCGACACGACAAGTTCAAGTCCCGAACAAGATCATCGAAATCCTTTTTTGATATGATGATCCTGATGGAAGGAACTGTTCTGGGTCCTCATATTCATATTCATCAGCATCACACGACCTCAGTTGCGGAGGTTAATACACATCATGAATCTAAAATATCGGCAAATGGCTTTTTTTTTTTTAAATGAATAACTCGATCAAAAACTACTATATTTTAATAAACTAAATTGCAAAACACGCCAAATTAAATGTTTTTTGAAATTGCATACCAAAAGTAAACAGTTTTATTCAAGTTTGACTTATTAATTTTCGTTCAAAGTGAGGCGAAGTCGCAAAAAATTAAAAAAAACATTATTTTACATGTAGCCTCCTTAATTTTTATCCAAGATTGCAATGTAATACACCGTTGGAAAGGTGCTATTTTTTTCATGCTATTGTACGATGCATAGTTTAAGACATATGATTTTTAAACTCCATCAACCTCGCAAATACGGGGTTTTAACTGTTATTCCAAATTTTGACGTGCACGAAAAATTTGTGGTATGCCACAATGTTACATTTAACTATATCTAAGACCTACACTATGTCGCATTCCAGAAGTTTTTTGACTGTCACACCGTGTAATCCATCTCATGTGGAATATGAAAAAGAAGATTTATCCGTTTCTTGTAGATTTCCGTGCAGCTTTTGATCGGGTTCCAAGGGATCTCCTTATTTACAAGCTGCATCTAAAATGAGTCATTTAAAATAGTCAGTTTTATCGCACTGATTTATAAAACTACAATCTCGACTGTATGGACGGACCAAAATCACTCACAAGCGTTTGACAAATTGGTGGGAGTCGGCCAAGGTTGCTTACTTTCACCTCTTTTATTCGGCCTATATATCGACGATCTTCATGATGTCCTTGAGGGTGGCTTAGATATTGACGACTTGAATATAAGGCTGCTATTATTTGCTGATGACATAGTCATGCTCGGATAATCCAATTAAAATGCAGCAAATGATCAACCGTCTGGAGCAATATTGTCCCGACTGGGGAATGGAGGTCAGTCTTCAAAATTCCCAAATTATGATTTTCCAAAAAGGCGGCATAAGGGGAGCATCAGGAGAAATGGTTGTACAAAGGCAACGAAGTGAGTGTGGTAAAAGAATATAGATACCTCGGTGTGGTTACCATTCACCAAACACGTCCATCAACGCGTGGCACAGACGAAGGCCAGCATCAACTCTACATGGAAGAACTTCTTTAGCAGCCAGTATATAACACTTAACTCGAAGTGGAGACTTTTTCTTACGGTTTGCCGATCCATTGCAGCTTATGGCGCGCAAGTATGGGGATATACCTGCTTTGAAGAGGTGAACCAGCTACAGAGATCCATATTCAAATTTTTGACTCTCGTGGTCCATGCGATTCACATGAGTCGTCTTTTCTGAATAGACAGTCCTGAAACATGAGTCCCAACACGGACCTCTTTGTTGGAAACTGGCATGCCTCGTCGAAATTTGTTCTCAATTTACCCACATTCGTGATTCGATGCGTACTCCATGTTTATTAGCTGTAATGGTTTTAATTTGAGATTTTAAAAGATACCGAGTTACTGAGGCTTACTTTACTTTTGTGAAAACTGCAGAAGTGGACGAAATCATTTAGAATGGTGAGACTTAAGTATTATCATGGTACCTCAACGTTGATCACTCTGGTGGACATGACAACGGCAACGTTCTACGGTACCGAAAAAAGTTTAATAGTCAACTGTGCACGTAGAATAGGATCATCTTGTCAGCTTACCCTTGTCCGAGTATGCCCTGGTGGCCCAGCCCAACCTACGAAAGCGCATCATTTGCAGCAACCAAAAAGGAGCCTTGATAGTTGACAAGTTGAAGCAAGTTGACACAAAGAAGTTGACACAAAGAAGCCAATTTTGTCAATTCCAGAGCAGAGCTTGGTGATGGTAGTCGAAGAGTTGGCCTTACTTTACACATTACATACAGAACTCAACAGATGGACTTTGCAATACCTTGATATAGTATGCAGAACGAGAAATTATCCCATCAAAGGCACTAGCGGCGTCGCTTATGCGCATTTTGGCGCATTTTATATTGGGGCTGTTGAGCCTGGCGACTTTTTCCTTGGCGCTTCCTAACATTGTTCTGGTCGTCGCTTTGGATAGCTTGCTCCTTCTCCCTCTCGGCATCAATTTGAGCCTGTTTGCGTTTGAGCTGCTCGCGTTTGCGCTGCTTTGCCTTAAGGTGCTGCTTGTCTTTGTATGCTTGTATCATGTCGACCAAAGTCGCGAAACTAGGTAGTCGTTGACGTGCCTCAAGCATAAGGTGAACTAGATCAACTGTTTGGACCTGCCTTAGCCCGTTAGACACGTAGAACCCATTCAATTCGATAACATCAAATAAATCTGAGTCGGCAACATCGACCAGCATTTCTTCTGCCTGGATTCCAAAATACTCGGCAGGCACACCAAGGATTTCAGACAACTCATCAATGATTTGTTCAGCGGTGAGAGGCTCCCTGAAAGTCATCAGGTAGTTAATTATGATACAGCCATAGTCATTCCGCAGACGTCTAACAGACATGGCTAACACAGATGGTAGAAATAAATCGCGTTGTTAGGAATTAAGCCACCAAGATTTGTACAATTGAAACTTACCTTCGATTTAGTTTTGGTATAAAAAGTAATAAAAATAAACAAAAAATTTTGTGATGTTGACCGCACAGCTTCTAGAAGTAAACTGAATAAACTAGAACTCCACTTGGCACAACAATGACATGGAGTGGGAATTTTGTTTCAAAGACTACGTGGTTTTCGGATTTTGAACAATCTATAAACAAATACACAAATACAACAAATTGAAGGTGGTGCATTGAGTCGCTTGTCAAAGAAATAATTTGTAACCAAAATGAAACGAATTAAAATCACGGGCTTAAGCCCCTTTTGCAAAAGTGTTCAAAACATACAAATTGTTTGTCATTGGGTCACAAATACATCAATCTTCAATGTTGCATACCAGAAATCTTGATTACACAAAACCCTATTGGTACACCAGCTGTTAAAGTCCGCTTTTGCTAACTAATGATTGTTACAAATTAAGAGCATACTTATCAGCTGCGACTTTTACAATTGCTAAAAACCAATAATAACAAGTAAGATAGCTGTAGTCGAGTGCCCCGACTATAAAATACCCTGTTCCCATGACTTCTTGTGTTTTCATACGCTTACGCTGCGAGCCCGCGGGAATACATTATTTTAGCAGCGAACACTTCACCCATGAAATGTTTCCCTTCCGACGGATGTACATCTGGAACCGTTCTCTGAGAAAAGAGAAATTGCAAGGGAAACCCGAACGATTCACCAAGTTAAAAACAAAGTTAAAAGCAACAACAAAAACACATGCTGAAATACGTTTTCAAGGAAGCATTTTTTTTTTTTGGTTTTCAGGCCTTAACAAAAGCGAGGAATTGAGCAGATGGTGGACTTTATTTGTAACGGAAACAACCACTGAGACAATTCAGAAACCAATTGTCACAATCTGGTTGTTCTTGGTTATCCCGCCACATTGCATTGAAACCAACATTGCCAAAAATAAGGTTATCTCATAAAAGTCAAAATTTCTCAAATAGACCATTGGGTCAAAGTGAATCGGAAGCGGAATCGATCGCTTTACAAGATGCAAAAAGTCGCAACCTAGACAAATCTTAGCCAAATTTGGTAGGTCTTTGTAAAGTTGAATTTTCTTCACAAAATTTTCATTTTTGGCCTAATTACAAGGACATCACTATTAACAGACCAAAGGTACTAGCACATAGTAAAGGGTGAGTTTTTAAGAGCTATAGGAAAGTTTTTCCAAAAAAAAAAAACACATAAAATTCAGAAAAATGCATGAAATCTTTATTTGAATCGATAGTACGGTCCATATAATTTAATGTTTGAAGATTATTTAATGCAAATGTTGACCGTGACTGCGCCTCAAATGGTCCATCCGCTTAGTCCAATTTTGGCATACTCTTTCCAACATTTCGGCCGGTATCTCACGAATAAATGCTTCAATGTTGTCTTCCAATGCGTCAATTGAAGCTGGCTTGTCTGTATAGACATGAGCTTTAACATAGCCCCACAAAAAATAGTCTAAAGGCGTTAAATCGCACGATCTAGGCGGCCAATTGACCGGTCCCGAACGTGAAATAAAATGTTCACCGAACTCGCCTCTCAATAAGTCCACTGTTGCGCGTGCTGTGTGGCACCGGCTTGTTGAAACCACATGTCATGCAAGTCAAGCTCTTGCATTTTGGGCAAAAAAAAGTTGGATATCATCTCATGGTAGCGCTCACCATTCACAGTTACGGCGACGAATCGATAATTGATGGTCATCATTAACACTGGCCGATACAGCTGCGATATTTTCTTCAGCTCGCACTCTACGTAAGCGTGTTGGTGGTTTAATGTCCAACAATGTAAATTTGGTGCGAAATTTAGTCACAATAGCCCGAATAGCCGCTTCAGTGGGTCGATTAAACTGACCATAAAATGGAAGAAGCGCGCAATGAACTTTCTTAACAGAGCACGCATTTTGATAATAAAATTCGATAATTTGCAAGAGTTGTTCGCTTGTAAGACGATTCATGGTTAAATTATCGACCAAACTGAAGATGTTTGACAGTGAAACAAAACACGAAACGTGCGTGAGCTGTTTAAACCATTGTTGCCAAAAAGATAATCTGAATATGGGTTTAACGACCTGTTATGATTTTAGTTAAAGTGAATGTTAGCAGGGTCAAGGTCGAGGTTTGATTATAGTTCAAAAATCAACCAGAAAATTCAACATAGAATACATTTGAACATGAACTGAAGCACACAAAAAAATAGGGGAAAGTTAACTTCGGCTCGGCCGAATCAGCCAGTGAAAAACTGTGTGGCCATGTTCCACCGCGCCTGCCATGTAGCCATAGACACAACTCTTTCCGACTTTCGAATGGCGTCGGTCGTCACCGGACTTTCCATCACTGCTCGCCCTTCGTAGTTCTCCTTCATTTCGAGTGCCAGTATATCCAGAACTAAGGCTGCCTCATCCGAGACCGTCCGGAATCTGGAATCCGAAGTGCGCTTAGTCTGTAAGGCGTTGCAAGCTTCTTTTGAAGGCTCTTGTTACTCGCCACCGCAGACGCCCATATTGGTGCGGCATAGAGCAGCACCGAGGTAACTACTCTAGCCAGTAGTTGTCGCCTTCCAGCTCTGGGCCCTCCTACGTTGGGTAGCATCCACGAAAGGGCTCTCTGTATTTTCGAAGCTTTTTGACTCCAGCTGTCCAACTTCCTTTGCAACAACTACGAGCGCTAAGTCATCCGCAAACCCGATCAGCTTGCAGCCTTGGGGTAGTTGTACTCTTAGCACCTCGTCATACATTATGTTCCATAGAAGTGGACCAAGGACTGACCCTTGTGGGACGCCTGCCGTCACGCTGTAACGCCTTGGGCCTTCATCGGTATCATACACTAGCACTCTGTCTGACAGGTAGTTAGATATGATCCGTTGTAGGTGTAACGCCCGTAGTATGCGCGACCAGCTAGCCGAATTAAAGGCATTTCGGATGTCCAGTGTTACCACAGCACAGTATTCCTTGGTGCCCCATCTCCACCGAGTTCCCTCAATCGTTTTGATTGCAATATCGACAACCGCCTTGACTGCGTCCACCGTGCCTTACGGAATCCATATTGGGATTCAGATAGGGCCTTTTTTGTATGTATATGTGTATGAAAACACAAGAAGTCAAGGGAACAGGGTATTTTTAGATTTCACGACTACTTAAACAAAATAATGCACAATTTGGATCTTTTGGCCGAAATTTAAAGTCGCTGGCCCAGTGTGCTCTGACTTAAATCAACATGCCCTTTCAAACATGTTAACTGCGCTGCGTAGTTTGTAAATTTGTTGAAGATAAAACACTGCGAAGATGCAAACACCACACCTAAGGCAGTCATTTTTCACACTTGTGGTATCAGTTTACCCACTGATACTAGCTTTGCAGACCTTTCCCCCTCCGAGCATCAGTTATTAACGAAAATACGTTTGAGTTGGCTTCGCATTGGACCCTTACATCCCACTCATGGCGCGACCTTGAGCGCTGCCCACCACTTTCGGATGGGGCACAGCCTCAAATGGCATTTTCACAGTTTTTATACTTTTAATAATTAAGCTGGCGTTTGGTTATTTATAGTTTTTCTTTTTTTTCTGCCATCGCATAGCTTTTTACGACTGTCAGTTTGCTGCGTTTGGCAACGATTTTTGTTTAGATTAAACAACAAGAGGAGGCAAGAAAAACGAACAAACTTTTATTACCCAGTGGCCTGCTTCCGTTTTGTTTACATTTTTACACTCGCAAGAACAAATACATATCTTTCAGGCAGCAGCAGCCAATGGACGCCGTTTGGAGTTGACAAATCCGAGAGGCCCGCCCGGTGTCTGCACAGGTGCCCCCCAGTCCCCCTAATTCTTAGCAGTGCGGCAGCTTCGGCTTCTATTTACATTTTGATTGCCTTTTAATTACTTTGCAGCAAATAAACATAAACAAAAGCCACATTTTTGTATTTAGCCGGCAAAAAATGAGTTGGCCTTTGGCCACGGCCAGCTCGCTATTCCAGGGTATACGAATTTCGAGTTTCTTAAACAAAAACTATAGTGACTAGTCTTTGATGAATTGGTTTGGCAGCAGCTAAGGGGAAACAACATCAGTTTTTTAAATAGCCCAACTTTGCCTTTAATCGTTTATTATGCCAGCAACGCAAAGAAAAACAGGAGAACGAAGTCATCATCCTCATCGTCATCTTCAAAGTGAAAGCAGAAAGAAGCCCGCTTGCCCACGCGTTGTGCGTCTTAGCCTGCGAATCGGGTCCAACAATAATTTGGCTAAAAGCGAACCACAGCAATTTCAATCAATTATAATTATTTGAGGTAATGTCAAAGGGAAAATGAACACAATTGATGCGCAGTTTTTGATAGCTTTGTAAGTCTCTTTAGACACTTAACAATACTGAAGAATGCACTTGTCGTCGCACTGTGCTAGCACATACAGATTGTAATAATGTAAACGCAACTTGGTTAACCCATGCCCAATGCCAATGCCAATGCCAATACGAAAAATTAATTTTTGTTTATTTATTTGAGTTTTAATACTCTGTACCAGTAGTACACAGAGTATATTAAGTTTGTGCAAAAGTGTCCGTCTGTCTGGACCTCAGGGATGGTAAGAGATAGAGGTTTGACATAAATGGAACATATGTTTCTTATAAAGGGTGATTTTTTAGCTATTATCTTTTTGGTCAAAGTAAATGCTAGCAGGCTCAAGGTCGAGGTTTGATTATAGTTCAATAATCAACCAGAAAATTCAACAGAGAAAACATTTGAACATGAACAGTAGCTGTGGCTGTGTAGACGGCCGTTTCGGCTGCCGCCATGGCAAAGCCTTCGTCAGTACACTTTCAGTTGCTGTCACACCAACAAGCCATTTTGCAAATCCTATTTATATTACTCAGTTGGCGAATAAATAGTTGAGAATTCCAAGTGCACAAATTTGCAAAAATTTTCAACTAGCTTTAAGCTCCGCTCTTTTTAGGGTATATGAAGGTATATGCATTGGCATTGAAGGTTGTTCAATGTAACTCTGTTGTTTATGGCCACTATTTTAATTACTGAGAAATTCGTCTCAGAGTGTGATTAAAGTGTGCCACGATTTTTATACCCTTGCAGAGGTTATTATAAAATTGTCCGGATGTTTGTAACGCATAGAAGGAAGCATCTCCGACCACATAAAGTATATATATTCTTGATCAGCATGACGAGCTGAGTTGATTTAGCTTTGTCCGTCTGTCCGTTTGTCCTTCGGTCCTTCTGTCCGTCTGTCCGTCTGTTTCTATGCTATCTCCTCCGTCAGTTTTAAAGCTATCCTCACCAAACTGTGCACGAAGTCTTTTGGTACAAATACGCTGCACATTTGTCGGAACCGTCTGGATTGGATGACTATAGCATATAGCTGCCATAGGAACGATCGGTTGAAAAACAAGTCTTACAGAGAAAAACTTGTTTGTTTTTAATGGAAACGCCTTCAAACTACGTACTTCTTAGTTAACTATCCTTTCCCATGATTTTACCAAGTTTGGTCGAAATCGGATGACTATAGCATATAGCTCCCATAGGAACGATCGGTCGAAAAACTAGTTCTAGTGAGGAAAACTTTTTTGTTTTTAATGAAAACGTCCTTATTATTGGCATACACTTATTTTATATACTTTGGACACATTTCTACAAAGTTTTATCAAAATCGGATGACTATAGCATATAGCTGCAGTATGAATGATCGGTCGAAAAAGAAGTTCTAGTGAGAAAAACTTTTTGTTTTAAATGGGATCGCCTCCAAATTTCGCAATTAACAGTGTATTATGCTTTTCCATGATTTCACCAAGTTTAATCGAAATCAGACATCTTTATAGTATAGTTCCCATAGAAAAGTAATGTCCAAAAAGTAGTCTTAGAAAAACTTTTTTGTTTTCAATGGAAGCTGCAAGGGTATACAAAACTTCGGCCGAGCCGAAGTTAACTTTCCCCTATTTTTTCTTTTTGAAACAAAAGAGTTATAAGAGTTTAGGTGGAGGCAACTTTTGAAAAAATCGAATAAATAGTTAATCGATAATAGCTCAATAACTATTCAACAGATTCTTCTTTCATGTCGTTTAAAGTACTTTGGACAAAGTTGATTTGGTGAATTGGGGGTAGATTGACTTGCATTTTGTCGAGCAGTGTAATAGTCCATTAAGATGCATCACCCATTCTTTGTTTTAGTTTAGGAAATCAAACTGTACGATTTGGAAGAGAATTAACCATATATCATGGAATCATAATTTGCATCTTTACTTATATTTGTTATGGAATTGCGTCTCAGCTAAAACGACGCCCCCCTGGTGAAGTTTCCAAAAATAGCCCAGAACAATTACTTTGAAACCAAAATCTGTTTTTAGGCATTCCCAATTCAATTTGAAATAATTACTTAATGATTTTGATTGTCAACTTTATGGCATTTGTTCTAGTGTTTATGCTCGCCAGACCATTCCTAGGCGCATTTTTGGCGTTTTGTTGTTCACGACTGCTCAATTTAATTGATGGGAAATCTTGTACAGGGCAGAGGGACGACGGCAGACTCAAAGCTCGCTCCTTTTGGCCTTTAATTAAGTTAAAAGCAACTGCCTAGTGGTGGTATCCATAGCCAGCGATTAACAACGATTCGGGTTGTCCGGCCTACGGGGCCGGGAATACAGCGAAAAGAAATCCGTTAATGAAAACAAGTTCAAAGGTTTCACATTTTCATTAATTTGGTTTGTGCAATTGCACAACAATCACAGTGAAATGTCATCGTGGGTGCCCTTTCAAGTCAATTCAATTGCCCGGCTTCGATCACAAAGTGCTTCCATGTCTTATGCAAAAAGTTCTTAACCCGTTTTCGCTGATTGAAATTGAAATTGAAATCGATAAATGATTAATGATTTCGTAATTTGGTCGCGCCACATTTGGCTGCTTGAATTATTCACTTGGGCAATTAGTTGGGAACGATGAAAGTCCCGCCCCGCACTTGGTAGCGTTGAAAGTTTTATGTGCCAACAAGTTGCCACAACAAAACACGTGACTGGTGGAAGGGGGAAAGGAGGGGGGTAAAGGCCCTACACTTTTAAACGTTTTTGCATAAAGCTCGGCATGACGGGATGTGGGGCAAACGGAAGCCAGACAAATTTATGCGACGATTTAAGCAAAGAAAATGAAGGTAAGGAATTGCTTTGAGTGCCATGTTAGTTATTTTCGAATGCATTCATTTGCTGCGGCTTCCCCGAGTGCGTAATTCAAAGACAAGAAATGGTGCACTAATGCTTGAAACGACTGTTGTGAGATACAAATTGCATTTAAATGAAGTCTCATGTATTTTCCACAATGAAAAGCTTTATTTTTAATTGCTGGGCTTAAGTTTTGCTTTGATGGCTCAAAGAGTATTATTCTTTTTACATAAATAAGCTCCAAAGGAGTGCGAAATAATGTCAAAGGGATCTTATTTGGATTCAAACGGGAATCGTTAACCCGAAAGCCAGCCAATAAAGTAAAGGGTGCTTTTTTAGCAACTTTCTTTTTAGCAGCTCAGCTGTTTTCGTGTCACATTTTACTGTCAAACATGTTCAGTTTGGTCTAAAATTTAACCATGAATCGACTTGCAAACAAACAAAAAGGTGGTAGTGTAGCTGATACTCACGAGGCCTTAATGTGAAACATGTTGTATACGATATGCTCCGCCTTTCACATTCTTGCGGTTGTGCGTTACTTTATACTCCATATTCAAAACTCGATACTCAGTAATCGATCTTCATATACAGGCATAACATTGATGTTATGCTTATCTCTGGACTTCCTACACCCTGGATCCTACTTTGCTATGGACGGATACGCATGCTATCGAGCGGACCATCCTGGAGGCCGGCCTAGGGGTGGTTCTTGTGTTTTAGTGAAGCAGGGCTAATTCACTACCACCTCCACCCGGTCTCCAACAACTACATCCAGCTCGCAGCCATCATGGTGACCACAGCGTATGGTGAAGTCCTCGTGGGAGCCGCTTACCTGCCACCCTCACTGCCCTGGAGCTCAGCTCTTTGGTCTTGGCCAATTTGGCCAACAGTTCATCGTTGGCGGTGACTTCAACGCCAAACACAGGCTATGGGGCAACTTCAGAGCCAACCCTCGTGGTACAGCTCTGACCCAGGCAATAAGCGGCGACTCCACCCAAGTCCTAGCAACAGGAAGGCCGACGCACTACCCATACAGCCGCAGAGGAACGCCAACCTGCTTGGACTTCTTCCTCTATAAAGGACTGCCAGACCACCTACTTGAAGTACACGAGGAATACGAGCTGTCATCTGACCACCTCCCCGTCCTGGCAACACTGAGTCTGAGTCCTCAAACAGCTCCAGTCAGAAGCCGAATACTGCTCCCTGGATCTGACTTGCGTAGCTTCCAGGAGGAATTGAGTGACTCACTCCATCTCAACGTGGAGGTGCATACTCCGCAGGATGTGGACGACGCGATCACCTTGCTAATGGACAAGGTCAAATCAGCAGCCGCCAAAGCAGCTCCACAAGTGCCTCCCCCCTCTCGCACAGCACGGGGAAGCCTGGTTTTGACCTCAGAGGCCGAGGGCATGATTGCGCTTAAAAAACGTTTGCGGAGGGAGTATGCAAGGACTCACGATCCAGCCGTTGATAGACTCTATAGGAGGATCTCAAATCGGGTGAGGAAGATGCTAGCCAACATTAAGAAAGAGGCAACGGACAAAATGCTAGAAGAGGCTACTCCTAACGAAGACTCGAAGTAGGCTCTCTGGAAGCTCACCAGAAGGTACAAAAGGCAGGTGCAGCCGAAGTTCCCCATCAGACAACCTGATGGCACATGGGTCAAACACCCTCAAGACCGAGCTGAAGGCTTTGCCTCTAACCTCGAGGAAAGGTTTCAGAAATTTTGCACTGCCTCGACCAATAGGCTCCAACTGGTCAAAGAAGCACTGGACGTCCTTCTTCAAATGGCGCTACCTGTCAGGCCCATCACATTTGAAGAGGTGACGAGCGAGATAGCCTCACTCAAGAACAACAAGGCACCTGGTGAAGACGGAGCTGACAACTACTTCCCCAGTGCTTGGAAGAACGCCAACATAGTCATGTTGCATAAGCCTGAAAAGCCCCCAAACGAGCTGGACTCCTACAGACCTATAAGCCTCCTCCCAGCATTTGGCAAGCTGCTGAAGAGATGCCTGTTAAGGAGAATCCTGAAAACCCCAGCGGTGAAAAGGAGCATACCCAAGTTCCAGTTCGGATTTCGTCCTAGGCCACGGAACCCCAGAACAGCTGCACAGAATGGCACGACGGCTTACTCAGCCAAGCTGAAGGGAACGCTCAATCCTCAACTCTTCTTGATGGTCAGATCGTTCTTATCTGACAGGAGATTTAAAAGTTGTCCAGGATGGCCTTGCATCCCAGAAGAAGAGGATTCGAGCAGGAGTACCCCAAAGCAGCGTTCTGGGGCCAACCCTATACAGCCTGTTTACTGCAGACATGCCAACCGCTGCGGACATCCCGATTGAGGAGACACAGGACCTCCTAACAGCAACTTTTGCTGACGACACGGCCATTATGGCTCGCGACAGTTGTGTCTACTCGGCAACAGACGCGTTGCAAGAATATCTCAAAAGGTTTGAGAACTGGGCCTGTCGTTGGAACATCTCCATCAACCCTGAAAAGTGCGTATCTGTCACCCATACGCTCAGAAGAGACAGTAGCCCTGGCGTCTTCCTGCATGGAGAGGTCCTCCCTCACAAATTGGCCCACAAGTATCTTGGAGTGACACTTGACCAGAGGCTGACCTTTAAACAACATGCCGCCGAAGTTGCAGGAAAGCTCCACAGCAAGGCGAAGAGGATGAGTTGGCACTCAACGCCAACAACAAACTCTCGCTAAGGAACAAGGTCCTCTTATACAAAGTGATCCTGACACCGATTTGGAGGTACGGCGCACAGTGGCCGGATTCGCGAATTTGGCGTTGCAAAAATCAATTTTTGATGTTCGATTTTTTTGAGCAAATTTTTTTATTTCAATAAAGGGAACCCTAGATAGCCCAGAAAACTTTGGTTTTTTGAATTTGGTCAATTATTTCGGTTGTTACAGTGGTTCAAAGTTGAACAATTTTTAAACTGCTGAATTTTTAATTTTTTGGTTACAAATTCACTTTGTGAACCTATAAAAACCAAACGGTAATACCGATTTGAATTTGGTTGATTTTTTTGAAAAGATGCATTAATTCTTAATGTGAATACATTAATAAACTGTATTATTTCAAAGTAGAATGTTCCACATTCACGTTTTAGGTGTACACTATTTTTGGTTGAGTTTTCAAACTTTGATAGACCGGGAAACATCAATTTCACCCGATTTCAGTTGTTTCGGAACATACGTCTTATATATTAGTCTATTTATTAATGTATTGTAAAAGTTGCAGCTGCCGAAACCTGCCGGATTAAACGTTACAGTGATATATGCGATTTAATATGTAGATAAATAATATTTGGGAAGAAGAAGAACAAAAAAGTGTTGCAGGTAAAATGATTTTATAGCGTATTTTGTGATTTACTGAGATAGGTAGCACATAATATAGGTAGTTACATTTGGCCTTTTCTGATTTTCCGCGTTAGAACTAGCAAGTGGGTGGATTTTTACCTACCCTCGAGTGACCCTTTCAACAGGTACTAGCTATGAATGAAGTTGGTCATTGTCTTTTGATGGTGTTGTGAATTGTTACCTAATATTGCGTAACCCTTTCAAAAGAATTTAGTTTTT
Source organism: Lordiphosa collinella (assembly GCA_018904265.1). NCBI lineage: Eukaryota > Metazoa > Arthropoda > Insecta > Diptera > Drosophilidae > Lordiphosa > Lordiphosa collinella. Next base: position 38,778 of record JAEIFV010000995.1, read on the forward strand.
TTTCAGACCATGCCTATTTTACCTGTTGCTACCTGTGTTCCTTGTGAACATACTTATTACTCCAGTACTCCAGTAAAGGCAGATTATTCAGATTTGAACAGTCGAGCGAAAAAGTACGCACACATAGTGATATTTGTATTATCGAAAATGGACAACAGCAAATTATTTGAGTTCTTCAAAACCGCGAAATCCCAAAAAGCTTTCGAGTCGTTAGTAAAAACCGAACTTAATTATACAAATGACGATTTGAAGGATGGGAAAATCATTACGACGCAAATAAAAAACATATTCTACAGACTACAATCTAAATGGAAGTTAGCAAATCGAACTGAGAATGGATTTATACTTAAAAACTCGAATTGGCTGGATGGATTTACGCTCTTTCAAAGATAATGACGATATGGCCAGCACTTCTTCTGGGCAACCACGAGGCAGACCAACGAAATCTATCGATGAGTGCTCTACGTTTACCAGGAAAAGGAAGCTTCAAGGTACCACAATGGAAATTAGCACGGAGCATCTATCGGAGGCATTATCCGTCAAATACTCAAAAGACCTGGAGAGAAACAGATCTACTATAACAAAAGCTGTAGCAATTGCTAGTCTGTTCGTCTTAAGCGCATTAAGGACAACATCAATAAGTACAAATTATCCTTATATAAAATTTTGTTAATTTTTAATAGTACATATAATTATAAATTATTTAAATATTAAAAATAAATTAATTTAAATTTTTTATTTAAAAATTTGAAAAAATTTAAAAATAAAATTAAAAAAATTTTTTAAAAAAAAAAGGCGTTCAAGCAAACCGTTTAGCCTTAGATTACAATGTGGCAAAATCTGCCATCTCGGTTATATAAAATCAAAAAGGAGGAAATCTTACGATTTAATCAAACACATACCAGGAGGTAAAAATCCTTGCCACGCTAGATATCCTGGGAAATGGGCTCGTCTTTATGATGGTTTTTTAAGTAAGGGCTACTATGACTAGACATATTAAGCGAAAGCTAAAACTATCTTTATTGAGTGTATCCCAATAAGTGAACAATCATTTTGTGCAAGCGTGGCTGGTTCACCAAATATAAAAATCGACTGGCTTCGTGTTTTTAAAAATTTGTGGCGGATACTGTCTAGTGATAATGGCGGTTTCCTCCTTTTTATACACAGATTTCGAGCAAAGAACACGATGTGGAGCTAATGGAACCACAAATATAAGGTCAACGAAAGTGGACTATTTTTTGTTACCTACCAGACAGAACATACGTTGCCCTGAAGGAATGCGCCCCTGGATGCAAAATACCCATTTCAATTCTACTCGGGCAAATACTGGGCTCACATGAAATTTCAACTGTGGGGCCGACTTCCCAAAAAAGGGGAAGAAAAAAGAAAGCTGACGTTACTGAGTGAAAAAAAAAAAAAAAAAAAAGAAAAAATAAAAAAATAGAAAAAAAAAATGATAGAAATTAATTTTTAAAAAAAAAATAATTACAACTTCATTTTAATAAAAAAAATTAAAATACTTAGACTTTTTCATGCAATTTTTTTCAGAGTATTAAACTATCAACTTTGGCAGCCGATCCTGAGTCACTCCTGTTAACCTATAAAGGTGAACGTACGCTAATTTTAAAGCTGGGAATTCTCTATCCTCAACCCTTTGAAAATTTTTCAAATATCTCTTTCAGGTAAAAGTTACGATTTTTTGCAACGCCAAATACGCGAATCCGGCCACTGTGCGGCGTTCAGGTGTATGGCATCGCCGCAAAGACCCCACCTGAACAAAATCAGAGGTCTTCCTGGCAAAAATCCTGAGGGGAGGATTACTGGAGCCGAGTGGTTTATTCGAACTAGAGACATTGGAGAGAGTGTGGTGTTCCGATGGTTGGCGACACAATCAACAACCAAGCAGCGGGTACTTGGATAAGGTCGCCGCCACCCAAACAACCTCGCCAGGCGCTTACTCCGATCGCGTAGGATCAACGGAATAGGCAAGACGCAGGCTCCTAAGGATTCACCCAGGTGAGCTGATTAATCGGAGGATTTAGTCCAAGCATAGGCTCGAATTTGCTGCACAATTTGATTGATACTCCATCTTACCAGCTAAGTCCCATCACCCTCAGTCACCCGCAATAATTCTTAAGTTAAAATCCCTACTATAAGATACACACTCAATCCTAATCAACCACTAAACACAAATAGTAAAACACACATTATATCGCACTATTCCCTACAGTACAAGTTAGCTATAAATAGTAACAGTAAGCTGTAATAATTTAGTTTAAGGTGCTAAATCACAAATAAACATATGTTTTTATTTAAAAAAAAAAAAAAATAGTAGGACCATAATCTTATACACACACCTTTCGAACTAGACTTTCGGAGAAAAAGAAATCTCTCGAAGTTCTGGGACACTGACGGATTTCTCGAGCGATTTGCAAACCAACCGAAGTCAAAATCTCTACAGATTTCCAGGACACCCCCGATAATTTCCTTTGAAGTGACATCTTGCATATCCAGGCCAATGAAAACTGCGATGTTTCGAGTCCAAAACTGAAAACGGCATATTTCATTGGTCACCAGATCAACGCAAGCATCTTTGATTATGTACATTTTGGCACATGGTCGATGAAAACTTAACTAATTATACTTTATTTTAAGTATACCCAGGTATATTGGTTTTGGGGCAAACTTCAATTTCCATAAAATAAATATATATTATTTAATTAATTAAACACGCGTCGATTTAGCCATGTTCGTCTGTTCGTATGAACCAACAGATCTCAGAGAAGGTCAGAGATGAAGGTTTGACAATTATGGGGACATATATTTGCAGGCAGTTCTAGTTTATTTTCCATTCCCTCGACCCCTTCAGCCAACGTCGTTGAATTCAAGCGAAACCCCCCCAAATGGGAGAAGGAGATCTACCAATTGCATCAATCACATTCCATTTAATTGAAATGGCCATGTCGTTAGAATTTCTCTGCCAATCGAGTATTTGTTCACTTGGTCAACCGTTAATTGCATGGCAGCTGAGTTAGCGCCTCCAGTTCAGCACCACCGCCACCACCCGTGGTGCACTCAGTCAATTTAACGCTTCATTTGCACAACCTTCCTCAATTTGTGTCTTTTGTATCAGCTTGGTGAGTAATAAGTGCAACAAAATAGATGCAGGAAACGAACTGATGGAAGTCGATGTCGATAAATGATCAAGGACAATATGGACGACGCTGCGGCATGCGAAAAGTGGCAAGTTTTAATAATGTGATGCAATCTAGAGAATAAATGCAAATATTTGTACGACTTAAAGAAATGAGACAGAACTGGACGGGTTTAGTGTGCCACTTGTGAAGGTGAGAAGGGGGACCTTCAGTCGGATATTGAGTGGGGTTGCCTGGAAGACGACAGCAGTTGATTATTATAGTGCAGGCAAGCGTTGCCATTCAACGAAATGAAAAAGGCGACAGCAGCAACAACAACAAGTACAACCTGCATTTGATTTTAAGTCAAGCTGCAGCCGGCTGAGCTGCGTCGAGCTGATGGAGATGACTTCGACGTTAGCTGCGCGCTGCAAAACTGTCGCGCACACTAACCTTTTGTTTTTAGCCTGGCATACCTTAAAGTTCGGCGGGTATATAAGACAGCTGAAATTGTTTACGTTTAATTTAAAAAAAATAGGGGAAAGTTAACTTCGGCAAGGCCGAAGTTTTGTATACCCTTGCAGCTTCCATTGAAAACAAAAAAGTTTTCTAAGACTACTTTTTGGACATTACTTTTCTGGGATCTATCTATAAAGATATCTGATTTCGATTAAACTTGGTGAAATCATGGAAAAGCATAATACACTGTTAATTGCGAAATTTGGAGGCGATCCCATTTAAAACAAAAAGTTTTTCTCACTAGAACTTGTTTTTCGACCGATCATTCATACTGCAGCTATATGCTATAGTCATCCGATTTTGATAAAACTTTGTTGAAATGTGTCCAAAGTATATAAAATAAGTGTATGCCAATAAAAAGGACGTTTTCATTAAAAACAAAAAGTTTTCTCACTCAAACTAGTTTTTCGACCGATCGTTCCTATGGGAGCTATATGCTATAGTCATCCGATTTCGACCAAACTTTGTAGAATTGTGTAAAAGTATATAAAATAAGTGTATGCCAATGATAAGGACGTTTTCATTAAAAACAAAAAAGTTTTTCTCACTAGAACTAGTTTTTCGACCGATCGTTCCTATGGAAGCTATATGCTATAGTCATCCGATTTCGACCAAACTTTGTAGAATTGTGTAAAAGTATATAAAATAAGTGTATGCCAATGATAAGGACGTTTTCATTAAAAAACAAAAAAGTTTTTCTCACTAGAACTAGTTTTTCGACCGATCGTTCCTATGGGAGGCTATATGCTATAGTCATCCGATTTCGACCAAACTTTGTAGAATTGTGTAAAAGTATATAAAATAAGTGTATGCCAATGATAAGGACGTTTTCATTAAAAACAAAAAAGTTTTTCTCACTAGAACTAGTTTTTCGACCGATCGTTCCTATGGGAGCTATATGCTATAGTCATCCGATTTCGACCAATCTTTGTAGAATTGTGTAAAAGTATATAAAATAAGTGTATGCCAATGATAAGGACGTTTTCATTAAAAACAAAAAAGTTTTTCTCACTAGAACTAGTTTTTCGACCGATCGTTCCTATGGGAGCTATATGCTGATAGTCATCCGATTTCGACCAATCTTTGTAGAATTGTGTAAAAGTATATAGATTAAGTGTATCGCCAATGATAAGGACGTTTCCTTTAAAAACAAAAAGTTTTTCTCACTAGAACTAGTTTTTCGACCGATCGTTCCCTATGGCAGCTATATGCTAGGCCATCCGATCTTCGACCAAAATGTAAATTTGTACCAAAAGATTATGGAAATGATGAGGACGTTTTCTTAAAAACGACGGAGGAGATAGCATTAGAACTAGTTCTCGACAGAATAGGGACGGCGATATGCTAATCAGCTCCGTCTTCGGCCAGTTGAAGAATAGTATATAACTTTAAGTGGTCGGAGATGCTGACCTTCATGCGTTACAAGCAGCAGTCCTCACGAGAACTAGTTTTCGACCGATCGGTCCTAAGCAAGTATTGGTAAGCCGAGTTTTGACCAAACTTTGCAGCTTCTTGGAAAAGTATATAAGATAAGACTAGCACAATGATAGGACGTTGGCGAAATAAAAACAACAGTTCTTTCGCAGGCGCCCTTACAAACAAACATTTTCGAGCGATCGTTCCTATGGCAGCTATATGCTATAGTCATCCGATTTCGACCAAACTTAGTGAAATCATGGGAAAGGATAGTAAACTAAGAAATACGTACTTTGGAGGCGTTTCCATTAAAAACAAAAAAGTTTTTCTCTTTAAGACTAGTTTTTCAACCGATCGTTCCTATGGCAGCTATATGCTATAGTCATCCGATCCGGCCGGTTCCGACAAATGTGCAGCGTATTTGTACCAAAAGACTTCGTGCAAAGTTTGGTGAGGATAGCTTTAAAACTGACGGAGGAGATAGCATAGAAACAGACGGACGGACAGACGGACAGGGCTAAATCAACTCAGCTCGTCATGCTGATCAAGAATATATATACTTTATGTGGTCGGAGATGCTTCCTTCAATGCGTTACAAGCATCCGCACAATTTTATAATACCCTCGGCAAGGGTATACAAATTTATTTTGTGAATTAGAACTAAAGAACAAAGTAATCTTATGCTGCCTCATCAGCTATGTTAATGCTAAAGCTTCTCAACATAAGCAAGCTTCAAAACTTGGAGAACAAAGGAAATGCTTGATCGACATAAACAAAAAAGAGCTTTCGAGCTTGGCCTTTGGAATGAAGCAAAAGTACAAAAGAATTGCAAAGTTTGCAAAATGAAATGTTTACGTTAACCGGGTAGCTGGAGCCCATGAATGGATTGTTTATATGAGCTGACGGAAGCGCTCCAATCGATGTGACAAAGAATGGAAATGTTTATTTTAACAATATGAAATGCAAGAGGCATGAGGGTGTTAACTTACACACCTCGGAGAAGCAAGTCATCTTTAGGGCAGAGCTGGGCAAGCGGGTGCTGGTGGTGTGGCAGATATGCGAGACGTATTTAAAGCTGCAAATGGGACGCAGTGAATGGGACGCGGTGTGCGTGGGCACCTGGATTAAGAACATTGGAACACCTACTGATCAGAAGGACTCCCGTTTAGCCCTCATCCAAACTGCAAAAAGCAAAGACGATTCCTTGCCCATTTTGTTTTAATTTTCACAAAATTAATTCTTTGTTTATTGCTGTCAGCTGTTTGCTATCGATAACAATCACAAAATCAAATCAATCTAACAAAGAAATACTTTGATGGACTTACATCTAATAGCCTATTTCCACTATGATCACATAAAGGTTGATTTCTTAGCTATTATCTTTTTGGCAACACGTGTTTAAACAGCTCACGCACGTTTCGTGTTTTGTTTCACTGTCAAACATCTTCAGTTTGGTCTATAATTTAACCATGAATCATCTTACAAACGAACAACGCTTGCAAATTATTGAATTTTATTATCAAAATGCGTGCTCTGTTAAGAAAGTTCATAGCGCGCTTCTTCCATTTTATGGTCAGTTTAATCGATCCACTCAATGGGTACGTAAATAAGCAGAATTGTGGATTTTGGAGTGAATATCAGCCAGAAGCATTGCAAGAGCTACCAATGCATCCATAAAAAGTCACAGTTTGGTGCGGTTTATGGGCTGGTGGCATCATTGGACCGTACTTCTTCAAAGATGATGCGAATCGTAACGTAACTGTGAATGGTGAGCGCTACCGTGAGATGATATCCAACTTTTTTTTGCCCAAAATGCAAGAGCTTGACTTGCATGACATGTGGTTTCAACAAGACGGTGCCACATGCCACACAGCACGCGCAACAATGGACTTATTGAGAGGCGAGTTCGGAGTTGAGAGACTATTTTTTGTGGGTCTATGTTAAAGCTCATGTCTATACAGACAAGCCCGCTTCAATTGACGCATTGGAAGACAACATTGAAGCATTTATTCGTGAGATACCGGCCGAAATGTTGGAAAGAGTATGCCAAAATTGGACTAAGCGGATGGACCATTTGAGGCGCAGTCACGGTCAACATTTGCATGAAATAATCTTCAAACATTAAATTATATGGACCGTACTATCGATTCAAATAAAGATTTCAAGCATTTTTCTGAATTTTATGTGTTTTTTTTTTGAAAAACTTTCCTATAGCTCTTAACAAAATCACCCTTTAGTACTCCATACTAAGTACTCGACACGACATAATCGATGCGTTGCCAAGTACTCGATTCTCAGAATTCGATACTCGGTACTGGACACTTAGAACTCGCTACTAAGTACTCGATACAAAGTACTCTATACTCAGTACTTGATTCTAAGAACTTTATACTTAGTTCTCGATATTAAGTACTCGATACTCAGTACTCGATTAGGCAGTATTCGACTTTTAGTGCTTGATTCTAAGTACTCGATACCAAGTACTCGATACAAAGTATTTGATACTTAGTAGTCGATTCAAAGACCTCAATACTAAGTACTCAATACTAAGTACTCGATACTAATACTCGATACTTTGCATTTGGTACTCAGCAATCGATGCTAAGTACTCGATACTAAAACTCGATACCAAGTACTCGACACTCAGTATTTGATACTGAGTGAACTCGACTCTAAGTACTCAATTCATAGTAATCAATACTAAGTACTCCCATTCCCCTACACGACCACCTTAAAGCCATAAACAACAAGACCACAAAATATGTAAGTCAGCGTGACGCGTGACGCTTTTTTTATGGCTTGAAAGCCCCAAAAGGCCTCTCAATCCGACGCGATTTGTAGATCACATTGGAATATTCATTTGAAAGCTTTGAAGTCGAAGATCTTAAAAAGGCAGAGGCTATTGGGGACTTTATAAGTAATTCTGAACGTTTATCACAACCGAACCGGTTCGGTTCAAATCCGGTTTGCAGCCCTGACGTAAATAGTGAACCTTTGAAGCAGATTGTAAATTCTTGATGGAGAAACAGCTAAGTATCAAAAATCAAAAAAAAATTTGTTTGATAATTGTTTCGATGGAAATGTTGTAACGAGACGCACTGCAAACTTGCATTGATTTTTCAATATTTAACTGCTGTCATGCACTTCGGGGAAAAAAATAAAAAGGGAAAGGAATTTGCATTCAAAGCTGATTAAATTCTGGCTAATGCGAGCCAATAGAAAAGTAGAAAAAGGCGGTGAGAGGGAAAAGTAGGATTGAGCATTGGTGGCAGATTATATTCCAGCGAATGCAAGTCAACAAACCGAAATAGAGAAAATCTAACTTTGGCTCTGACGGAGTCCATATACCCTAACAGTTACTAAATTTATTTTTATAAAGGAGTTTTTGGTATGCCCTTGCCGGAGGGTGTTATAAAAGAAAGCACAGAAGATTGCATATCCGACTTAGTATGGTATATTTTATATATCAAAATCAACTACTTATTTCAGTCGGTTTAGTTTTACAGCTGTCAATAACTTGCTCTTCTGTAGAAGGGAACGTCCTGACTGAATTTTGTTTCCGACTACGAAGTCAGAGATGTTTGTTTGAAGGACACGTTCATCGATTATGAACTACCCCGAAACTCTAAATGAAAATTTATTAGCAGATTTAAGAGACGTGCAACATAGTTGTTGAACAACGTACTAGCACCCCCCCAAGCCGTGTGTGGCCGAGTATACAATTGGGAATGCCTGGACAGAAATGCATTTCTACCGGAAACGTCCGAAGGACAAGCGGAATATGAAAACGGGATGAATCGCTAGCCAATTGCCTGGGGATGCTGAATGAAAAAATTCCATGCCGAATCAAGGGTCATGAATGAAAAATCGTTATCGATTCCAGTTGCAAGTTGGCCCACAAATTCGGCAAATATGTCAAATGGTTATACTTATTAGAGGGTACCTGTATCGTCGAGACTGCGCTAGTGTCTTTGTTGTTTTTGCTGAGCTATTTATTTAATTTTTGCTTGTTCGCATTTCTCATTTGCCATAATTTATGCCTGGGGAACGAGACAGATAGAGAGATAGAGAGGTAGGGAGGTAGGGAGTGAGAGACCCCCAGAATGATGTTGAGAAATCGAGAGCGTTAGCTACTGTTTTCTCCATGTATGATTGTTTGTGGGTATGCTTGTGCATACCTATTGTTGTTGGCTTAGATAAAATATCATTACCCATTGTTGTTGCTGCTGTTGCTGTTGTGCCCTGGTCATTATCTCAAAGATGCTCTCCTCGAGCATCCAGGCTAAAGCTGGGCAAGCAGTTCCAGTTGCCGGTCACCAGTCAACGTCGCCGCTTGGTCACAACATCGTCGTCTCGTCGTCGTCGGTTGTGTAAATCGAAATAATAATATTAAATATATGCATCAGGTTTCTAATCAATATAAGTAAGGTGCCATAGTTCAGGGTCATCAGCTGAGTCTGATAAGAGAAACTGCGAAACCAAAATGCTCAATGTAGTGCAGAGGGTCGTTCATTCATGAAACCAAGAAGCTGCATTGATTGAATCTTGGTATCCGGAAGGTGCGACTTGTTTATGCTGCACTGCTTGTACCACTGAAATCAGTCGGAAGTAAAGTTTGACTGGGAACTTTCAAGGGTTCGATATGTTTGCACATCCACACTTCCAAATCACATATGTAGTTCACATTGCCCGTTCCAGCCGGGTGAGCTTATGCCAAAAGTTTAATTTCTGAAATTTAAGCCGGTACTGAACCGAACCGAAAACCGAAAAATTGTATTATGTTTCAAGTATTTATTTGTAAAGGTATTTTCGAGCTGTTTATAGATTTCTTCCAAAGCTATCCGACGTTTTTGGTAATGCACTTATGGCTGGGAATCCAATTAAAGCACCGCTTTCGAGGTGTGACGTAAAACCATTCCCAAAGTTTCATTCCAATCAGTTGAACGTTGTAATTTGGCAAATTTCACGGTTTTTGGACCATTTCCCGCCCATTTCTTCAACTTAGAAACCTTCCCGGACAAGCGCCCAACCACCCTTCTGATAATGTGGTGAAAACTGATGGAAGTGGATCTAGAGCAGCGAGTCGACTGCAAGACAATGCTGAATTCGTTTCCTTCTCTGCTTTGAAAACGCTACACCAGTTCGGTAGACTGTAAGAGAGCTGTGTCGAAAGTTCTTCGGAGAATATGCCTACTCCAGTGCCTTCTTCCGTTTTCGAACCGTCTGTATAGATCCGGCCTGTCCAGCCGTGGCCTCTGGGGCCCGAAGTCACTCGCCGATTCAAACCGAATGCTTGCCGATGTCAGTTATCACTGCGTGTCAGAGAGAGACAGATATATTTTATTGTGCTCTCTATTTGGCCGGGCCTGGTATAGATGGAAAGCTCGTTCTCTCTGACGGTAGTGTCTTGCTTGCATTCCTCTCTCTTCGGAAACCAAGTTCCAAAGTTGTCGTTCCATTTCTGAACTGGTATGCAGTAGTCGCTTCCCTTTGCCTCTACCTCCAGTAGAATACTGCTGTGTTCTGAAGTAGATACTTTAAGAAGTTTCAGTTCCCGGAGTCTTACTGCACTTCTCGCTGCTTCATACTTCAGGAAAGTGCCTACTGGTTCCAGGTTCAGAATTACATTCAGGGCCGCCTAGGGGGTAGATCGCAGGGAGCCTGTAATACCCAGGCAAGCTGCTCTTTGTACCTTGTGTTGAGATTTGGTGTTGGCCACCTTCCACCATACCAGCGCGCCATAAGTACGGATAGATCTGACGACCGCTGTGTATAACCAATGAATGATATACGGTTGCAGTCCCCACTTCTTACCGAAAGTCTTTTTGTAGCTGTAGTACGCACCTAGTGTCTTATTCATTCTTTCCTCGGGGTTTCTCTTCCAGGAGAGTTTCGAGTCTAGAATGACACCCAGATATTTTGCTTCTTTGACCCGGTTGAGCTGCGTTCCCCCCAATGGATGGGAGTGTGAACTCAGGGATCTTGTATCTCCTTGTGAACAACAACAGTTGGGTCTTCTGTGGGTTAACTCATAGACCGTTCTGATGTGCCCATCTTAGGGTGCTAGCAAGAGCAGATTCTAATAGCTCACTGACTGTGGGTAAGTCGTCCTTTCCGTTCGGCGAGTTTTCTTCCGTAAGTTGTCGTTCTTCGGTGCCGGCTTTTTTCAACCCCATTTGGGCTACAGATTCCTTCCCAAATTTTATGGCCACAAATGAAGAATCAAAACCAATTTTTTTTTTTGTTTTTTCAATAGTCCATTAGAGAACAAAGCGATTGGATTCCCGCAAGTCCGATGCCTAGTACACGCATCACAAAAACCAGTCTTCTGTTTATCGAATACGCGTTGACGATTTTCTCGCAAGAATTTATTTTCATAGTGCCACAAGAACAATTCACATTCAACTGGAAACCAAGGCCTCGTATATCTGATTGAGTGAATGTCACATTGCCATCGCATTTCTTGCACTTCAAATGTTGGGATAACGTTGAAAATATTAAGAACAGCACTACGACAAAATACGAAGATCGGTCAACCGAGACTTTAAACTCTTTGGCGTTTTTCAGCTTTTTAGCCGATGCACTCACAAAAGAGGTGTCTTTCTCAGAAGTGAATCGATTGCCAGCAAATTTTTTGCGCTCGATCGTGGAATAAAACGGTCCGGGAGCTGCACGGCGCCGCGTATGTATATACTATAGTTATATATAGCGCTAACAATAACAATTATTGATTGATTCTTTTAGGAGATGATTTTTGATGATATCTAAAAGACATGTATGAAAAAAAATCGATTTTTTTTTAACCAGGGATCCTTTTTTTTTTTTTTGAAAGAGTTGAAAGGAATTCTAGAAAACTCTCTCAACATGCTCAAGTAACGGTCTCCAGTAAAAGTAACGGTGTGACCGTTCCACCATTTGAAGCATCTTCTGGCAAAATTCCAAGCGAATCGGCAAGTCTGCTGCGTTCAGTTTGTGCATAATTGACTGCAATAACTGTCTGTTTATACCCGTTTGAGCAGATAAGTTAATTGTCGAAAGTCTTGGATTGTTTTGTTTGGCAGCAGCTACAGCAGCGATTGTTTCCTCCGTCCAAACTGAAGGGTTTCGACAGTAAGGTCTTCTTTCGACTATCCCACGCTCGGCAAAATTGTTAACAAGTCTCATTATGGTCCATCTGCTCGGAGGATCGCCAAAACCAAAACCAAAACTACTGACTCGGAACCGGCAGGATCGGATGACTATAGCATATAGCTGTCATAGGAACGATCGGTCGAAAAACTAGTTTTAGTGAGAAAGTTTTTTCTGTTTTCAATGGAAACGTCTCCAAACTTCGTAGTTCGTAATTTGCTATGACTTCCCGACGAAATTGACCATTCTGTGCAGCTGTTCTGGGGTTCCGTGGCCTAAGCGAAAGCCGAACTGGAACTTGGGTATGCTCCTTTTCACAGCTGGGGTTTCCAGGATTCTCCTTAACAGGCATCTCTCCAGCAGCTTGCCAAATGCTGGGAGGAGGCTTATAGGTCTGTAGGAGTCCAGCTCGTTTGGGGGCTTTTCAGGCTTATGCAACATGACTATGTTGGCGTTCTTCCAAGCACTGGGGAAGTAGCTGAGGCGCAGGGCTGAGTTAAAGAGGAGCAACAGAAACAATATCGCTTTGCGAGGAAAAAGCTTTATTGTCCTGTTGTCAACTCCGTCTTCACCAGGTGCCTTGTTGTTCTTGAGTGAGGCTATCTCGCTCGTCACCTCTTCAAATGTGATGGGCCTGACAGGTAGCGCCATTTGAAGAGGGACGTCCAGTGCTTCTTTGACCAATTGGAGCCTATTGATCGAGGCAGTGCAAAATGGCTGAAACCTTTCCTCGAGGTTAGAGGCAAAGGCTTCAGCTCGGTCTTGAGGGTGTTTGACCCATGTGCCATCAGGTTGTCTGATCGGGAACTTCGGCTGCACCTGCCTTTTGTACCTTCTGGTGAGCTTCCAGTGAGCGTACTTCGAGTCCTCGTTAGGAGTAGCCTCTTCTAGCATTTTGTCCGTTGCCTCTTTCTTAATGTTGGCTAGCATCTTCCTCACCCGATTTGAGATCCTCCTATAGAGTCTATCAACGGCTGGATCGTGAGTCCTTGCATACTCCCTCCGCAAGCGTTTTTTGAGCGCAATCATGCCCTCGGCGGCTGCTGATTTGACCTTGTCCATTAGCAAGGTGATCGCGTCGTCCACATCCTGCGGAGTATGCACCTCCATGTTGAGATGGAGTGAGTCGCTCAATTCCTCCTGGAAGCTACGCAAGTCAGATCCAGGGAGCAGTATTCGGCTTCTGACTGGAGCTGTTTGAGGACTTAGACTCAGTGTTGCCAGTACAAGGAGGTGGTCAGAGGACAGCTCGTATTCCTCGTGTACTTCAAGTAGGTGGTCTGGCAGTCCTTTATAGAGGAAGAAGTCCAAGCAGGTTGGCGTTCCTCTGCGGCTGTATGGGTAGTGCGTCGGCCTTCCTGTTGCTAGGACTTGGGTGGAGTCGCCGCTTATTGCCTGGGTCAGATCTGTGCCTGTGTTTGGCGTTGAAGTCACCGCCAACAATGGAAATATTCTTAAAATTGGGATTTATATATTTGAAATGCTTTCACACAATTCTACGAAGTTTTGTCTAAATTGGATGACTATTTGAAAAACTAGATTCCTTCTCTCTGTAACTTGCGATTTGCAGGTATTTTGTTCACCCTCTTAACTCTACCAGTAACGGGCCTAAAGAGTTGTGAAAATGCCTCCCATTTTAGTGTAGCCTACTTACGGACTGCAATTCCGTTTCGGCCTCAGATCAATTGGTCTTCCAAGCACACTTGACGAATTATCTGGCATTGGCATTCTGACGGCAGAGTGTGAGTTGGTGCCAGAGCACGTGGCCCAACTGCATCATGAATGAGGCGATGCCGTGAGCGTTTGTCACCAAACATAGGCATATCGCACATGGCATGGCAGAATGTAACGTGACTGTGTGCCCAAATGCGTGAGTATGTGTGTAAATTTAGCCAGTCAAACTTGGCGCACTTCAATTTGCTGTCATAAGCATGAAAAGAGCGCCCCTGACGTCGATTCCCTATCCTACCCTGCGCCCACATCAACGTCAACAGAGCTTCAGCGACGTCAACATTGGCCTAGTCACGTTTCGTCTATGGGTGTGCTATAGTCGGAACTCTCCATCTCTCTCTCCTGGCTGGCGAATGGGCAGCGAAGCGGCATATTCGCTTTGTTCACTTTCCTGCCTTGGACTGTGGAGGTATGGAATGGGTATGTGCGTCGCAGGAATTGGTGGGTAAACCGAAATCCAAACTACCGCATAAGGAGAACACATTGAAAATGTTACTCCCTATCATCGCTTATCACAGCAGTGGGTTCTCCCTCCCCCGTTGAATATACGTAAATAAATGTCTGTTAACATGTGGTAGGCCATGTGTTCACGTGAACACGCGTTAAGCGGTATCCCATATTTCTACTCCTTGCCTTCGGACACGGTGGGGCTTGTTTTCAATTAGAACTGGACAAATGAAAAACTGTGCCGACATCGGCCTGCAGTGTTTAATTATAGTCATAGGCCGATTGGACGGGACTGACCCACTCTGTGCCAGTGCTGACAGCAATTGATGCCAAAAAGTTGCTCAGTCAGTTAAAAATGGCTAAAACTAAATGGGAAGAACATTGTTTAAAGTAACTTAACGATTTTAACTAAAACTAAAGGTTAGTCAAAATTGTTTTGAAATTATAGTCAATAGTTTGGGAAATATTCTGTGACAAAGTTAAAAGTTTAAAGACTTAGCTTTCAACTTATGTGGAAAAACGGACAAAATTCCGAATTCCGAGTCGGCTTTCGTGTAATCGTCAGTTTTATATGAAACTTCTTAGTTTTCATATAAAATGTCTGTGGTTAGCAATCGGTTTTAGCTGCTTGAACAGTTCCGATTTCTCTCAAACCTAGTCTAGTAGATATGTTCGCCACCCACCAAATAAATTTGTGAATTTTAAATTAGAAAAACCGAAGCGGAATTCAGAACAGGGTCGATGGACTTTGAAGCAATTTGCACAAAACGCATTTCCTCATTTTAGTTGGAATGCAATGTAAATTTTAATTTAGTGAGTAGCTTTCAGTTTTTGAACTTACAATACGGCTGGATCTGGTGGGAAAATGGCCAACTTGTGCAACTCTGTCCTGTGAAGTGTTATGCGGTCAAATGCGTCTCCTTCTGGTGTTCATAAATCAAATGTCGCTCACATGTTGAAACAATGAAAGGGCGACTGTCGCTCAGGTTGACGTTGGGCTTCTTCCTTTTTTTCTTTGCTGCACAAGACCGAATCGCTTGCGGTTTAATTCTTGACTTTTTCCATTCTGTCTACTGGCCAAAGGTGTGTAAATAAACTTAAACTTTGTGAAGTTTGCCTGACTTCAGTTTGCTGGTGTGTAAGTCAGGGAAGCAAGGTATTGAAAACAGTTCAATGCGGTTCAAGTATTTAAATGTTAAAAAAAGATATTTATGAAAAATTTTGTAAAGCCCTAAATTGTTCAAGAGTTCTTATTTGAATTAAGTTGAACATCGGTAGCTGTCTGAGCCGATAATGGTTATCCTTTAACTATGGAAAGAAATAAATGAGTGCGCCTCAGGCAACATTTTTTGTGTAGAACTACACGGAGCACTTATTTTGACAAAGTAAATAAAACACAAAGATTTGTAATTGACCAGCTCAGTAATCGGAGCTGAATGAATCTTTAACTGATATTTGTCCTGTTTATATATAACTAGCTGAATACCCGGCGTCGCCTAGAGCCTTTGCAATATGAGAATATGATTCAAGTTTTAACTGCGTGCTTAAAAGGTGTGGACCTAAACCATATTTGAAGTGGTTCAGCCGCATGGTATGAAGCCGGGAAAATGTCTAACTTCACAATTCCCTACACACCAAATTTCAAGCTCTTTCAAGCTCAATTAAAGAACTTCTGAGATCTGGCACAGAACCACTATGAATAAGTAAAATATCCAACTCCATATTACCAACCATCATTCTTAGGGCTGCAAACTGGTTTTGAACCGAACTGGTTCGAACCCGGAATTCTGACTATTAATTTACTCTGAACCGAACCTTGAACCGAATCTCTTTAATAATTAAAGCTAAACCTGAACCTGTTCCGAACCTAAAGTTTCGGTTCTGTTCAAAAAAAATGATAGACAAAAAATAGGGGAAAGTTAACTTCGGCTCGGCCGAAGTTTTGTATACCCTTGCAGCTTTCATTGAAAACAAAAAAGTTTTTCTAACTTAGACTACTTTTTGGACCTTACTTTTCTATGGGATCTGTACTATATAGATGTCTGATTTCGACCAAACTTGGTGAAATCATTGAAAAGCATAATACACTGTTAATTACGAGGCGTTAATTTGGAGGCGATCCCATTTAAAACCAAAAAGTTTTTCTCACTAGAACTTCTTTTTCGACCGACCATTCATACTGCAGCTATATGCTATAGTCATCCGATTTTTATAGAACTTTGTAGAAATGTGTTAAAGTATATAAAATAAGAATATGCCAATAAAAAGGACGTTTTCATTTAAAACAAAAAAAGTTTTCCTCACTCGAACTAGTTTTTCGACCGATCGTTCCTATGGCAGCTATATGCTATAGTCATCCGATTTCAACCAAAACTTAGTAAAATCATGGGAAAGGATAGTAAACTAAGAAATACGTACTTTGGAGGCGTTTCCATTAAAAACAAAAAAGTTTTTCTCTTTAAGACTTGTTTTTCGACCGATCGTTCCTATGGCAGCTATATGCTATAGTCATCCGATCCGGCCGGTTCCGACAAATGTGCAGCGTATTTGTACCAAAATACTTCGTGCAAAGTTTGGTGAGGATAGCTTTAAAACTGATGGAGGAGATAGCATAGAAACAGACAGACGGACGGACAGACGGACAAGGCTAAATCAACTCAGCTCGTCATGCTGATCAAGAATATATATACTTTATGTGGTCGGAGATGCTTCCTTCAATGCGTTACAAACATCCGCACAATTGTATAATACCCTCTGCAAGGGTATAAAAAAATAATTAGCTTTTACAAATGTCCAAACGCTACGACGGGTTCTTTCCATTTGCTGATTGCCAGCTCGTGATGATCCTACCAAGTGCATCATTTGCAATAACATTGCCTCGTCTTTCTCTAAAGCTAATACTAGAAAACCATCATCTAAATCCATTTTATTTGCACCAACTTACAGCGCAACGGAGTGGCCCAAATTAAAGAAATTAAATATTTGAAAAAATTTAATATTCACTTATGGATTCTTGGTCTTGTTTTATATTAAACTAAGTATCTGGCAGCTTATAACCGGTATATCCGCCATTATTTTTGCAAGACTTTCTCCATTTGTCTTGGCATGGAGGATAATAACTTGCGACAAGCTCCAATTGGAATGTTGTACCATGCGCTTTGGACAATATCCCTAATCTGATTTTATTTTGACAAAAAGTCTTTCCGACCTCTCTTTTGAGTTCACCCCAGAGATTCTCGATGGGATTGAGGTCCGGGGATTGACTTGGCCACTCAAGAACATCCACATTTTGCCCTCGGAACCAATCCTTTAATACTCGTGAGGCGAGCTTCGGGTCGTTTTCTTGCTGGAACTTCCATAAAAGTGGCTTATTATCCTCGGCCTATGGTAGCATCACCGTCTTCAATAGATCTTTGTATACAAATCTGTCCATTATTCCGTCAATACGATGAATCGGACCAACATCATACCATGAAAAGCAGCCCCATACCATTAGGCTACCACCTCCATGTTTCACATTTTTATACCCTGTTCCCATTGAAAATGGGAAAAGGGGGATCATGAAGTTGTGCAAAAGTATGTAACAGGTAGAAGGAAACATTTGCGACCCTATAAAGTATGTATATTCTTGATCAGCTTCAACAGCCTAGTCGATTTAGCCCTGTCCGTCCGTCCGTCTGTCCGTCCGTCTGTCCGTATGAACGCGTGTTTCTCAGAGACTATAAGAGCTAGAGCCACAAATTTTGCATGTAGATAGGTGTATACCCGATTCAAAACGAGTTTGTTTCAGATTTCGAAAATTCCTCCCCCTCCCCTTTAAGCGCAAAAAACTGTCAGAGCCACAATTAGATAGATTTTCCAAACTTTACTTATATCAAGTAAGGCCCAATATCTATCTATTCTGAAAAGATCACTAAGATCGGGCAATAAACACCGAAGTTATATACGATACGGCCTTCGAAAAATGATGAATAAAAAAGGTGCCCACATGGTGACCATGGTTGCAGCACTTGGGATGATCTGAAAAAAAAGAAAAATGCGGTTATGTTTAGAACTAATGTGGCTATCGTTCGGCCCTCCGAAAAAAAATTGAACATTTTTTTGACAAAATGGCGGACATTTGAAAACAAAATTTTTTTTGCCCTTTTTTTTTTTTTTGTTTTAAAAAGTATTTAAAATATTGTTTTTAAAAGTTGGTGGGGGGGATAAAAAGAGAGCCAATTTTTTTTTTTTTTATTATTTAACCAGTGGAACTTTTTTTCTTTTTTTTTTTCTTTTTTTTTTTTACACTTTTGTTATATATATTTTTGTGTATAAATAAAAAAAAGATTTTAAAATTATTTTTTTTTTTTTTTTTTTTTTTTTTAAAGATTTTTCCTTGCCTAATTTTGTTTTTTTGACTCTTAGAAACAAAGCAATACCCAAAAGTATTTTAAAAATTGTCACCAGAGCTGGCTCGGCTGTTGTGGGAGGTGTGGATTCTGCGGTCGAAGCGTATTCTTTTGGGTAAAATTTCTTGAAGAAAAACTCGAACGTTCTCAGTAATCACCTTTAGTAGTAAATTTATTAAACTTTGTATTTATTATTTCATTGCTTTTCTGGTTTTTGAGCTGGTAACGATTAATTTTCCGGAAATAGCTTGATAGAAAAGGACTTTGTTCAAATAAAAAGGTCACCCATTTCTCCGAAGTAGAAGAGATTAAAACGAGATTGGACACCAATCATCTGCGCTTGATTTCTTTGGTTGGGGTTTTAATGAAATGGCAAATAACGAATAATGAGTCGAAGCCAAAGCCTTTTCATTTTGGCCCATTATTTTCGAAAAGTTTCAACTAATTGGGTGGACCCGTTGACACCATCAAGTGACGAATTATGCATTATGTTCACCCATGCACCTCCCAAGTACCCATGTGTAGCCAAGGAAGTCAGTTGCATTTAGGCAGCTGCATATCTTTTGATTCATAGCTGGGCCTTTTTTTCACTTTTCAGCTCTATTTGCTCTTTAGCCGATTGTGAGTCGCCGGTAGCGGAAATTTATTTTCACTTTTATTTTACTGCTCTCAAACAATAACAAAACAGTAGAAATTACACGCACACACACACACACCCCCACTGACCCACACAGTGACAAAGCTACAGTTCCACTGCAGTTGCACTCGGCACACACACGAAATGGCGCTCGTTTTCGGTTTCACTCGTCGCCGTCGGCTGGCTGGTCGGCGGCTCGCCATAAGGATAAGTTGCTCAGATGCTTGCAAGATTCTGTCATAACGGCTTTGGCATTCGTGGCGCGCGCCTCGCACGCTTCACCAGCAAAACAGCAGCGGCAGCAAAAGCACCCACAAAACACATTTTGGTTCGAGAAGCTCTCTCAGTTTTCGTAGCGGAGATATTAAAATCTCTTTTTTTTCGGTGTTTGTTTGTGTCGGTTCGTTATTCTATTTTTTTTTTGAAAAACGATTTTCCAAGTGACGCGAGTTTTGGCAATATTCTGACTAAAATCAGAGGGAAAACTAAACGGAAATAAATTGCAAAATCAAAGGAAAACTTAAAAAGCATTTAAAAGCCTTCAAAAAGGACAGACGTCTAGAAGGGTGAGTACTTGTATAAGAAAACCACATTATTCTTGTTAATCTTTCCTAGAAAATTGATATTATTGTAAGTTATTTCTTTGAAATTTGTAGAGGAAGGCGCAAAAGAAATCGCCAAGTCAAAATATTCGATTCAATTAACAATTGGCATGTCAATTGTGCTATCCATTTGTAGATTAAGTTAATGCAGAATTCATTAGAAACGCGAAATAATTGTTAAGGTTTTCATTTTCGAGTAGACTTATATGTCGTTTCTCGACTTGAACTGGTAGGTACTTACATATGATCACCCGATTTGGCCGCATCAAACGAGAGTATATCAGAGAAGAAAACGGTCCCAAGTTTTTCTATTTCAGAAAAAATTAAACATATTGTGCTTTTTATCTGGAGCCTCGGCCAAAATCAAAGGTGATTTCACTATTCCATTGAGTGTGCAATGGGCTTAGGCTCATTTTGAAAGCTACTTTAGTTCATTAGTTGAAAAATGCGGCAGAAATGTTTGTTGGTGAGAGTAAGTTTCATGCTCGAATTGAAGACTTAAAGTTCGCTTCTGAAATGGTAGCAGCATTTTTATTGCCTTTAATAAAGTCCTAGAAGTCAACTTAGAAGTATTGTAGTTATTTATTCCTATTTTCTTATTATCTTCGTATTCAAGCACTTGAAATTCCTACACCATGATAGTACCCAGTTTTCCTTAAGCGTGGTACTCCGATTTCTCAGATTATTTTCACTCATTAAGCATTAGCGATTAATTCTTTGACAAAAATTTACACAAAACTTACCGTAGCGGAATTTCAGTTTCTCACAAGGCTTCAAGCCTACAAAATTTGATGATGGTTCGGTCCGGGAGTTGGAATCCGTTGCAAAGTAGACCGGTTTCTGTACTTATCGAACCTAAGGTTTTGGTTCGAGTCCGGGCTCACAGATTGTTCGATACTTGACAGACTTATGACTATATTTTCGGTAAAAACATAAGACATATTTTCGTTCAGGAGAACGCGTGCATTCGAATGGAGCACATTTCTTATTGTTATCATTTAAAGATACTCTACAGAGGCGTCCTTTGAATTTTTGAAGGTATCCTCACACTCTACGCATTTAGGAAGGTTTCCTCGCCTTCTAATCGCTGAGTCAGACCTTCTTTATCACAATTCTTAGTGCTATCAAAATTTCCTATTTAGATGTAAACGTCAATTTAAGGAAAAACTCTAAGCAATTCGTTTCAATCGTCAACTCTAAACGTAAATCTTCTACTTTTCCACTGTCTCTTTGTTTGTCCTGTATTGACCGACATCGAAATGTTGAGAGTGTGGCTTGCAAATTTCTATGACGCTCTTTTTCGGCATTTTTAATAACTCTGTGGTGGCCGGGTGGCTCAGCGGCTAGTGTGCGCGACCGCTGTGCAAGAGGTCGTGGGTTCGATCCCGCCTCGGAACATCTAATGAAAAGTTTTTTCTTTGAATAAACTTTACACCCGGTCACCATTCCCTGCTGTTGGCGCCAGCTTTGTAGTAATTAGCCATGAAAAGTTCTCAAACTGCCGTTCGGATTCGGCGTTAAACAGTAGGTCCCTTTCTCTTGTGCGAAAATTAGAAGCGCACAAGCCAAGAGATTGAGAGAAGCTCGGCTTTGGCCCTTTGGGGCTGTGTCAACCTGACAAGCCATTTTACTTTACTGTTCCTCGAGTCAATCCACCTACTTCATCTCGTTCTCCACTATGGTTAACTCGTTACTTGACAAGCCTGAAAAATACAAATAGGGGAAAGTTAACTTCGGCTCGGCCGAAGTTTTGTATACCCTTGCGGTATGTTTTTCTAAATAAGACTACTTTTCAGACCTTACTTTTCTATGGGAGCTATACTATATAGATATCCGATTTCGACCAAACTTAGTGAAATCATAGAAAAGCATAACAAACTGATAAATACGAACTTTGGAGGCGATCCCAACTAAAACAAAAAAGTTTTTCTCACTAAAACTTCCTTTTCGACCGATCATTCATACTGCAGCTATATGCTATAGTGATCCGATTTTGACAAATATTTGTAAAATTGTGTAAGAGTATATAAAATAAGTATAAGCCAACGTAAGGGACGTTTCCATTAAAAACAAAAAAGTTTTTCTCACAAGAACTAGTTTTTCGACCGATCGTTCCAATGGCAGCTATATGCTATAGTCATCCGATTTTGACCAAACTTTGTAGAATCGTGTGGGAGCACATATAGCAAATACATGCCAATTTTGAGGACATTTCCATTGAAAACAAAAAAGTTTTTCTTACCAAGATTACTTTTTAGATTCTACTTTTCTATGACAGCTATACTATATAGATGTCCGATTTCGACCAAATTTGGTGGAATCATGGAAAAGCATAGTTAACTAAGAAATACGAAGTTTGGAGGCGTTTCAATTGAAAACAAAAAAGTTTTTCTCACTAAGACTAGTTTTTCGACCGATCGTTCCTATGACAGCTATATGCTATAGTCATCCGATCCGGCCGGTTCCAACAAATGTGCAGCGTATTTGTACTAAAAGACTTCGTGCAAAATTTGGTAATGATAGCCTTAAGACTGACGGAGAAGATAGCATAGAAACAGACGGACAGGGCTAAATCAACTCAGCTCGTCATGCTGATCAAGAATATATATACTTTATGTAGTCGGAGATGCTTCCTTCTATGCGTTACAAACATCCGGAAAATTTTATAATACCCTCTGCAAGGGTATAAAAATAGGGGAAAGTTAACTTCGGCTCGGCTCGGCCGAAGTTATGAATACCCTTGCAGTTTGTTTTTCTAAATAAGACTACTTTTCGGACCTTACTTTTCTATGGGAGCTATACTATATAGTTTTCCGACTTCGACCAAATTTAGTGGAGTCTTTGAAAAGTATAACAAACTAAAATGTACATTTTAAGGCGATTCCATTGAAAGCAAAAAAGTTTTCCAAAACTCAGTTAAAAAAATAAAGTTTAAACTGACATTTCCGATCTTGGTGGTGGACTTTTGAAAATTGGAGCTTACAAACCCAATTTGATAAAGATCGGCCCAAAAATAAGGATTGACCATCAACACACATTTCGGGACATTGCGTCCAACCAATCCCCAAAGATTCGCCAATATCAAAAATTTTGTTACTATCGCGGTTTATGGACCATTTTTTGCCCATTTCTTAAACTACAAAAAATCTGAAACAAACTCGATTTGAATCTGGTATACACCTACCTACATGCAAAAATGTGTGGCTCTATCTCTTATAGTCTCTGAGATCGACGCGTTCATACGGACAGACGGACGGACGGACATGGCTTAATCGACTCGGCTGTTAATGCTGATCAAGAATATATATACTTTATAGGGTCGCAAATGCTTCCTTCTACCTGTTACATACTTTTGCACAACTTCATGATCCCCTTTTCCCATTTTTAATGGAAACAGGGTATAAAAAGGATATTAAAAAATATCCATTTGATGATTTTCGTATCCATTTTCATATTCTTTGGATGATTTTCAGCTCCGTTGGACGATTGAAAGGATATTAGAGATGATTAAAAGGATATTTAGGAATTATCCATTCCAAATGGATCTTTTTTTTTCTGTGTAAAGAATGTAAGGCAGTTTCGGTGGATCTGCCATTACAGTAAGCATGTTGTGTATTTGCTTAGATGGGCGTCAATTAATTTTTCAAGTGTTTTGAGAAGAAATGAGGATGGGCTTTTTGGCTTATAATCGCTGGGATTTGCATGTGAGTCTTTACCAGCTTTTTGGGTATGAATACCACTTTTGCTTCCCTCCATTTTATAGGTATATACCTCACCTTGAGAGAGCTTGTGAAAATCGTTTATATCCATGCCATAATGTGCTCCAAAGAGTTTTGTAGCTGCGCTGGAAAAATATTGTCTTCAATGATAAACTGTAAGGTAAATTCTTTAACCTAAACAGGAAAGAAAGACTTTTACTAAAAGTGGTCTATTCCAGAGGGTTTGTTGGAGAGAACTAATTTGCGTAGTTATTTTAAAACGATTTGGGGATGGTCTTCATGTTTTAGGCATAGCCTAAAAATTTACCAAAAATTGGATTATGGCTATTTTGGCATGTAATTTGCGTAAGTTGCAGAGGTCACATGTACCAGGCTGGTGTGTGTGTGTAGTAGATGTATATAATTTATATTCTTACTCTTGAGCGGAGACTCAAATATTCTCGTTTCATTTGACTTAGACAAATTTAAAAAAAAAAGAAATAAATTAAAATTAAAATAACTCACACCCACTTGCTTAGCGAGAATAAACATCAACATTCTACAATTTCTGACTGTGTAAATTAAGTCAATTATCCCACTCTGCTTCGCCTTGAACTTCTGGAGCTTGGGGCTATGTTTTGTTTGGCAAACAATGACATGCAGGTACGGTCCTTAAGTCCGCATCATTATCAAAATTCAGATTATGTGCTCGTATGAGGCCAAGATATTTATACCCCCTCGCGCACAACTAGCTCCCACTTCTACTTGTCTACGATAATGTGCAGTTTTCAGTGTTGACAATTGTTATGAAGGCTATTTGGCAAGCCCTGCAGAGGATTGGAAGAAATTGGCATCAACTTCATGTAAAGGCCTTGGCGATTTTCCAAAGCCAGCTTCTAATTTAGTAGCCTCTAAACGTACAATGTATTCTTGCTTTTTTGATCTAAAACACAACATTTTGGCTTCCAAGAAATACCCATTGGATGTCTCTTACTTTACCACTAGGACACATCTGTAACGAAATTAAATTATGAATGCATTAGCTTAAATTTATTCCTATTTTTTTGGGAAGTGGTAAGTTAGTTCATCGCCCGATATTTTGAAGCAGAATTAAGCATGTCTTAGCGTTGGTGGCTCCATGCTCAATTTCCTTTTATCTATCTAAACCAGCGGTGGGCACGAAATATGATTTTGGGATCAGTCTAAAAACAATAACAGAAACAAGAAAAAAAGTCGGTCAAGCCCGACTAAGTATAACGTACTCTGTACCTGTGAAGTGCTGCCTTATAACTCTTTCCTTATAACTCGACCTTCGTTCATCCGATCTTTACCATTCCTTTTACGGATCGATAAATAATCTTGATAAGTAAATATCGTAAAAATAAATTTTTTGTTGTTTACCGACCAGTTCAGCTATCGAGGTCGTACTCATCCCTGAGTAAGCCGTAAGATAGCCGGCGACCGATATCTGGACCCGGGAAAGAAGGTCGGACCATTTAAACGGTAAAACTGAACTTGCTAACTTTTTTAAAAAAATGTTAATAGCTTCTAC
Source organism: Lordiphosa collinella (assembly GCA_018904265.1). NCBI lineage: Eukaryota > Metazoa > Arthropoda > Insecta > Diptera > Drosophilidae > Lordiphosa > Lordiphosa collinella. Next base: position 64,033 of record JAEIFV010000995.1, read on the forward strand.
AATTTCCAACAGATTTCGATAAATGATCACGGTTTTAAAATGTTATATATATGATATGACGTTTTTTCTAAATTGCGGGGGCGGGAGGGGGCGTGGCAAAAATTGAAAGTAAACTTGATCTGCCTGCAAGTATAAAGTTTATAGACGTCAAACCTCTATCTCTTACCATCTCTGAGATCTCTGCATTCATACGGACAGACAGACAGACTGACGGACAGATGGACTATATCGACTCGGCTGTTGATGCTGATCAAGAATACATATACTTTATAGGGTCGGAGATGCTTCCTTCTGGCTGTTACATATGGTACTCCTGCACAAACTTATTATACTCTGTGTACCTCTGGTATAGAGTATAAAAGCAACCCCTAAGAATTACCGATGTCCGAGTCCACAAACCAGACTCACACTCTATACATATGTTTATGCAGACGTCTCTGCGACGGGCGCCGTGCCGCGATACGCAGACGCTTATGATTAGGTCGGGTATGTTCCGACAAATGAAATGAACGTTTTTGCCGTTTTTATTTTTGTTCTTGATGTGTGTCGGAACTGGAAAACGTAAATATAATTTTTTTGTTGTTTACCGACCAGTCCAGCTATCGGGGTCATACTCTTCCTTGAGTTAGCCGTAAGCTAGCCGGCAACCGATGTCTGGACCCGGGAGAGAAGGTCGGACCATATTTTTATAAGCTAACGGAGAGGCTCCTTCCGAAGAAGCCCGTTACTCTACTAGTAACGGGTATAAAAACAACCCCTAAGTATTACCGATGCTCGAGTCCACAAACCAGACTCACACTCGCGGTACGCATACGCCAATGATTAGGGCGGGTATGTTCCTACAAATGAATACGTATTTGCCGTTTTTATTTTTGTTCTTGATATGAGTCGGGACTGGATATTGTAAATATCAATTTTTTGTTGTTTACCGACTAGTCCAGCTATCGTGGTCGTACTCTTCCCTGAGTAAGCCTTAAGCTAGCCGGCGACCGATGTCTGGACCCGGGAGAGAAGGTCGGACCATTTGTACGGCAAAACTGCACCAAAGGTACATAGAGTATAATAAGTTTGTGCAAAAGCCAGGTCCGTCTGTCCGTCTGTCTGACTGTCTGTCCGTATGAACGCACAGATCTCAGAGATGGTACGAGATAGAGGTTTGACATGTATGGGACTTATGCTTCTTATTATTGCCAGCCCAAAATATTTTTTTTTTTTTTTTTTACGCCACACAAATTGGGAAAAACGTCATATTTCCGACAGTTTTATAGATAGAAGGTTCGTTCCTTCTGGACACATTTAGTAATTAGGATTAATGATCGACGCCAAAGGAATGGTAGAGATCGGATGAACGGTTGTCGAGTTAAAATGAAAACAAACAATTATGGGAGTTTTCATTTTTGATATCAATAATTTTTGAAATTAGACCTCGTCGTGCCCAAATTGAGATATGGCATAAAATATAGATTCAACCTACCAATGAAAAGAATCTCATTTTAAAATCATTCTTATAAAAACTATTTTGAAATCGATTTTTGAGTTCAACATTCCAACCTACACCAAAAATGTTCTAGTTGAAATAGGACTTTTTGGCTGAATGATGGAGTAATTAGCAAGGGATCCCATATAGTCATCTCTTCGGTGCGAAAGTTAGAGCTCGTTTTGTGGAATATTAAACTCAAATCCCATTTCGTCGATAATTCTCTTGTTTTATTCAATTATTACATCGAAATGTTTGTTAACTTTTTCTTATTTTAAGTACCGAATCAATCACATTAACGAGCTGATGCGGATGATATCTTTAACCTAATCAATGGGTGAATTCAGCAGGTAAATCCGATTTTCGATTACTGATTTACGATTTGCGATTGCTTATGATTCTCTGCTGAATAACACTGATTGATAAGTTTAAAAATACATTACAACTATGAAAAATTTAGGTAACATTTTTGAGGGCTTTTAACACTGTAAGTTTGTCAGTTCATTTCCAGTTATGGGGTAAACAGTTGGCCGTACGATCTGTTAATGGTCTCACCAATCATACCTTTTGAATGATTCCATCTCAGCAATCATGATTGTCAAATTTATCAATCGCAATCGGCAATCACTGTATTCAGCAGGTAAAATCGGTAATCATAAATCGGAAATTGGATTTCTCTGCTGAATACGCCCAATGTATAACAAGCGCTACGGTAGTAATTAATAAGAAAGCATCTTCGTGCATAATATTGGCAGATCAAGACCGTTAATCAGAATTAATTTGAATATTCAACCGAATTTTCAACCCACGTGGATAATATTTTAATCTGTTTTCCAAAGTTCTTATATTGGATTAAAAGATTAAATCACTATAAATTAATATGTGACTGTTTGAATTGAATAGAATTTTATTTCGATTGTTGTTCTGTTTTTATACATTTTTAGGATAGCAACATTTTGAATGACACCCGCAACAGTTGCTTAGGTGATATTATTACTAACATATGTGGTCCTTGCAACATTTACATATACATTTACATTATGACCAGATGTGATCTGTAACAAATGTTGCTTTGGTTTGTTCTATTTATAAGTACCCAGAGTATTTGCCTTTCGAACAGGTACCTGAATGCAAATACCCTCGTCCAAAATATCTTTGGACATATTGCCAGGGCGACAAATTGTATTTTGACATAAGTATTCTTTTCTGCAATAGTGGACTGTAATATTAATTTTAAGTGGACTGTTTTTTACATAGGTGTGATATCTTTTCCATTCCAGGTCTTTTCTTAACTTTTTTGACTAATTTTAATTTGGCGTAATTGTTTTTAAAGCCAAATTTAACAAAACATTTTGATTTTCTCTGATTGATAAAAATTTTTTTTCAAAAATAGCATCGATCAGCTCCAGGATTGCTGATTTTCTCAGTCACTTCTGGAGTCCGTCTCTCCTTTTGAAGATTGTAGTTTTCGGGTCTTGTACCCGATGCTGCTACTTTTTCTTCCTTCCTTCATTCCTTCTTTTTCCTGATTAAATCACCTCCTCCTTTTGAAGGCCTCTTTACGCCGGGCATTTCCCAACGTTTGGCATTACCATGATTTTGGCCATTTTGTTGATCGCCGGAAACCTCCTCACGCAAGGCAATCCCTTACGTTTGGCTGGTCAGTGTTTTTGTGGGCAATTTTTTGTGGCGGGAACCTCCTCTCGAAGGGCCGTCCCCAACGATTGGCAGGTCAGTGTTCTCTCTTTGATCAACTCCTTAGGTTTTCCTCGGAGTACCATTTTTTCGACCTGAGCAAATGCCGTTTAATGTAGCAAGTTTTGCCCTTTCAGGGACGAAGGACCAATTGATCAATAAAATTTCTAAAACGTCAGCCCCCTCCCCCGCTCCTGGCCCCCCTCCTATCCTTAAGTTTATAGATCTCTAACAAAATTCTTATAAACGAAAAGTCGACGCTATTGAATAGATCTTCTTTATGGTGGCCACTTGGATATCGAATCGATTTAATACAAGACTTTTAAGCCTATTCGCAAACGGCAAGGCCATCCCAAAAATAATTATCAAAAAATTGACCATTGTTTGAGGAAGTTGTATAAAAGCTGGGAGCCATAACTTTTCCTAAAATCCGACAAGAATGTAACAGACAATTTGAGCGATGTTTTGGCCAGGCGTGTCCAGGCTAATCTGTATTGTTTGAAAACCTACGTAGGTGTATGAGCTGTGGGCATGTGTCCCATTATGTATGCAAATGGAAGCTTTTGCCTAGCCATGCCCTTCTACCCATCTTGTTAACATTTTTGGTATGTTTTTATACATTTTTCAAGCAGCATCAGGTGTTTGTTGATGCATAAGCATACGTTATACATTACAATGGGATCAGTCTAAGGAAGTTTTTGAACAATACATGAATGGAGAAATTGTGATGAGTTGATGTTCCTAACAGTATTTAAAATTAGAGAGCTATTTTTGATTCCTGAGCTTTCGTTTCTTTGGACCGTGCCGAAACCAATACATATGACGAAAATTATTTGTTCAACGCCCACAAAAAAAAGGAAGGGGAATCCCGGTAAGGGCCGGCTGCAGTGTGTGTGTGTAAGCCCAGCCTATGATTGCACTCAGTGCACTGTGCAACAACATTTTCAAAATAGTTTTTAATTTTGAATTTCACTTGATGCCTGCACAGCAATTTGGCTGTAGCTTTCCCTCCCCGCCCCTCCCCTCCCTACCCCTTCACGGGCACCCCGAAATGGTTGTTTACGCCTTTTGTTTAGACACTCGCAACTGATAAACAAAAACTGAGTTGAAATATTTGCACATTACGCATACGCCGCGTTGCTTGGCTAGACAAAAAATTGGACAGACAGAAAGGCGAACGCATCCGCATTCAACTTTCTGGTTTCGTTTGCTCGCAGCATGTGAGGGTGGAGTACACATTTGACACAATTACAACGCACACACACACACACACACACACACACACACACTTGGTGGAGTCGCTTCAAGCACCTCCTTCTCAGACCCTTGACAACAAGAAAGAAAGTCGACAAAGAATTTTGAAGCAGCCGTGCAAAGAGTGCCAAAGTGCTCCTTTCACTTTTACTCATTTCACGCTCATTACGTGCCAGCAAATGCCAACCTAGACCAAATTTCTCACCGCAAGTGGCACAATTTGATTACAGGAACGTTTAAGCTGGCCGCAACACTTTCTGTCTGATAATGAGGACGACGGCCAAACTGCAGTTCATTAGAAAGTCAGGGCCGTTTAAAGTCGCTGCCAGTCACAAAAACACTTGACGCCCTGCACTTGGACAATGCTAACGAGCTCACAGCGCCAACACACACACACACACGTCCATATACCCACACTCGCACACGACTGCCTTCATTTTCCTCCACTTGGTATGGGGCTGGTGCGCGTAAGGCACAACTTTCGTCAAACAACAAGTTTTCCCTGCGTTTTGCGAACCCACAAGCTTCCTGCAGTTACATATAATTCAATTTTTTTTTCTGCTAAAATATTGCATTTATTTGTTGTCATTTTTCTTCTTTCGAAATTACAAAATGTTTACCCTACAATAGAGCGAAACGACAGCATAAAATTTGACATGTAAATATTTGCCATTGGCCCTCATTCGTCCGGAAATGATTAGAATGCGGCTAACCTAGCATCAGACAGAGGCGAAATTTGTATACACTAGCCAATTTTTGATATAAAGCCAATCGATTATGATCAACCAAAGGCATTGGGAAGTGCATTGAATTGAGGAAAGGTCACGTTAGTTTGCAAACAAAGATTTGTGACTGACCGAATTCAGTAATTATGTAGACTCTTTGCAAAAGCCTCTTCATTTGCATTTTCTTTTTATTCATTTTTGTGCATTTTTGCTCTTAAACCGGGCCGGTCTGTAAGAGTCTTAGGGGCCACTATGTGCCCAAGAATTTAAGCCGCAAACAGACATGTGTTGGCCTTGCGACTTATTGATTGTCATTGCGAAATAGCTCATTATGCATGACACGCATGATTCATGTATGGTGTGCGTACATCGGGAAATACGAGGGCTATCTGACCAGTATTTTACTGGCTAGAAACATTTCCATTTCCGATAGCTTACAATTAGTTGGACGTAGCGCCATCTGTCATTCAACATCACAAGTCATTTCGTTCAGTTTGATATACGAACGACGGTTAAACTATTTGGATATTCTACATACAAAATTACTAAAATAAAAATATAATAATAGAGAGAAATTAACACTAGCTGAAAAAACGGGGTGGAAGGGGGTTCTGGGTGGTTTCCTAAGAAGTGCAGGGCAGTCGCATAGAAGGTGATGGATGCTTTCTATTTCTCTCGTTCCCACAGCTACGGCAGAAGTCATGGTGGGGCACGCATCCTGGTGGACATTTGACCGATGGTGCAGTGCCCCGTTATGACTCCTACCATAGTTCTCATCCTGTTCTTGCTAAAGTGCAGGAGTTGGGAAGTTCTTTTGGGTGAGTATCTTGGCCAGAGTGATCGGGAGATGTGACAACCGGGTGCGAGGTCCCATTGTCGTTCTGCCCTATTTCTGGCACTCCACTTCAATTCCGTCATGATGTCCTGCAGGGGTCTTTGAATGTCCGTAACCGCTTGCGTCGCTGGCAGCGCTGAGCCGTTCCTAGCGCACTCGTCTGCTCCCTCGTTGCCCGGTATGCCTGCGTGACCAGGTACCCAGACGAGGGTGATAGAGTGCTGTTGGATTTGGTTCAGTGCCGTCGCCGTGCTGCGGACTAGGACACTCTTTGTTGCGTTTGATGACAGAGCCTTAATAGCCGCCTGGCTGTCGACCAAGATTGAAATGTTCCTTGGAGTTTCATCCAAGATGTATATCAATTTAGCCGCCTGCCAGATAGCATAAATCTCTGCCTGGAAAACGCTACTCCAGTTTGGTAAACGGAATGAGAGCTGTGTCGCAAGTTCTTCGGAGAAGATGCCTGCTCCTGTGCCTTCTTCCGTTTTTGAACCGTCTGTATAGATGGATAGCTCGTTCTCCCTTATGGTAGTGTCTTGCTTCCATTCTTCTCTCTTTGGGAACCGTGTTCCAAAGTTGTCGTTCCCTTTCTGAACTGGTATGCAGTAGTCACTTCCCTTTGCCTCTGCACTTATTCCTACTTCCTGTAGGATACTGCTGTGGCCTGAAGTAGATGCTTTGAGAAGTTTCAGTTCCCGGAGTCTTACTGCGCTTCTCGAAGCTTCACACTTCAGGAAAGTGTCTACTGGTTCCAGGGGTGGAATGACTTGATAGCCCAGAATATCTTTTCCTCAGTGATGATTTCGTCAATCATCGTCGTGTCTATTTCCCCAGGTGCCTCGCTGATTTGTAGCTCAGTTGACCCGACCTCTGGTTCAGAATCTAGGCAACCTGGAAAATGCGTATTCACCAGCAGTTCCAGAGACTCTTGGCTGTTTTTTGCGTAAGTTCCGTCCGCATTACATAGTCACTCCGGGTTGGATGGATCTTTAGCCAGCACACGTCGAAGTCTGGACGCTTCACTGGTGCTGGCAATATCCTCGCAAAATTTAGCCCACGAGTCTCTTCTTGCCTTCCGACACGCCCCTTTGAATTTAGAAAAACCCAGTCGGTAGGCGTGCCAGTCTTCTGGCTTGTTGGTCGATTTTGCTTTATTGAAGAGCTTCCTCGTTTCCTTCCTAGTCTGGCCGAGCTCCGATGTCCACCACATTTTGTGGTTGGGCTTTGGGGGTCGACTAACCGGGCAGGATTTAAGAAACGCCCTGCTTAGCACGTCTGTTATAGTCTGGGTGCATTCTTCAAGTGCGCCAGGCTGCAACAACTCTGCGTCCGGAGGATCGGGGAGTGTTTGACTGACTGTTCTTGCGAATTTTTCCCAGTTTGTCCGTTTAGGGTTCCTATAGGGAGTCGGCTTCTCTCTGCACCTGTTGACATCGAACAGTATCCTGTAGTGGTCCGAAAAGGAGCACTTGGTGGATACGTGCCAGTTGTCGAAACTTATGTCCCATACAGACAGATGGTGGGGCCGGCAATTCATATTCACTGTGTATATTCTTTGGTCGACCCACACCCCGTATCGTTCTACTGATTCAGAGTTGTCAGTAAATCTGTTTGCGATTTTGCTTTATTTAACAACTAAATTAAATTTATTTTTTAAAAATATTATCAATTTTATATTTGTTGGTTAGCGACCTTTGTAATCATAAGATTGTTAATGTTTGGCCGGCTCGAGGTCAAGAATAAAAAACTCAAAATTTAATTTCAGTTTTCCTTCTTCAGAGACGCTACAAAAACAATTTACCAATTAGATAATACAATTATACAAAAAACCGTAAACATTTTACATACAATTTATAGCACGTCAGTACCGCTTAACGTGGAGTTCTGTACTGCGTTATTGCTGGCTTAGTAGATGTTTGTGTTGGTGTGCACAGTTTTCAGTCCGTTTTGTAGTTGAGTCTCTTGTCTATTGGTGTGTCTACGTTGTCTATATAAACTCAACTCAAGGCATGGGATCTACAGCAGCGTCGGGAATAGCGGATATTGTGATGAATCAACACCAGGATAAAAAAATTAATCAACTTTAACACCCTCCAACACTGCTCACTAAATATGTGGACGATTTGTTTGCTAAAGTAAAAGAAGCCGAAACCCAGGACACACTAAATACACTTACGTCCTTGGGTCATAAATTAAAATTCACCACGAAGATGGAAATTCATGAACTCTACTACAAACAGACATGGAAATAACATCAGGACAGCATCAGGATGAAGAATTAATTTTCACTCCAAGCACCCAAAAAATATGATCTTAAATTCAGCGGTCAGCTGTATTCAACGGAGGCTGGGCATTAGCGACGAGACCTGCCATGAGGACATCATTTCCGATATTACGCTTATTTGGAAGAACGACAAACAACTTAAATCATCAGGAATGAGGACTTTTTACAATAAGACGAAGTCCAACATTAACAAAGCAGACAAAAGCAATGTGATATACAAAATACAATGCAATTAAGATTTAGAGAGCACGTGCAATAAATTTTACATTGGAACGACAAAATCAAAACTAAAAAACAAGGATATCTCAACATAAATCTGATTATAAACTACGACAACAAACGACCCTACAAAAATCAGCACTGGCGATACACTTTATGAAGAGCGGACATTCACCGAATTTTGAAGAAACAACAATCTTTCAACAGGAGAACACAGGAGAACTACTACAGGCACCCGGGACACACTATATGAAGAGGGGACATTCATCGAATTTTGAAGAAACAACAATCCTACAACAGGAGAGCTACTACAGGAAACGTTCAACATTTTAAATCCAACAATAGACACACCAATAGACAAGAGATTCAACTACTAAACGGACCCTGAAAACTGTGCACACCTTTACAGACATCTATTAGACAAGCAGTTACACAGTACTTAGCTGCGCGTCACCCCCGGTCACAGAGCGATGACCCCGCAAAGCTGCTGGCTAACGTGAGCGGCGATCCCGCCCTTGGACAAATAGGAGGCGATACATTGGGTTTGGTAACGGAAACGGACACCCCACGACGACGACCTACGCAAACGTTTAAAGGACCACGATTTGATGATATGCACTTGGAATGTTCGCACACTTAACAGGGAGGGCGCTAATATCCAGTTAGTGGATGTTCTCGAGAGTTATTCGTCGATGAATTGGACAAAGGAAAACGTTGAGAACATCATCAACCAATGCTTCCTGGGAGATCTACTATAACGGACATGCTACCAAGCACGAAGACTGCGGAAGACTGCGTCGCTCTGTCATCAGCTATACACCAGTTCACAAGCGACCAGCCGTACTCAGACTTAAGGCAAAATATTTCAATATTAGCCTTATCTGTGCTCATGCCCCAACAGAAGACAAGGATGCCGCGACGAAAGACGAATTCTATGAGCGCCTGGAACGTACATACCAGCGCTGCCCTGATTACGACATTAAGATCGTGCTAGGCGATCGGAAGAGAAGGAGTTTTCTTCACGAATCAACCACCAGTAATGGAGAGAGGCTAAAAGATTTTGCTACGGGCCGAAACACGGTCGTTAGTAGTACCAGATTTTGAACGTAATGACATCCATAAGGCTACCTGGAAGTTCCCTGACCAGATTGATCACGTTGTCTTCGACGGAAGGCATTCATCGAGTGTTTCGGATTACTACCTTGTTGCAGCCAAAGTACGCATGCGGCTCAGTCTAGTACCGTCGAAAGCTGAATGTTGAGAAGCTGCAATCACCCAGGACATCCGAAGACTACACAGCAAAAAACCACCCAGTTGCTCAGGGAAACCCCACCTGGCCCTTCTGATGTAGGCGAACAGTGGAAGCATATTTCACACTCCATGAGTACGGCTGACACTGGAGATATTCGGGTATGCCGAGATCCCCCTTAAACTAATGCAGAGAAAGACGCTGCAATTATAAGGTTGTTAAGGGCTACCTCGGAACGATGATAACCAGCGACAACAACATCAGTCTGGAAATCCGAAGAAGAATTACTATTGCAAACCTATGCTACTACGGCCTCAGTAGGGAGTTCAAAGACAGAGCCCTGAGCTATAAAAGTGGCTTATCATCACCGTTTTGCAATACTGACGGCACAGAAGCATGGACATTAACAGCAGCGGATGAGGTGGTAATTGGCGTGTTCGAAAGAAATGTCATTTGGAGGATTTATGGACCTTTAAGAGTTAACGACGAATTTCGCACCCAAATGAATCGCGAAATGTACGAGCTCTATGGGGTCACTGATCTTGCGGCTGCGCTGGATAGGACATGTTACCCGTATGGATAATCAAGCTCCAGCAAAGCGGGCTTACATATGAAGAGCGAAAGAGTTATGAAAGACGCCCAAGTAGGGACGACCGAAGCTGAGATGGAGAGACCAGGTGGAGAACTACATAGCGAAGCTTGATGTAACCAACTGGTGGGAGCTCGCTCAAGATCGTACAACGGTGGTGATGCTTCTATCAGGCCAAAGAAGAAATCCACGTCAATCGGTACAGACGTGTTATAAATTATTTGTAACATGTTCCCAGTTTTTTGTGTAAATATATATTTTCTAAATGGTAAATTGTTTTTGTAGCGTCCCTGAAGACGGAGACCAATGTGCATCCGAAATATATTGGAAAGAAACCGAAATTTAGTTTGGAGTTTATTGCTCTTGACCTCGAGGCGGTAAAGCATCAACATTTCAATTTTTATACCCTTGCAGAGGGTATTATAAAATTGTGCGGATGTTTGTAACGCATTGAAGGAAGCATCTCCGACCACATAAAGTATATATATTCTTGATCAGCATGACGAGCTGAGTTAATTTAGCCTTGTCCGTCTGTTTCTATGCTATCTCCTCCGTCAGTTTTAGAGCTATCCTCACCAAACTTTGCACGAAGTCTTTTGGTACAAATACGCTGCACATTTGTCGGAACCGGCCGGATCGGATGACTATAGCATATAGCTGTCATAGGAACGATCGGTCGAAAAACTAGTCTTAGTGAGAAAATTTTTTTCTTTGCCATTGAAACGCCTCCAAAGTACGTATTTCTTAGTTTACTATCCTTTCCAATGATTTCACTAAGATTGGTTGCTATCGGATGACTATAGCATATAAGTGCCATAGGATCAATCGGTCGAAAAAATAGTTCTAGTGAGAAAAACTTTTTTGTTTTTAATGAAAACGTCCTTATCATTGGCATACACTTAATTTATATACTTTTACACAATTCTACAAAGTTTGGTCGAAATCGGATGACTATAGCATATAGCTCCCATAAGAACTATGGGACGAAAAACTAGTTCGAGTGGGGAAAACTTTTTTTTTTAATGAAAACGTCCTTATCATTAGCATATTCTTATTTTATATACTTTAACACATTTCTCCAAAGTCTTATTACAATCGGATGACTATAGCATATAGCTGCAGTATGAATGATCGGTCGAAAAAGAAGTTCTAGTGAGAAATTTTTTTTTAAATTGGAATCGCCGCCAAATTTCGTAATTAACATGTTTGCTATGCTTTTTCATAATTGCACTAAGTTTGGTCGAAATCGGACATCTATATAGTATAGCTCCCATAGAAAAAATAGGTCCGAAAAGTACTCTTATTTAGAAAAATTAACTTCGGCTTGGCTGAAGTTTTCTATACCCTTGTAGCTTCCATTGAAAAGAAAAAGTTTTTCTAACTAAGACTACTTTTTGGACTTTACTTTTCTATGGGATCTAAACTATATAGATGTCTGATTTCGACCAAACTTGGTGATATCATGGAAAACATAATACACTGTTAATTAAGAAATTTGGAGGCGATCCTATTTAAAACAAAAAAGTTTTTCTCAAAAGAACTACTTTTCGATTGATCATTCATACTGCAGATTTATGCTATAGTCATCCGATTTCGACCGAACTTTGTAGAAATGTGTTAAAGTACATAAAATAGGAATATACTAATAAAAAGGACGATTTCTTTAAAAAACAAAAAAGTTTTTCTCACTAGAACTATTTTTTCGACCGATCGTTCCTATGGGAGCTATATGCTATAGTCATCCGATTTCGATCAAACTTTGTAGAATTGTGTAAAAGTATATAAAATAAGTGTATGCCAATGATAAGGACGTTTCCATTAAAAACAAAAAAGTTTTCCTCACTCGAACTAGTTTTTCGACCGATCGATCCTATGGCAGCTATATGCTATAGTCATCCGATTTCGACTAAACTTAGTAAAATCATGTGAAAGGATAGTAAACCAAGAAATACGTACTTTGGAGGCGTTTCCATTAAAAACAAAAAAGTTTTTCTCACTAAGACTAGTTTTTCGACCGATCGTTCCTAAGACAGCTATATGCTATAGTCATCCGATCCGGCCCGTTCCGACAAATGTGCAGCATATTTGTACCAAGAGACTTCGTGTCAAGTTTGGTGAGGATAGCTTTAAAACTGACGGAGGAGATAGCATAGAAACAGACAGACAGACAGACGGACGGACAAGGCCCGAAAACTCAGCTCGTCATGCTGATCAAGAATATATATACTTTATGTGGTCGGAGATGCTTCCTTCTATGCATTACAAACATCCTGACAATTTTATAATACCCTCTGCAAGGGTATAAAAACTAACTGCAAGGGTATACAAAACTTCGGCCTATTCGTTGTTGCTGTTGTTGTTGCAGCTAAAGTGTGTGGGTATGTACGTGTATGGGGCGAGATAGAAAGGAGAGTAGACGAAATTAAGACTTGGATGAGAAATAAGGAGAAACATTTTGGGGAAATAGAAGATTGGGTTAAAGAGGGGCTGTCGAGTCGACTAGGTCCAGCTCCACGAAGGCTGCGCACTTCTCAGGGTGGGTCCTTAAGTGGCTGGGAGTTCAAAATGTTTGGGCGTTGGGGCAGTTGAAGAGATGGCGAGTGTCGTGCGGGCTTCTCTTACACCTCGGGCATTCGTCTGCAACTTCCGGATTAATCCTAGCTTAATAGCTGTTTAGGAAGCAGGAATTGCCTGATCTTAGTTGGGCGAGGGTAGTTCTCGAGGTCCTGGGAAGTGATTCCTCTGCCACGCTGATAGGTGGCGGGCGACCTCCAAGCACTATGTTGCTTTTTAGCCCGTGAATCGCATGTTCTACTGAGCCTGTGGATTTCCTCTTTCACGTTTTGGGCTTCTTGGGCTGACAGGTTGTTGGCGTTTAGCGTCAGCTGAGCCACTTCAGGCAGGAAGATTCTGACGTCTTGCCTGCCTTTACGTCTGGGAAGAGGGACCTTAAGCGAGGTGTGGTTTGCATGGTCTTCCACAAGGCTGCCGGTAAGGAATTGCTGGTCCAGCATGGTGCAGTGTGCTCTGACTCTGAGGATTTGGGTTTACTCGTGAAAGTGACCGTTTTTAGAGCAGCATTCTGCACTCCTTGTAGTATTCCCCATCGGGTGTCACTGACTGCTGGTGACTAGGCTGGGGCAGCGTATTCAGTGAGGGTTCGGCCTATTGCTTTATAGATGACAAGAAGCGTCTCCTTATCCTGACCCCAGGAACTCCCAGAGATAGCCTTCAGTGCCCTGTTTCTCTCTCTTATTTTGCGAGCGGTGTTCTCGGTTTGCTTTGCGAAGAAAAAGAGGTTGTCGAACGTCATCCCCCAATATTTTTGGGTACTTGTTCGTGGGAATTGTGATGACGTCGAGCTGGGTGTTGACTATCTTAGTCCACATTGTAAAGATGGTGGCTGTGGACTTTTCGGGGGATATAGCTAGGTTTCGGTTCGCAAAGAAGGCGGTGACGGTCGGGAGGTAGGAGTTAAGACTCGCAACTACCTTGAGATGGTCCCTGTCCGATCCTAAGATGGAACAATCATCCGCATATCTTACAAGCTTCTGCTATGGTGGCGGGGACGGAATTGTAGAGATGTAGAAGTTGAAGAGGAGAGGTGAGAGTACCCCTCCTTGCGGTACTCCCTGCTTCAACTTCCTATATGACATTTGCTTGTTACGGGTCCCTGGTATTTATACATATTCGTACCTCCACGTCAAGGCAAACAAATTTGTAGCAATCAAATTTGATTCTATTAATGTTCAGCTCTATTTTTATACGTGAAGCATGTAAACTTTTTCTCATTGTTTGTTCTCTCCTCTTAAGGAAGCCAACTCTTCAGTAAGCTACTACTTTTTTGATTGTATCTTCAGAATCGTCACCTAATTTATCAGAATGTTTCGCTGGCTGTGCGCCGCTCTGACCGCTTACCGCCTATTAAATTCGCTTGCATATTCATCACTTGGCGAACTTTTCGCATCCTTCCTGTTGGCCATAAGTAATAAATTCATAAGTACTCCACTTGCTTCGTCCTGTTTTGTTGTCAAGTGGCTCTTCCATTGATACTTATTGTATTTTTGCTTCTTCTCTTTGGCGCTGGCAAACTGCATCTTGGGCTCTTCACCTTGTGCGCTTTATTTAAGCAGCACTCACTTATCGGGTTTGCAGCCGATAATCATCTTGAAAGTCTTCATCATCATCAAAACCATTTTGGAAAAAAAACTGACGTCAATGGGCCAAAATAAACGCTCTTTTTAGAGTGCGTTAATAAAAACATCCACATGAGCGGCAGGAATTCCAGCGCCACAATATAATTGATTTATTGTTTCAACAGAAGCTCCACCGAATGGCCCTTGCTGTCTACAAATGTTGGACTCCATGATTGATTTGTATATGCATATGCATGTTAATAAATTTGTATTTTGCGGAATGCCATGTGTCTCAATCAGGCTACGAAATGCAGCAACTGACAGGCTGAGTGACTGGCAAAAGGCATAATCGAAGTGATGAACACTTGACCACAAATGGTGCAGAGATTCTGCTAACCGTTCTCAAACAGTAACAATTAGTCGAACCCTTGACACACAACTCCATCAGTTTTTTTACTTAACTGCCAATTGTCATAAAAACTGTTGTTGGCATGAAAAACAATATTTTTGCAATGTTAATTTGATATGTACATATACAAATTCCGTTCAATCGGAAGTGCAAAAGAAATATTGAATTCCTTCAGTCACTTTTTGGGTAACCTTATACTCAGCCAATTGGAGGATTTCAGCAATTAATTTGCAATAAATATAAATACAAATAGGGGAAAGTTAACTTCGGCTCGGTCGAAGTTTTGCATACCCTTGCAGCCTTCATTGAAATCAAGAAGGTTTTTCTAACTAAGACTCCTTTTCGGACCTTACTTTTCTAAGGCAGCTCTACTATATAGAAGCCCGATTTCGACCAAACTAAGTGGATTTATTGAAAAGCAATTTGGAGGCCATTTTTTTAAAACAAAAAAGTTTTTATACCCTTGCAGTGGGTATTATAAAATTGTCCGGATGTTTGTAACGCATATAAGGAGGCATCTCCGACCACATAATGTATATATATTCTTGATCGGCATGACGAGCTGACTTGATTTAGCCCTGTCCGTCTGTTTCTATGCTATCTCCTCCGTCAGTTTTAAAGCTATCCTCACTTTTTGGTACAAGTACGCTGCACATTTATCGGAACCGGCCGGATCGGATGACTATAGCATATAGCTGTCATTGGAATGATCGGTTGAAAAACTAGCTCTTAGTGAGAAAAACTTTTTTGTTTTTTAATGAAAACGTCCTCATCATTGACATACATTTATTTTATATAATTTTACACAATTCTACAAAGTTTGGTCGAAATCGGATGACTATAGCATATAGCTCCCATAGGAATGATCGGTCGAAAAAATAGTTCTAGTGAGAAAAACTTTTTTGTTTTTAATGAAAACGTCCTCATCATTGGCATACACTTATTCTATATACTTTTACACAATTCCACAAAGTTTGGTCGAAATCGGATGACTATAGCATATAGCTCCCATAGGAATGATCGGTCGAAAAACTAGTTCTAGTGAGAAAAACTTTTTTGTTTTTAATGAAAACGTCCTCATCATTGGCATACACTTATTTTATATACTTTTACACAATTCCACAAAGTTTGGTCGAAATCGGATGACTATAGCATATAGCTCCCATAGGAATGATCGGTCGAAAAAATAGTTCTAGTGAGTAAAACTTTTTTGTTTTAAAAACTCCTTAAACTTTTTGTTTTTAATGAAAACGTCCTTATCATTGACATACACTGATTTTATATAATTTTACACAATTCTACAAAGTTTGGTCGAAATCGGATGACTATAGCATATAGCTCCCATAGGAATGATCGGTCGAAAAACTAGTTCTAGTGAGAAAAACTTTTTGTTTTTAATGAAAACGTCCTCATCATTGGCATACACTTATTTTATATACTTTTACACAATTCCACAAAGTTTGGTCGAAATCGGATGACTATAGCATATAGCTCCCATAGGAACGATCGGTCGAAAAACTAGTTCGAGTGAGAAAAACTTTTTTGTTTTTTAATGAAAACGTCCTTTTCATTGGCATAACACTTATTTTATATACTTTTACACAATTCCACAAAGTTTTGTCAAAATCGGATGACTATAGCATATAGCTGCAGTACGAATGATCGGTCGAAAAATAAGTTCTAGTGAGAAAAACTTTTTTGTTCTAAATGTGATCGCCTAGTATAGATCCCATAGAAAAGTAAGGTCCAAAAAGTATTCTTAGTTAGGAAAAATTTTTTGTTTTCAATGGAAGCTGCAAGGGTATACAAAACTTCGGCCGAGCCGAAGTTAACTTTCCCCTTTTTTTCCAAAGTCATTCGCATTGCGCTTGTAACTTTGTCCCCTTATCTCTGAAACATTGTACTACTAACTATGCCTTGCATGATCCGTTTCGTGTCCTCTGTGCTGATTACAACAAACTTTACCGCTTAATCAATTCGGAACTTTCTCTTCCTGCTTTAAAAACCCTCTATTTTAACTCATTTGTCCCGTACTTAACATTATTTTGTACTTTTCGATCCGGTTTTCGTGTCGCACGTTGGCGGCTGCGCCTCTCGGTCGGTTGGGCGGGAGGTGGGCTGCTATTTTGCCTGGGGTTCGTGCGTAACAGGCTTCGGCTTGGTGTCGTAAGGGCCACTTGAACGTACTGTGCATTGTACGTCAACGTCCATACATATATACACCTTTTCTGCTAGAACTTCTTGTTTCTTCTTCAGCGCAGTCGTTGTTGTATTATACGCTTGACTAGATCAGTGTCCACATAGAGCTCACACATTTCGTGGTTCTTTCGGGTGCGAAATCCATAGATCCACCGAAGGACTTTTCTTTCGAACACGCTGATCGCCGCCACATCCGCTGCTGTAAATGTACATGCTTCTGCGCCCAAGGACTGGGATGATAAGCGACTTGTATAGCGCAATTTTCGTTTTTCGCAAATTGGCTCTGTTTATTTTGACGACAAGCGGCCCAATGTACCGCCACTATTTGTAAAAGGGACTGATCACCGCTCACGTTAGCCAGCAGGTTTGCGCTCAGATGCCGGGGGCTACCAACGGAAAGGTGTTAGTCGACTTGGGACGCAGTTAGCCACTAGAATCACTCTGAGTCCGCCATGTTGAACCGGTCAGACGCTTTAACTTACTACATAGGCCCACATAACCACAGGAAAGTTCCTGCCCTCCAAAGCAGCCCAAACACAGAAGACACATACCTTACCAAAACTTTTAAAGTCCTTATAATTAAATTACATGCTAGTTTACTAACTAAACATTTTGGCATTGTTCGTGTGTGTTAATGAGATTTTGCTAGGATCACTTAATTAAACATAACGCAGGTTGCCCAATCAGTAAGCAAAAGTTGCTAGTGTTACTGTTGTCAAATTGAATCTCTCCCAGCTTCACCATTCTGGTTCAGCCTAATTAATGATGTAACTATTTCGTTCCAAATCATATCAGCTTTCCCACTCACGTGGCGCTAATCAAACAGAATTCGTAATGTGTGAGGGAAAATTAAGACTCCAAAGTCCCACATTATAATGTTTATCAATAAATGTACAAGCTAAGCGACATCAGTGGCTGTGACAGTCCCCAATAATCTTATTGTCACTTTTCTGGCACATTTGCAGCGAACGAGTTATGAATTTATTATGGCACACATTTGGGCAGGCGGCCAGGAAGCAAAAGTTCAGCGCATTATAAATACATAAATGAGCGAATTTAATATCCGCCAAGCCGGAGCGAGTTCTGGGTGAACACAATAATAAATAGTGGATATTTTAAATATGTTTGTGAATTTCCAATATGTCATCGGTTGCAGAAAGTGTTTAAACTGTTCAAGCCTGATTTCTGCAAAGGAAGTTTCCGGTAAAGGACAAGCTGCAACTGAACTTACACACATAACCCCATACGGGATGGTGTAAACAGATGTCAGCACTGCCATTCCCACAGCGAATGTTGACTCTCTCGCTTCATCTTGTTGTTGTGGCATGCTTAACTAAATCGGCTTAGTTGCCAAACAAACAGACAGACTCACACACACACACACACACACACAAGCCCAGAGGCACACTAAATGCCAAGATGGTGTGATAAGTGGGCGTGGCAATGGGCGCCTCTTAAATTATTTGCACATTTGTGCGATTTAAAACGAAATTTGACGCCAACTGCGATTGTGGCTAATGTCTCTCGAATACACTAAGAAAAATAAATGGCAAATCAAGTACGAAAGTTGGTCAGGCTAGTTGGTAATCTTACATCTATAACTATGAGAGTTTGTTGTTTTTCTATCTATTTATTTATATTTTTTTATTTTTTTTTTTTTTTATTTTAATTTTTAAAAAAAATTTTTTTTTATTTTTTTTTTTTTTTTATTTTTAATAAGCGCTGTTAACTACTCTGTTTAGCGCTGTTAAGCGCAAGATTACTTTTTTAAGTCCGTTGTGCACAATGTTAAGTGCATGAATTCGTTACGCCTGCTTCTTCATTCAGTTTTTGTATATTTTACCAAATTTTTCTTTTTTCATATGAGCATAGGGGGTAAAAGTTGAGATAGAAAGAAACTTTAAACATTCTACATGTAATTGTAATTTTGTGATTTTTTTTTAATTTATTTGCCTAAAGCTGTTGCTAGCTGCATTTGGTTTTATAAGTGATGGAAATGGTATTTTCTAAAGACGGCTGAGCTCTGAGTAGACTGGCTAGGCTTCGTCTTTTTATAATTTTTTAGAAAAAAGAATTATCTTTTAGGTGTAACAGGGATGTTTGTAACCGTGCTTTGCTACTCTAGTGTTGAAACACACCCAATAAAATGAGTGGTTTTGTTTTGATGACAAGTGGTTTACGCTTGTGGTTCTGCCATGATAGCAATAGCAAGATCCTCTCCCGCAAAGCCTTAAACAACAACTGAGCGACAACTGACAACTGTGGAGAGTATTCAATGTTCTTGAGACAGATGTAGCCTTGAATATGTCCAGCCAAGTCGTCATAGCACCAGAAAAAAGATTCTTACTTTCACCTAATAACGATTATGAATTGGTACAGGGTGGTTGTTGAATATTGGTTCAAAAAGAAACTCAGACAAACTTTTTTTCAGTGTGTGAAACTCATTTTTTCTCTTATTCATGTTAAAGCTCATTCAATTTTATTAAACATAGCTTAATTTGTTTTAAAAATAATAGAATTTTAATGATAATAGAATCAAATAGTGGTTGATTACAGCTTGGAGAGCTGTGACAGTAATATCCGCCATTGTTGCTCGAATGGATTGCTTTAGTTCATTTAAATATGTCAGTTTTGTTTTGCAGACTTCCTGTTTGCAATAACCCCCACAAGAAAAGTCAGGTGCAGAAAGGTCAGGCAACCTTGGGGCCAACGCAATGTGGAGTTTCTGGATATCAGCTTATTGGGAAATTTTCGTCGCAATTCTGTCATAACAGGCTGGTCTATGTGAGGAGTTGCACCAGCTTGCTGAAACCACACAGAGTTGAAAAGAATTCTCTTTCGGCGTAATTCTGGATAAATAACTCTCTCAACATGCTCAAGTAACGGTCTCCAGTAACAGTAACGGTGTGACCGTTTTTCTCGGGACGAAGTAGGGCCCGACAATGCAGCGTGATGGAACTGCACACCACACTGTGACCCAAAGTGGATGCAATTCCGTCTCATGGAGTATCTGTGGTTTGGAATCACTTCAAATTCGACAAATTTTGTTTGTTTATGCTGCCGCTTAAGTCGAAAAGGGCCTCGTCAGACATAAATAGACAGTTCAACATGTTTTCGTCCTCTTTCACCACTTAAAGCATCTTCTGGCTAAATTCCAAGCGAATCGGCAAGTCTGCTGCGTTCAGTTTTATATGGAATAAGTTCAAATTATTGTGCATAATTGACTGCAATGACTGTCTGCTTATACCCATTTGAGCAGATAAGTTTCTTGTCGAAACTCTTGGATTGTTTTGTGTGGCAGCAGCTACAGTTGGGTAGTAGGTTGGACGTCCAGTAGCCAGAACCTGGGTTGAGGAGTCCGTGATGGCATTAAAGAGCGCTGTGCCACGGCTTTCTGCTCTAAGGTTGCCCCATAATCGATGTTTGGCGTTAAAGTCACCTCCAACAATAAACTTCTGTCCAAGTTGGTCCAGGAGTCTGACAAAATCAGCTTGCGTCCATGGTATTCGTGGTGGGAGGTAGGCTGCAGCGATCGTAACTTCTCCAGTTATCGTCAGCACCGACACTGGAGCCAGTTGAATATGGGCGATAGAGACTGTGCGGTGTTGGTAGTGAACAAGCCACTGCTTCATTAGAACCGCCGCTCCGCCTCTGGAATTTCCACTAGGGTGGTTAGCTCGGTACATTGGGATTACACAATGTACGCCTTCACGTAGATAGTTTTCCGTGACATTGTGTAATTGGTGGAAGATTAATAGTCTTCCTCTCAACAATGAGAAGTGTAAATATTTAACTTTTCATCGTAGTACGCCTTATCTCTATGACTATTTGACTGATGATAAGTCTTTGGAACGCATCTACAAAACTGATGACTTGGAAGGACAATTTATGCCCAAACAATATTTTAATGATCATATATGGTTCATTGCCATTAAAGCTAAGGGAGTTCTTGGCTTTATCAAAATATGGTCCAAGGAATTTAACGACCTAAATGATACCAATGTTTCTCTGGTTAGACATATTCTTGAGTTTAGATCCTATGTCTGGTCTCCATACTACCATTTCAGGATCAACTCGAATCGGTACAGACACAGTTCTTAATTTTTGCCCTTCGTGCCCTAAATTGGGTTGGTAATAGGCACCTAACACCATACGAGCATAGACTACGCTTATTTTATCTTCCATCCCTCAATAATCGTAAGTAGAACTTACCAAAGAGTACTTTTCCTTCATAAGACCCAGTCAGGTGAGATTGACTCAAGCGTTCCGATTTCTTTAAGTCCTTGTCTCACGAACATATGCTCATCATAAGCCTCTTTCGAAACCTCTGTCTAAACTACAACAATTTTTACCATCTCTTCTCTGTAAACTCTCCTCTGCTAGATGTTAGAACTTTGTTAAACTATAAACAATAAAGAAAACAGTAGACGCTGTTTTTATTCCTCAGAAGAGACTTCTTATCTCTAGGAAGAATCGCTTTCTTATCGCTTAGAGCAGCTTTTTTCCTATCTCTCAAAAGTAACACGCATAGTGGCGCACTTCTTCCCGAAGGTAGATGAGAATGCGATAGCAATGCATTTATTATTCTCAGTGTAGTATAACAAATCATAATGATGTATGTCGCTTGTGGCTGTTTCGTCTTTGGTCTTTATGCGGAGATTTTTTTAGTTTGAATCCCTTTTTTTTGGGGTGAGCTTTGCTATTGATTTTCGCTGCACACACACCATCACACACGCACACCAGCGCCTAGTTACATTAATGTAGCATACTTTTTAGGGCTGCAAAATTGCAGCTGAAGCAGCTGCCCCCGGAGGCCAACAATGTGCAAGCAAACGACGTGGACTGCGTTATGTACATGTGGGCTCATATGGCATGGCATGGCAAAGTTATGTATGTATGTAGGTGTACGCCTGCAGCCACACACTCACACACAGCCAGAGCATCTGCTTATCGCACGCTTTGTGCCATATTTGTGTTTTGGCCCCAATTTTCGGGTGTTTGGTATGAGGGTGAGCGGGCGATCATTGGAGCTAAGCTGCCATCGCCCTAAACAACCTAAAAGTGGCATTAAGCCAACTGGTCGCCGTTTCCTTTTGACTGTCAAGGCAATTATTTCTCGACTTGTAATTGAATCGACGCCACCAGATGCACCAGCAGCAGCTTGCATAACCTTCCGCCCTGAAAATGGGAACCCATTGGAACCCATTAGATATGCACAAGTCCCATATCCTTGAACATAATTGGCAATTGCATTGCAAAATGTGCTGCCACGAAGGCAAATGTCAGATGAAAGTTGTTTGCTGCTCCCCCTTAATAAGTAACTCAAAACTTGCCATTCGTAATGAGAGGAGTTCAAAGTGGCGGGTGGCGCTAGAAAAGAAAACGTGGCATAATGTTCAAGTTTATTGGAAACCAAATCGCATAAGCGGAGAGCGAGGAAGCGCACTCCGCCCGGGGCTTCAGCAAACTTTCTCTCAAATTTAAATCCCCAATTTACTTAAAACTCGTAATTGTGATAATTATTTTGATACATAGTTGGGGCCGTTAAGCCGCAGCTCAGACAGCAACTTCATTTGCAGTGAGGGAAGCCACAGCTTTTGCAGAATTTTGGCTCACAAGTGTCAGGGAAAGGTTGCATTTTGGGCGCCTACAAAGTGAAATATGCGGCACTCAGCAGAAGCAGAGGTCTCTTCGCCAAGTCGCACCAGCCGCTAATTTCACTTAGCCTGGCGCAAATTCACACAAGCTGGCGTGCATACAAATGCATGACTGCACACATTCAGCA
The DNA here is from genome assembly GCA_018904265.1 of Lordiphosa collinella. Taxonomy (NCBI): domain Eukaryota; kingdom Metazoa; phylum Arthropoda; class Insecta; order Diptera; family Drosophilidae; genus Lordiphosa; species Lordiphosa collinella. Next base: position 86,889 of record JAEIFV010000995.1, read on the forward strand.
TTATTTAGTCAGCTCACATAATTTGAAACCTCCTCCTCCATAGCCATAACCAATTCTCTTTTGGATGGTGAAAATAAAAAATTAACCTAAAAAATTAGCATCATTCGGGCGGAAGGATGCCAAAGGCTGTTCCAAATAATTTTCAATGGCTTTTCCATTTTAGAAAAAAATATTGAGTGATTATATGAGTGAGCAGAGTGCGTCCTAGTCTATATGACCATTAGAGCGCACTTTTTTGTATGAAAAATGTTTGATCAAACTGGCGCCCCTTGATTCGTAACCCTTCAGTACGGCTGGTGGCGATAGCTACTTGCACTACTTACATGGACTACTTACTGGTGGCGATCGTCACCCAATCGCTTTACTAGTAAGTACTACAGTAAGTACCTACCATAGGGTACCGACCAGAGTACCCTTTTGGTATAGCAACGTCACTCCCAAAGTAAACGACGCGTCGCGACCACCACTTTTCGGTACTTACCCCAGTACTTACATGTAAAGCGAAGAGATGGCGACTGGTTCCCCCCTAGGACATGCCCTGCAAAAAGTAAGTAGTGAATTGCATTGCTAGTGGATTGGGGGCGGTAGGAGTACCGGTGGTTCCTAGTAAGTACCGAATTCTACACCCATGTGCTAGTGCAGCGTACTGAAGGGAAGTTAATGGTGTATATTTTTCGGGGGAAAAAAAAAGTTGAAAAAGATATGTTTTAATGGTCGCAATGAGGCTCCAAAGTAGGGACGTCGGATATTTCAAAAATATCTATATCGATAGTTTTGGAGATATTGAAAAAGTATCATTTCGATATAAATATTTTAGGGTACAAAATATCGATAATGTCTTTACAATAAGCAGGCCTATTGAGGTATTTAAGGGGGTATAGCTGCTTGGAAGGCTGTTTTTAGACCTTTTTAAAAAAAAAACTTATTAGAAAACGGAAATAGTTATTTAAATTCTGTTTTTTTTTATTGTATTAAGAACATATTGAATTAAATAAAAAAAACTTTGTTTTCCTTTGTACGAGGGCTGTTTAGCAAGTTGTCTGCCTTCAAAGTTGGACGTCGAAAAAAAAAGGTATGCTGCTGGCGACACGGATAACTCCACTTCAGATCATCTGAAATCGAAAAACTAAACGGCGTTAGATTCAGTACAGATGTAATTCGGGCCCCTATTTCAATCATAATTTTGCGATTTTTTTTTACAAAATGGCGGCCATTGAAAAATGAAAAATTGATTTTAGGCCATTTTTTTGTAGTTTAGTGTAAAAAAACATGTAAAAAATTTTTTAAAATTATGATTGAAATAAGAGCCATAATGGTGACAATTCTGCGTCGTTTGCACTTTGTTTCATCAAAATTGGTTCAGAACTACGGGCGCAATCAGTGCCGCCAGCTCGAAAAACGTGGTTTCGAGATAATCGCGTTTAAAGTTTGCAGTTGCTAGGCAAATCGAGTCACTTTGGGTCATTAAAAGGGCTATATCTTCTTAAGTATTTTGAATTTCAAAAAACCCTTTTAGGACGATATTCTCAAATATCCAAGCTATATAAATATGCAAAAAAAAAAATCGAAAAAAATTGTTGCCAAGCGCAATACCCCCTTAAGGCATAATCATTAGATATTCAGGCCTGTTCCCGTTTTCGATTTCGATCAGATCATGCGGAATCGGAATTGGTAGCTGTTCCCGTTTCCGAAAAACGATCAAGTTATTCGGTTTCAAAAGTTTTGCCTAAGAGTCAGTGGAATGAAAAGTAAATGCCAATTTTCTTGGCAACGGTGATTCTTTGCATTTTGCAAATATTTTTATTTTAACATATCAAATGTTGTGAAGATTTTGAAGTAACTTTAGATATATCGAGCCTTCAATTTGATTTGAAATCATTGTTAAGTTTCCACCTCAGAAATTGCATGTAGACGAAAAAAAACGATCGAAATGAAACCGAGCTGTTCGCAATTCCGAATCAGCGCATGCGCAGTGCTGATCGAAATTGTCAAGGCTGCCTTATTGCTGAATTAAAATTCGATAACGGTTCGAACATTCATTTGAAAAGACAATCGATTTCTATTTCACTCGGAAACGGGAACACGAAAATGAAAACGATTCGGAATGCTCACGCAAGCGCACACAGAAATGCACGGGCGAATAGACCCGTACCAGTTCCACTTTAACATCACCCTGGCAGGGCACACCCTGTGGGGGCAGGCAATCTATTTCCGCCAAGTGATGACGATCCTCGCACATGGTGTCACCACAGGCGCCCAGAGTGAGCAATAGAGGGCACAGAGCGGGCTCATTGGACTTCTCCTGCTCCAATTGCAGACGTATGCGTTGAGCAACTTTTCTTACAAAATCATCCACCGGCTGATGCATTTGCAGGAAATCCACCAGGCGTGGCAACTGTCTATGATTGCACTCATCTAGCAGCACCAAGGAGTGCAGTCGTCCGGGCAGCGTTTTGGCAGAGGAAGAGTCCTGGAAACGGTTGGGCAGATTGTCTGCAAACGCCAGGTGACGCAACTTGAACTTGCTCCAGCTCTCACTCATGCTGTAGTGTATCAATGTGTGGGCTTGTCTGATCTCTAACTCGGGGCAGTTGTCGGTGCAGAGGAATACGACCTCTCCAGGGCGCTGCTGCCAACGGTGGACCTGCTCCAGTACTGTCAGGTCAGCGTTTTGATAAAAGGGCAAACACTGGAAGCCATGCTGCTCCAGAGACTGCACCAGATGGTTTATCTCTGCATCCGCCTGACAGTAGATCATGGTGCGGAACTGTAGGGGCGGACGTTGCTTCAACACGTCCAAAAGTTCTGCCAGCTTTGCCTCCTCTCTGAATAAGGCGTTTTTTATCAAAGTGCCACCGTAAACCGCCGCCTCCAGAATGTCCCCAAAAATCAGCATCGGATGACGATTGAAACCCAACAGCTTCTGGCTCAAAGCTTTGTCATAGGATTGACTGACCAACACCAGCTGAGGGCGCTGCTTTCGATGTCTGATCAGCACTGATGAGCCCGCTGCACTTGATCCGGCGGCATCAGATCCACGTCATCGAAGGCCACAAAGCGCTGATGCGAAAACATCACCAGTTTATTGTTGCTGCCGTCCAGAAACAGCATTTTATCCGCCTCCATCGTGCAGCAACACGATTATAGTCTTGCCATTTGTCGTGGTTCAAGTTTGCGGCGCTTCCAATAATGCCGCCGCCATCATTGGTGTTGTGTGTGCATTTGTTATCGATGTATCGATAAGTTGTTCAAGGCAAGCTGTTCAGTCATGATTCATAATTTCGCTACGTTTTGAAATGTAAACCGAAAGCAATTCCGTTTCAGTTTGGATTTGCTGTTCTCAACTCCGAATGTTTTTGCTTACGATTTAATTTTTTCAAACCACGGACCAAACGAAATCAGCTCGGAAGAATCAAGCGAAACGGTGGAAAATGGAACTTGCGGAAATGAGAGAGGCAGACTTTTACGTTTTTTCTTTTCGGTTTGGCAGGCGCCTCCAATTTCTCGAGACATTTACCAAACAAATTTTTTTTTAATTTGAGTTATAGACAAAGTGAATGTTAGCAGGCTCAAGGTCGAGGTTTGATTATAGTTCAATAATCAACCAGAAAATTCAACAACAGAATACATTTGAACATGAACAGTAGCTTTGTGTATGAAAAAAAGAGTAAACTAAAAAAGGACGTTTTCATTAACAACAAAAAATTTTTCCTTCATTAGTTTTTCGACCGATCGTTCCTATGGCAGCTATATGTATAGTCATCCGATCCGGCCGGTTCCGACAAATGTGCAGCATATTTGTACCAAAAGACTTCGTGCAAAGTTTGGTGGGATAAAACTGACGGGGATATAGCATAGAAACAGACAGACGACACAAGGCTAAATGAACTCAGCTCATCATGCTGATCAAGAAAGTGATTTATGCTTTTCGATTTTGATTTGCTTTGAAAGATTTCGTGCATCAGCTTGCTCACGACTGCTCCGATACAGAAATGTGCAGTGTTGCCCAGAAAATGTGTAAGGAAAATAGTTGATTTTTCCGAAATCAACTTCTTTCGATTTCAATTTGATTTTCATTTAGTGTCAATGTGTGACCATTTTCTTCACAGACCACCTTGGCGGTTGTTTAAATTCTGCTGTTACTTAAATGTGAAAAAGTTGTAAGTTTTGACGCATTTCAAATTTGAGTAATTTAATGAATTATGTATTTATTGTTTGTTTTTAAGAGCATACGAGCCTAGTGTATAAATAGATCAGCGGCCTAATGCGGATGGAGTCATAAGTTCTCGAGTCAATACATAATTAATCAAATACATAATTAATTGAATTAACCTTTGTAAAGTTACAAACATTCTAGACTACATATTCTGCCCACAAACTTACTTAAGAAGCTTAGAAAACTAGTTTTCACAATTTCATTCGACATTTTTTGGTTTCGCGGCTTTGTTTAAATTGGCGCCAATAGTTCTGCAAACGAAAGCAAATCAAAATGAAATCAGGGTCGTTCCGTCAACAGCTTTTGATTTGCTTTCACGAAATCAAAATCGAAAGCAAATCACTTTCAGGAATACCACTATTGTTTTGGAACATTGCAGTTGACGCACATTTTAAAAATTGATTTTGTATGGGAATTTTAAGAGGTTTGTCCACCGTTAGCCGTTTTTTTTTTAAATTGTACGGTCGATTGAGCTGAAACTTGGTGAGCATATACTTGAATATGTGCCCGAAGTTTTGGTATTCCGTGCATATAATGCCATTGTCTGAGAGAGGAAATATACCCGAAAATGTAGCGTGCCGATTTTTTAATATCATATTTTCGGTACTTGCAATACTTAAATCCAACCAAACAATAGATTATGATGCATTTTATTTTGTCTCAAAAAGTTAAGAAGTTCCTGAGAAAATTAATAAAAAAAGTATTTTTGTTCCACACTCCACCGTTCCAAATCGACGCTAAGAAGTCGACGCTATTTTGACGCACAACTAAAAACTTATTTCCAATTTCTTCTCCAAGTTGGTCGACTAATATTCGTAAAGTTGGTGTAACAATTGGACTGAATTGAAGGTAAATTTCAGAGTAATAATTCTTTATGACTCGCTATAAATATTTCTGCCATCTGTGTTAGCCATGACGCCTGGACGTCTTCGCAACGACTACGGTTGGGTGATTGGAAAATGCCTTAAAAAACATAAGAAATCTCCGACCGCAGTCAGGATCAACAGAAGATTGGTACGGTGGCTTAAACTGCCCCCTACCCTGCTACTAAGCCAAATTGAACAAGTGCTTACCGATGCAGTAGAGAGCAATGTGTTTGACATCGCCGTAAAGAATGGACGTTACTCGTGTGACAGGCTGCAGGAGGCCAACCAGCAGGAGCTGTTGCAATTTATGCTTCATGTGCGTTACACCCTGCCCAGTTTCAGGGTTCTGATCGATATGATAGATGTGTACAAAATAAGGCAGCGCCTTAAGGAACAGCAGCTGGTGGCTGAAGCAGAGAAGAAACTTCAGGCCAAGAAGAAGAAGCGAGCTCGACAGCAAAGGAACAAACGTCGTCGTCTTCGTCGTGAGCGCCGCCGCCACTAGTTTCCCTGTGCATCACATGCCTCCTTCTGGCAGAATGTATCTCTTAGTTATGTGAAAATAAGATCATTAAATGCCGAGACTACGGCTCTGCCAAAATTGGCTTCCAAGTACCCGGACAATTGTTGCCAGCTTTCGAAAGTTCGCCCATTGGCCGAGTGGAATCTCTTGGCCTTGTGCAAAAAGTTTTTAATCATTAGTTTTTAGTTGCTGCAAGTGGCCCAGGACAGCGAGTGACCAATCCTTGGCTAGCTCTTTTTCTTGCAACGCGGTCTCCTTTCGCTGTCGACTGGTCCTGCCATCAAAACCCACGGCTGACCTTGCCCAGAGTTGCTTTATTAAAAATAGAAAAGTCTACATAAAAATTGGCCCAGTTTTGCCTTATGCAAGGCGCTGTATGCAAGTAAGTTTGTACTCGTATGTTTGTCTATGACATAGAGCGGCGGCTGAGCAAAAAGGAGGCGGTCCGTAGATAACTTTGACCAAATTGCAGGAAACTTAAATGGTCTTTGTTAGTTGAATGTAACCGAGCGTTAATTAATATCGTTTTTGTACGTCCATCACATATGTTGATGTTATATAAACAGGAATGTAAGGGGTTAAGGTCAGTCAGAGGCACGAAAAAACAAGTAATAATTTTGATTCTGACTCCGATGATAATTTCGGTGTGTTCAGCCATCTATGATGCTTTCTTTTCAACTGAAATATGAAGCAGTTTGTAGGAGAGCTTCACTTCTGGTTCTTCATAAGGTACGGCCGCTACGACATCCAATGTCCATCTAAACCAATTCTATAAGTCAGTCTTCTGGTCTCAGTGATGCTGATGATTATTGGGATTGCGCGGTGCCCACAGCTTTGTAGGGCCACTGTGCCTGTTGCACCTAGTGCCAGAAGGCGTGGCTTGGATGTATTCCAATGATGCTTTGCTTATACAGACCAATACCTGCCTAACTACCCAGGGTCCTTGCCATCAGCTTTAGGTAGCTTGCCATCTTACCAGTATGCCATGAAGTAGTCTCGGCCGTTCAATTGAGATTCATCATCAGACTTGGCTGATGGGCTCCAAGCAGGCCCGTCCCCACGGGCCCGGACTTCTGAGAGGGGCCCGTAGCCCGAATTTTTGGCGAAAACTTAAATAAACTATGTACAACATGAGAAAAACCCCCGGGCCCAGAATCCCCTTTCGACAGGCCTGGCTCCAAGTGCTGCTCAAACTCTCTAGAGATGCATCTCGCGCATTGCTTACCTTTCTCACCCTTTCCTCCTCTATCGCCTTTTGCAAATTGTAAGTTTCCGCGTGTTTTGCAAAGAAGAAAAGGTTATCAAACGTCTCTCTCAATGCTTGAGGGTATTTGATAGTGGCTAATTTGTCGCCTTACACAGTGACGTTGAGTTGGGTGTCCACCATCGTTGTCCAGGTAGTGAAAAGGGTGGCGGTGGATTTTATACTGGCAAGACCAAGGTTTCTGTCAACAAAGTATGCAAGAGCTCAGATTTTCAACAACCTTGTCGGAATCCCTGTCTGACCCGAAGGCAGTGGTGGTATTCCAGATATTTTAATAAGGGAAGTGGGTGGGAGAACAATTACCCGGCAGGAGGACAGGCCTTTATCGAGTTTCAAAAAGCCGAATACAAATATACAAAGCTGAAACTTGGCAGTTCCTCTAGGCGGGGTGCATTTGTGTAGTTGTAATTGCTGCTATATTTCTCGGGTTTGTTTCTAAGTTCGCCAGTTTTTCAATGCTGATTAGGTCTTGAACCTGGCTGTGGTGTTACGAATCATAAATATGCGAGACTCACTTCAGTGAGTCACAACATTGCCAACCAAATCTAAAACTGTCATGCTGACAAGAAGGGGAAAATGGATTCACTGCAATGCACCTGGCACTTGTCATGTTTAAGTCTAAGGATTCAACTAAACTGCAATGCTCTTTGATTCTATTAAATTAACAAACATTAGTTTTAAATACGGTGTTACCAACAAAATCAAATTATTTGATTAGTTACTTCCTTTTGATGAATTATACAGTGTTACAGCGAAATATGCTTTTGAAATAACCCTTAGCACGCTGTAGAACAGGTCGATTATAGCATTTCCTCATACTTAGCTTTTCCAAACACCCCCAAAATCTGAAGTTTTTTCTTTTTATACCCTTGCAGAGGGTATTATAAAATTTTCTGGATGTTTGTAACGCATAGAAGGAAGCATCTCCGACCACATAAAGTATATATATTCTTAATCAGCATGACGAGCTGAGTTGATTTATTCCTGTCCGTCTGTTTTTATGCTATCTCCTCCGTCAGTTTGAAAGCAATCTTCATCAAACTTGTTTATTTGTTTATTTGTATAAATATAGTTAACAATTAACTGTCAACATTAAAATTTAAAGGGATACAAAATATTGATCTACTTCCCCGTCCAGGTGAGTTTTTTATTGATATGCCCCGGCTCACATCAAGTGGACGAGAAGACAGATTCAAGAGCGTGAAGAGGACAAAAACAATAAAATATTACACGTATATTATACAATGAACAATCAGTTGCATATTACACGAAAAGGATCAGTGGGCGAAGTTAGTTCTACAGGTGTGTGGCGCAAGAGGTTGATACGATCGCGTGAATCTTGATGGAACAGCAAATCGGAGCTGACTTAGTAGGAAAGTCGAATCCACATCTCCATAAATCAGCTTTGTGGACGAATATTACGCCATGACATGTCCTACGGTTCTTTCAAAGTTGGCAAATTTATTAATTGTAGCCGGTCAACATAAGATGGTAGTAGGCGGTGAGGATCCCAGTTTAAGCCGCGCAATGGCAAATAAAAAGAAATTGTTTCTGAACACTTTCTATAATTTTCAATATTCTTATTTTTTACTCTTTTCTTAATCTTTTTATTCTGTAACGGTTTGAATGCGTTCAAGGTTGTTATGCCCAATAGAGTAAGAGAACCAGTGAGGATTATTCCGGTGAAATGCCATGCACTTGCACTTCGAATGGTTTAAATACAGCAGATTGATTTGGCACCAAAATTGTAGGCTAACAAGATCATTCTGTAACAAGTTATAAGAATCTCTGCTATTAAAAGAAAGAAATATTTTTACATCATCTGCGTACATTAAAACAAGCGATTCGGTGATTACCTGGGGAAGGTCATTGATAAACAGACCAAAGAGCAATGGGCCAAGATGACTCCCTGAGGAACACCAGAAAAACATTTATCAATTTGGATGAAGTGGAATTAAATAGGACTCGCTGAGTCCGATTTGACAAATACATATAGATCCATTTGAGGAGTAGGTCAGGGAACCCTCTTAATGAAAGTTTATTCAAAAGCAGAAGGTGATTAACGGAATCGAAAGCTTTGCTGAAGTCAGTAAAAACCACATCAGTTTGCTGTTTTTTCAAAAAACAGATAGTTTGGCAATACCACGATAGTTCTCAATATTGGACTTGCTACCTTTATGGAGAGGGATAACGTAAGATTCCTTCCATAAAGTGGGAAGAAACGATTTATTGAGAGACATTTGAAATAAATTCGTCAAAGGCTTACATAAAGCCCCTGCGCAAAACTTTAGGACACAACCAGGAATATTGTCCGGCCCAGACGAAAAAGAAGGATTAATGAGCTTTAAGTTATGATAAACGTCGGATTCGTCAATAACAACACGTGTGGGGAAGTGTATATGGATAAGGTGAATACGAGTCATAGGTTGTAGATGTGTACGCGAAGTCTTTTGGTACATACATATGACTGTAGCATATAGCTGTCATAGGAACGATCGGTGGAAAAACTAATTTTAATGAAAAAAAACTTTTTGTTTTCAATGAAAACTTAGCTTATTTGTTTTATATGCTTCCACACAATTCTACAAAGTTTTGTCAAAATCGGATGACTATAGCATTTAGCTGCAGACTGCAGTATGAATGTTCGGACAAAAAAGAAGTTCTAGTGAGAAAAACTTTGTTGTTTTAAATGGTATCGCCTCCAAATTTCTTACTTATTAGTTTGTTATGCTTTTCCATGATTCCACGAAATTTGGTCGAAATAGAACATTTTTGTAGTAAACTCTGAGCAAAATTATGCGCACCTAGTTTTTTCAGTGTACGCATAGAAAGAGTGGAGCTATAAAAATTTGGGACTACCGTTTGAAAGAGCGTTAAAAAAGAGGTAAAATAGATGACAAACATCAACGCCTCTATGCAAAAAATTAACCATTAGTCTCAATTCGTTTGTGCTTGGTGACTTCACTAAATCAAAACTAAAGAAACACGTTAACTTTTAACATATTTGTATTTAGTTTAAGTAAGAGTGTATCCTCCCTTTGCTAATTAACCGTAGATCCTATTCGACCGCCTACGAGACTTTTAATCAAGTTCTTCCCATTCCTTAGAAACTGCAATTTGAACTCATAATACTGTTGTACTTGGTGTTCACAGCATAAATCCTTCGGACCAGCAACGCCCTCAAATTTTCATTGGATTCACGTCCGGGGGAACGCGGGCCACTTCGAAAAGCCAACATTATTGCCTTCAAGCAAGAACGCGTCGACCAGCGATCGCGAAGAAAAAGGCCACAAGTTCATATATAATATTTCCACGTATTCCTTGGAGTTCATATGAGTGCTTGGAAATGCCAGCTCCGCATCCAGACTCGCAGAACGCAGTCCAAACCATCAAAGATCCTCCTGCGAAATTTCTCTTTGAAAAGTATAGGGGTTCCTTCCTTAAATCCCTTCAATAGTGCGAAAATCTATCAGGATCTTCCAAATTAAACTTTTTTCATCCGAGAAAATGATCTTGAAAGATAAATTAGTATTTGCATTGCTCCATAAAAAACTTTTTTCCTTTGTCCAGTCAGGTTATTCCTGGCGTATTTTGTTTGGGCTCTTTATGGCGCTCCAGTAAATCTGAAGCCATCTCATTTTTTATCGCACAATGGTTTCAGATTTTTTTACAGCCCTTGCAACGGTCCAGCGGGACACTTTAGGCCACATTCAGCCGCTAAATCACTAGCGGTCTTTACTGAATTACTTGGAGCACTCACTATACGGCGCTGGTCACGCTGACTTATCTTCGGCTTACGTCCTCCGGGTTTTTTCCAGTTCATTTGATTTTTCCAAAATTCTGACAACTTTGTCGGAGCTAACAATTTTCTGGCAATTTCTCGAAATGAGCAATTCTCTTTTTGAGCGCCAGAATTTGACGTTTCTCGACTCGAAAGCACTGGTCCCCTTGGCATATTTATTATGGAGTTAGAAATAGTTACTTAACCAAGTAACTATCCAGAAAATCACCGGCATTCAAACACAAAATAAGATATTAAGCTGTGCGGCCATAATTATGCACCAGGCACAAAACGAAAATAAAACATTACGATTAATTTTGTGGAGGTTGTTTGTCATCTATTTTCCATGGCCTAGTTATAACTCCCAGAAAAGTGCACAGAGGGAAAAAACCAAGAACATTGGACTCAAAATGAGCACATTTAGTCACAAAAATTAATCATGACCGGATTTTCTCACTTTAAGAACAATTTCTCACTTCAAGAACTTTGTTTTGAAACCGCAAAATCTTGATGTGAGTTGATATGTTCCGTTTTTGAGAACATTTTAAGCTCACAAAAAAATTTGAGGTCCAGGTCCACCACTGTCCAGGTCCACCATCCACATCCACCGTCTAGATCCACCGTCCACAGATCCACTACTGTCTTTTGGTACAGATCCACCTTCCAGGCCCATTGTCGAAGTCCACTTCAGCAGAGAATTCGTTTGTACAACACCCCACCCGCCTTGGTTATATTTATTATAGAAATAAAAATTTTGTGTCGGACTTAACTGGGAGTAGAGTCCAAAACCTTTGGCGAGCGTAAGGACGGCGGCCATCGCAACGCGTCGTAGACGTTTGGGACATTGCCATGCGTCAGAAGACGCACGTCTAAATGCCTACATATACTTTTCGGTGGGGTGGTTGAGGTGAGCTGAATTGTGCTCATTTCAAGAACATTCGGAACATTTGTGCTCAAATATTTGAGAAAACATTCTGTTCATATTTTGAGATGAAGAAATCTTATTTTCTGACCACGTTTTTCCCTCTGTGTAGTCTTAGTTAGAGAAACAAACTGCAAGGTTATACAAACTTCGGCCAAGCCGAAGTTAATTTTCCTCTATTTTTATACACTTGAAAATTGTATTATAGTTTTGCCCAGAAGTTTGGAACGCATAGAAGGAATCATCTCCGACCACATAAAGTATATATATTCTTGATCAGCATGACGAGCTGAGTCGATTGAGATTTGTCTGTCCGTCCGTCCGTCTGTCCGTCTGTCTGTTTCTAGGCAAAGTAGTCCCTCAGTTTTAAAGCTATCAAGCTTAAATTTTGCACAGATATCTTTTAGCTGCACACTGCACCTATGTCGGAACCGCAAAATCGAATGGTTTCAATCACACAAGACTTAAAGCTTATAAATTAAGTCATTGCTCACAAAATTAAGTCAGTATAAAGTTTCAAGTGTATCAAAGATGAAGTTGGCATTGCTTTCTCGTTTTTTACTCATTTAAATTGGAACAACTCTCGCATGAACTATCTGATTGTTAATAACCTAGGCAATTTCGATAGCTACGAGAGGAATCTTAAATATGATAACACAGTGCGACATTTTGCAACTTTAAATGTTTGATGACTTTCAAACCCGGTAAATCTAAAAGCTACTGATGTATAAAGAACAAGTAAGGGGGCTGCAGTCGAGTGCCCTGACTACAAAATACCCTGTTCCCTTGATTTCGTGTGTTTTTTCTTTACATACACACACACTCACACTACACACACTCCAACATACACCAACAGGCAGCGCCGCGCGCCATAACGACAAGCAAGACCCCCCTCTCTCCCACAAGCAAAATTGATTCGTATATAACTTCGGTGTTTATTGTCCGATCTTAGTGATCTTTTCAGAATAGATAGATATTGGGCTTTACTTGATATATGTAAAGTTTGGAAGGTCTATCTTAAAAATTGTGGCTCTGACAGTTTTTTGCGCTTAAAGGGGGGAGGGGAGGAATTTTCCAAATCTGAAACAAACTCGTTTTAAACCGGGTATACACCTGCCTACGTTCAAAAATGGCTCTAGCTCTTATAGTCTCTGAGATCGACGCGTTCATACGGACAGACGGACAGGGCTAAATCGACTCGGCTGTTGATGCTGATCAAGAATATATATACTTTATAGGGTCGCAAATGCTTCCTTCTACCTGTTACATACTTTTGCACAACTTCATGATCCCCCTTTTCCCATTTTCAATGGGAACAGGGTATAAAAACAAGTTCCTTTGGGCATTTAGCAGCTGCTTTGCATCATATTGCTGCTGCGCTTGATATTTATCAAGAATTATTGATTTTTTGTAAGGCTTTATTAGCAATATAAAGATTTTTTCTTGGAATTTTAAGGCCTTGTTATTTGCTACTTAAGTTTTTCAACATTTTGCAAAAATAAATAGTTCTTTTGCAGCGCACCGGAGTCATTCATTAAATGAGTCTTCTGACTAATTTCCCTTTTGCCTTGTCAGAAATATTGTTGTAGGATCGACAACAACGTTTTGCAGGTACTCAATTGACTTTACATTCTGCTTATCAATAAGCTCCTTAATGACGTTTCAAATTACTTTTAGAACTAGACGAACTTTAACAATGTCTTTCAATACTCAATTGGACAACGTGTTTTGTACTCGGTGTACATGGAACGGCGTGCCATTTGAAACTACATACATTAAAGAAAGTCGGTCAAGCCCGACTAAAATATACTTCCCAATGTTTGTGCTAAGGCGTCTGATGTGCTGCCCATCGCTGTTGTGGCCGGTGCTGCCCAGCATAATTGTTTGCTTTCCTTTTAACTCGACTATCGCTCATCCGATCTTTATCATTCCTTTGGCGGATCGATAAATAAGGCTGATTAATAAATATATCAAGAAGTGACGAACCTTCTATCTATAAAACTGTGGGAGATTTAACGATTTTTTCCGATTTGCTGGGGCGGAATTTGGAAATAAACTTCATCTGCCTGCAAGTATAAGAAGCATATGTCCCATACATGTCAAACCTCTATCTCTTACCATCTCAGAGATATGTGCGTTCAAACGGACTGACAGACAGACGGACGGGCTATATCGACTCGGCTGTTGATGCTGATCAAGTATGTATACTTTATGGGGTCGGAGTGAATTCCTTCTGGCTGTTACTTACTTTTGGACAAACTTAATATAGGTATACTCAGTGTACCTTTGGTTCAGAGTATAAAAATCATGTGGACTCATATTGTTTATGATTTTGGAAACCGAGCTACTGTGCTCCGGGAATTGAATCGGCCAAGTTTTGTAAGACTCTCAACTCAATAGTTTCCACCCACACCTTAGTAATTGCTTCTTTTAGCTGCTTCAGAGTGTCGTACTGCTTAGCAGCGCCAAATATTCTGGCAGAAATTAGGCCCCACAGATCCTCAATTGGACTTAGATCCGGACTTAATGCCGGCCACTGCACACTGGGCCGAATCGCCAAATAATTGGCATAAAGTCGAACATTTCATGGAAACAAAACTCATTTTTTGATAATACCTACTACTTTAAGCCACATAGTCTATTTACAAAGAATCGAATAATATTTTCGACTGTCTGGCAACCCTGAAATTGTTATCGATTATCAAAGTCAGCTGTTGAGTTAAGGGATTGCTGCGATAAAATTGGCGTCAACTATGTGGTTTTTTTGTGGACTTTCATATCGAATAAATTTGAACAATATCTTATTGCAAATAAAGAATATGAACGCCACGGTATGCAAAATGTATAAAAAGAAACATTTTTTGGTAATGTTCGATTATATATCATTAATGTGTGTTGTTTTGTGTTCTCTGTGGAGTAGAAATTAGAACGTAGATTTAGTAGTAAATGTTAAAATAAAAGTTAATAATAATCCTTTAAACTTAAATAGTATAATAAATAGATGTAAGACCTATTATTAATTATGAATGTTGTTATAAAAATCATTCATTATCCAAAAATGTGTTATACATTTTCATACCTACCACTATTTTCTTAAAAAATAATTTAAGAAAATTCCAATTCACTTTCAAATTTTAGCCTTTTATTCACAGCTCTCTTAACTTTGTTCTATGATCACGAATAACGCAATGTTGCCATATATGGGCGGTCGGGGTAGGCGTGGTCAAATTAGCTTTAAACTTTGTTTAAATATTTAGAGTGTTACATTTATCAAATATACCAAGTTTCAGCTGAATATCTGCAATATTAGACTTTATGCCAATTAATTGGCGATTCGGCCCAGTGTGCATCATCGGAAATTGGTTTGCTTTTGACTTAAGCGATCTTTAACTCTGTCAATATGAAGTAATATTTACTTTTGAATAGAATTTGGGAAATGTGATGTCAGTCAATATCTCAAATAAGGAATTGCAAGAGTAAAAAACATCCACAGCGCACAGTGGTCCAAATGGCTAGCTACGGCATAATAAGCGTTGTATCTTATGATCCCAACAAATACATAAGAAGATATAAATTTGAATTATACAAAAATAATAAAATAAACGACGAGATACGTGAAATAGCACGAAATCCAGCATAGCGATACGACCACATCAATATAATTGTTGTTCCAATAGGCAAATTCCGAAGGTCTTTGGACACGACAGAAGGTGCGTACAACAGCTTGAGTGATGACATCATGTTGCTTTGACAAGAAGTCCAATGGCATTAGAGCCTCGGCAGCTCTATAAAAGGTTCTGTCTGCACTTCGACAAGGTCGCTTTTTCTTCGAAAAGAAGCCAATGATAATAAATTTAGATCTTAATCGAGAATAAAAACAATGCTACAAATGAAATAAGGAGTAGTGCGAGACGTCCAGGCTGCGCCAAAAATTTCCAAGTTTGACCATGGGGAATGGTTAGATTCATCCATCCCAAACACATAATCGCCATCGTACACGATGATTTGTAGCTGGCCGGTTCCTCATCGTCAGCCATCTCAACGAGGAGCTATACGTTCTGCAAAAGAGAACAGCATTCGTTTATGTTAACATAGCCACGCAGACTCCTTGAGTTGCCGCTTTTAGCATCCTTAGCGCGGCGATAAGTAAGCTGTCATTTAGCAAAGCCCAGCCTCTGCAGGCCTCAAGACAAAAAATGAATAACATAACTAAACTCAATATTTTACGTCCTTCAACAAAATTGTATAGTTTTTGATAAAGTTCTGCTAGCTCCTTCTCAGTACATTTTCTGTTTTCTACCAGTACCAAAAAAAATATCACCAGCAATTTTTTTGCTGCGATACATAATATACAGGGTCCACTTGGATACTGACATCTCCCCTGGAAAGTCAAAATTCTTGAAAGGCTGCGGATGACTGCACTTCATATTGAACAATTTTACACCACAAGGACTCATACTTGTAGAAAAAATCGAAACTGGCTTGAAGAAGTTTGAAGGTTTTTAGTTATACTCCATTGAAGTCAGTGGTAGGCAACTAAACTCAAGCTACTAAAACAGCTTACTTCTAACAAAATTTATAAGCTACACATGTGTAGACGGGTCGCACATATTTAATACATACCTTACACTAATAAAAGCAAAAGGATTTTAAACAGAAATATTGCTCCTCCTTTTTTTACAGGGAAATTAATATCAACCAAGAATAGCTGTCAATTTTCAGCAAGTCACGTGGTTAAACAAATGGTCACTTTTTCTGTAGAAGCTTTTCTAAGCTTTCTGAAGAATTTACAGTTACATGGAAACAAAAAAACGTAGGATTTTCAAAAGCAGGGATGCAAACCATACGGTTTGGTTCAGCACATGCTTTTTGGAGCTTACTGAACCGTGGTTTCGATTCGGTTCAGTGGTTCATAAATGCACTTTATAAAACATTATGATTTTTGTCGTAATGTGACTTTTCGCACACTTTGGAGATTGAATTCCTATAAACCATTTGAATATCTTTAAAATCCTTAGAAGAATGTCCAAAATTTATGATGTCGAATTTGCTGGATTCGTCTATAAGTTCCTAGAGGAATGCCCTACGAAAACTGATAATGTCGGCTAGAAAAGAATATGTACCATGCATCTTACACACCAGAGATCTGCACGAGTGCACCGCAACTGCAAGTGCATTGAATAAGTACTTGATATTTTCGCACTCGGGTATCCCGACCACTCCCACAAAATGTATACAGTAGTATTTCTACTCGCGGCATATTTGAGTCTCGCACGTAAGTGCCAAAAACAGTATTGAAAATACTCACAGAAACAGGGAGCTGAAAAATTTGAGTGTAAAATTTTCCACCAACAATTCAAGCAACACATTTTCTATCTGTCGCTTTCTCACTTGAGTCTTCTTTTACTCCTGCATGCCTCTTGTGGAATTGTAGAAGGAACATCTTCGACCACATAAAGTATATATATTCTTGATCAGCATGACAAGCTGAGTGATTTAGCTTGCCGTCTTCCGTCCGTCCGTCTTCTGTTTCTATGCTATCTCCTCCGTCAGTTTTAAAGCTATCCTCACCAAACTTTGCACGAAGTCTTGTGGTACAAATAGGCTGCACATTTGTCGGAACCGGCCGGATCGGATGACTATAGCATATAGCTGCCATAGGAACGATCGGTCGAAAAACTAGTCTTAGTGAGAAAAACTTTTTTGTTTTTAATGGAAACGTCTCCAAAGTACGTATATTTTAGTTTACTATCCTTTACCATGATTTCACTAAGTTTGGTCGAAATCGGATGACTATAGCATATAGCTGCCATAGGAACGATCGTTAGAAAAACTAGTTCTAGTCAGAAAAACTTTTTAGTTTTTAATGAAAACGTCTTTATCATTGGCATACACTTATTTTTTATACTTTTACACAATTCTACTAAGTTTGGTCGAAATCGGATTACTATAGCATATAGCTCCCATAGGAACGATAGGTCGGAAAACTAGTTCTAGTGAGAAAATTTTTTTTAGTTTTAATGAAAACGTCCTTATAATTGGCATACACTTATTTTATATACTTTTACACAATTCTACAAAGTTTCGTTGAAATCGAATTACTATAGCATATAGCTTCCATAGGAACGATCGCTCGAAAAACTAGTTTGAGTGACTAAAACTTTTTTTGTTTTTAATGAAAACGTCCTTTTTATTGGCATATTCCTGTTTTATACACTCTAACACATTTCTGCCAAAGTTTTATCAAGATCGGATGACTATAGCATATAGCTGCAGTATGAATGATCTGTTGAAAAAGAAGTTCTAGTGCGAAAAACTTTTTTGTTTTAAATGGGATCGCCTCCAAATTTCGTAATTAACAGTGTTTTATGCTTTTCCATGATTTCACCAAGTTTGGTCGAAATCAGACATCTATATAGTATAGATCCCATAGAAAAGTAAGGTCCAAAAAGTAGTGTTAGTTTGAAAAACTTTTTTGTTTTCGATGGAAGCTGTAAGGGTATACAAAACTTCGGTCGAGTCGAAGTTAACTTTCCCCTATTTTTACTGGTGACCTTATGCGTCTGCTCTCTGATATGTCTTCGGCTTCTGTTCGTTTCCTTCACTTCTCGTCAAATTCATCCCTGTATTACGCTCTGCTTTGACGCCGACGTCAGCCGATCCGAATTCTGTGTCTGAAAAAAGGGTAAACAATGCTGTGCGGCGCTCAGGAAAAAAAAAACAATTTTGGCCCACGCCGAGTTAAATTGTAGGGTATGAAGAAGTTTGCATACCCTTTAAATTTATGTCTTTAATACCCTTTTAATCGTCCAACTGATTTAAATAAAGAACATCTAATGATCATCCTAATGGATCTTTTGTGCATCTTTTTGTTTTGTGAATCTTTTAAACTAAACGAGCTTAGTTGTTCCTTCAATATACCCATCTTTGATTTCAATGTTCATCTGATTTACTTATTATTATCTTAATGACTAGGCACAGCCTAAACTGTTAGAACTCGAAAGCTAAAATTTGGACCGAATTCTCAATTTGTTGGGGCCGATCTATTTGTTTACTCTGTACCAAAGGTACACAGAGTATATTAAGTTTGTGCAAAAGTATGTAACAGCCGGAAAGTAGCATTTCCGACCCAATAAAGTATATATATTCCTGATTAACATCAACAGCCAAGTCGATCTAGCCATGTCAGTCTGACTGTCCGTATGAACAAACAGATCTCAGAGATGGTAAGCGATAGAGGTTTAACATGTATGGGACATATGCTTCTTATACTTGCAGGCAGATCAAGTTTATTTTCAATTTTTGCCACGCCCCTTCCCGCCCCCGCAAATTGAAAAAAACGTCATATCTCCCACAGTTTTATAGATAGAAGGTTCGTTCCTTTTGGACATATTTAGTAATCAGGATTATTTATCGATTCGCCAAGGAAATGATAAAGATCGGATGACCGGTCGCAACGGTGATGGGCAGCACTTCACAGGTACAGAGTATGTTATGGTCGACTTGACCGACTTTCTCTCTTGTTTAAGAATTGGTTTGTTAGCTCTTAGGGCATATCAATGAAAAGCAATGAACGTTCATCTAATATTTCAGTATAATTTCCGACCGCTCATTTTGGCTGCTTTCGTGACTTGAGATTAGTTTTACATTGTTAGACTTTAAGGCCAAACCCAGCGCCTGGTTTCCGTTCTCGATTTTTCATATGAAGTGCAGATTTGAGCAATATTTTAGCATTCCGTTTCATCCTCACACACGCATAACATATAACTAATAGATTGATTTCATTGAAGTTGAAGTTGACTTCTTGGCTAATCAGTGAAATGGATGCCTCTCGGCAAGCCTCGAAACAATGGCGTGGGGCTCGAACCGAAGCGACGCGGAGAGGGCAAGGGGTTCCGTTTCAAATTCAGCTGCTTGTTCTCCATGTGCTGCGCCATGCAGTTTAGCATGGAAGACAAAGGCCCTACAAAATAAGAAAAATTATCAGACAACGCTGAGAGGCAACTACGCCCACGCTCAAGTGGGGGCTGCTGCAGGAGGGCAGGGCAGGCGCTTTCTTATTATTATGTATTATTGTTGTTATTACTGCTGGACTGGGCCGGGCTTTGTTGGCCAGGCCAAAACTGTTGCATTGTTCCAGCAACCAAACCAAACACAAAACAAAGCCACTGACTGCCCGAGTGGAGCGAAGCTTGCGACGCTGTTTTTGCTGCTCATTGTTCACCCCAAAAAAAACACAGCATGGTTGGAGGCGGATAACAAAAAGCGACAATGAAATGTTATACTCAGCGCGTCTACAGTAGGCCAAAAGTAGCTTAGATATTTGAGGCACAGTGTCGCAAAATGGTCGATTAGTGGTTGTCAATTCAACGGAGCTTTGTCCATTGTCATGGATTGAAACAGTTTGAAGTGTTTTGATAATCTTGGACTACATTTTGGTCGGGTGGCTCGACCGCTGTGCAAGAGGTCGTGGGTTTGATCCGGTCTCGGAACATCTAATGAAAAGTTTTTTCTTTGAGTAAACTTTACACCCGGTCACCCCTCTCTGCTGTTGGCGCCAGCTTTGTAGTAATTAGCCATGAAAAGCTTCTCAAACTGCCGTTCGGATTCGGCGTTAAACTGTAGGTCCCTTTCTCTTGTGCGAAAACTAAAAGCGCACAAGCCAAGAGATTAAGAGAAGCTCGGCTTTGGCCCTTTGGGGCTGTGTTAAGCCATGAAAGTGTTGACACAAAATGAAACGAAAAACGACTCGGAATTCGAATCAGGATCAAAAATACTATCCAATTGGGATGACTTCTATACCAACATTTCTCAAGAGATTTTCGTCCGTAATCGAATCGCTGGTTTCCCAGGGACGCACAACACTGTGCCACATTGCTTAGCCTTAGCCCCAGTGTCTATGGATGTTGCCAACATCGTCGCAGTCGTCGTCAACGTTTGGCCTGGCATTTATGTTAATCAGCAGAGCAGAGGCTGAAACTAATGTGTGTGTGTGTGTGAGTGAGTCTGCGAGTGTATGCCTACACATACTTAAAAACCGTTCTACATGCTAGCTATGTAGTATGTAGACGACTATCTCTTCGTGTGAGAGGCTGGAGGAGCAGACAAGATTTGCATATAAAGCAGTTGCAGCTGCCACTGGACTAGGGGACTGGGCCACATGCATCACTTGTTCTACTCATAAATGAGCCAGCCGATGGCAAAAGTAGCGCAAACAGAGGCAGTGGCGGAGGCTGGCGCAGCGTTGGGGCCGACCTTGATCTTGATATATATACTCGTATGTGTATGCCAGTGGCTGTATTTCACATGGCAAAAGTGAAAGCAGGACGGGGATACAAAATAAAGTGCGTATTAGGTTTTGATATTAAAATTTGTGGAATTATAGAGCTAATGAGATGTGCCAAAGAAGAATGCAAGCGAGGCAGAGAATCTAACGGCTAGAAGAATGCAAGCGGGGCAGAGAATCTAACGGCTACCCACCAAAGTTAATGCTTGCCGAATTAATGTTAAAATGGAATAAGAGAGTTTAATAAAACTCGCTGTCACGTCCGACTTTTTATTATGGTACATTGAGTCAGAACGAGCAAGCTCTTTGCTTCGCACGAGTAATAAAATGAACAACCTTTTTATAACTCGAGTCATAATAAGCCGTTTGCCAACAATGGCCAAGCCTTTTCGACACTCTACTCTCTCGCGTACTCTGCTTGTTGACGGCAAGCTTCGACAAGCCTCGTATGCAATGGTTGTTGTGTTTTGAAAACTTCAAAGAAAAACATGACACAAGAAGAAAGGAGAAAGCTTATGCAAAATACAAATGTAAAAAAAAACGCCATCATGTTGTTTTTTGTGTGCTTGTGACGATTGTGCACAAGCGTTGATCGTAATAGCTCGCAGCAGATCTTTGACGTCGGCAACAAGGGGCTTGCGACGACCCGCGGCCGAATCCCCGAGTCAACGTAAGTATAAGTACGGGCAATTCGCTGGGCGATTGTACTCGTGGCGGCTCGTTGCAGTTCTCTGGTGCATAAGTACCTGAAGAACGTCTTTTAGGTTAGCGTTTCGACACTAAAGTGGGTTTTTAGGACGAGACTTAAAAGATTATTTTTGATCACTTGAAAGTGCTGCTCTGTCGTGTAAATTATCATGGTAATAAAAGCTAGGTTATACATACGTCAACAAAACAACTTGGCGTCAAGGGGGCGCAAATAACGACCTTATTTTTTTGCATAACCCTTAATATCCAAGTAGTTCAATATTTTTGTATTTATAGTATTGTGTCCAAATTTAAAATTTAACGAATATTCAGCGACGTCATGTGTAAAATGTATGAGTAGTTAGTGATTTGCTGGGCACCCCCCATATATTCTTGCTATGCTTCCATAGTTTGCTAAGAATCAATGCTTAATTAAACCAAAACGGTCAAATCTAACAGATACTCCCATCAATCATAGTAATAATGAGCGTTAATGAGCGTTTCAAAATTTAAATATATTACTAAGTGTATATTAACTCAAAACTAAAAGAACTATTTTCACTAGCTAAATTTCATGTTGTCGCTATTTGTTGCTAGTACAGAAGTACCATGTGAACGCTAAGCTAGGGTACAGTTGAAATACTGGATAGGAGGTGATACTTACAGAAGTGCCAGAGTTTTAAGGTATCCCGGGTTTTTTAAAAACTTACAGAAGTGCCTTTAATCAAATTTTTTTGGGGTTATCTGTTTAAGTTTAATTTTGTCGAACTGTGTAATAGACTATGAGTGTTTCATTTCCAACATTTCAAGGACAAAGACTTTTCACCTTATCCGTGTAACTAAACAATCCAATAATTCACTAAATAGTTGATAGTAGTTGACTATTATAGGTGTTTAAAATGTCGTTTCAATTTTGAGGGGCATTTTTATAACCATTTTCCCCAGCGTTTCATAAACAAGTGAAAACCAGAAACAGCTTGAACAAAATACGTGAATTCGATTTGGATGGCACGTGGCAAAATTAAAGCTGTTTATAAAAATTATTAATTTTTTATTTAAAATAATTTTTGGTGGAATGTAAATTGCAAAAGTGATTTAAAAACGCGGAAACATTGGTACAAAATTAACTCTTGCTCATTAATTGACGCCTTTATGTACAAAATTGCATTTACTTTTGAATTCATCGGCTCCAAGCAATGTGAATTAAATCGAGGCAAATTTATCGAATTGAGAAAGACTCGGAAAGAGGTAGCCAACGAATTGAGCAATTAGCGTGAAAGAAAACCGGAACAGGCCTGTATGTGTTGACTTTTATGAACTTGTGCATAAAATATTATCCAGTCAAATGGTTTAATTAAATACTTTTCATTAGAAGTCCTGATGCGGGATCGAACCTTCGACCTTCTTGGAACAGCGGGCACACATCAGCCGCTGAGCCACACCTGGCCACATCCACAAATGATGCAGTAAAATACTTTACATATATGTTAAAACGCCTATTTTTGGTAATTTCAATT
>JAEIFV010000996.1:0-109655 GCA_018904265.1 Lordiphosa collinella
AACGTGTGCGATATGCAAAAAGTGAGTAATAATAATAATTATAATAAAATGTGTACAATTATCCAATAGTTTTTTTCTTGGAAAAATACAACATTGATTTTAAACCGTATGTCGTAAAAGAGATCAACATATAACTAATTTAGCGAACTCAGTAATTATATGTTTTCTATAAAGAGCTTGTGACGTAGTTAGCTAATTTTTCCCAGCCTTCATCGTCTTCCCCATTTAGTCTTGCAACTAAGGGTGATTTTTAAGAGCTATAGGAAAGTTTTAAAAAAAAACACATAAAATTCAGAAAAATGCATGAAATCTTTATTTGAATCGATAGTACGGTCCATATAATTTAATGTTTGAAGATTATTTCATGCAAATGTTGACCGTGACTGCGCCTCAAATGGTCCATCCGCTTAGTCCAATTTTGGCATACTCTTTCCAACATTTCGGCCGGTATCTCACGAATAAATGCTTCAATGTTGTCTTCCAATGCGTCAATTGAAGCGGGCTTGTCTGTATAGACATGAGCTTTACCATAGCCCCACAAAAAATAGTCTAAAGGCGTTAAATCGCACGATCTAGGCGGCCAATTGACCTGTCCCGAACGTGAAATAAAATGTTCACCGAACTCGCCTCTCAATAAGTCCATTGTTGCGCGTGCTGTGTGGCATGTGGCACCGTCTTGTTGAAACCACATGTCATGCAAGTCAAGCTCTTGCATTTTGGGCAAAAAAAAGTTGGATATCATCTCACGGTAGCGCTCACCATTCACAGTTACGTTACGATTCGCATCATCTTTGAAGAAGTACGGTCCAATGATGCCACCAGCCCATAAACCGCACCAAACTGTGACTTTTTCTGGATGCATTGGTAGCTCTTGCAATGCTTCTGGCTGATATTCACTCAAAATCGACAATTCTGCTTATTTACGTACCCATTGAGCCAAAAATGAGCTTCGTCGCTGAACACAATTTTTCGGTAAAAAGTGGATCTTCGGCCAACTTTCCAAGAGCCCATTCACCAAAAATTCTAAGTTGCGGTAGGTCGTTCGGCTTCAATTCTTGCACCAGCTGTATTTTGAAAGGCTTCACACCCAAATCCTTCCGCAAAATTTTCCACGTTGTTGAGTAACAGAGGCCCAATTGCTGCGAACGGCGACGAATCGATAATTGATGGTCATCATTAACACTGGCCGATACAGCTGCGATATTTTCTTCAGTTCGCACTCTACGTAAGCGTGTTGGTGGTTTAATGTCCAACAATGTAAATTTGGTGCGAAATTTAGTCAGAATAGCCCGAATAGCCGCTTCAGTGGGTCGATTAAACTGACCATAAAATGGAAGAAGCGCGCGATGAACTTTCTTAACAGAGCACGCATTTTGATAATAAAATTCAATAATTTGCAAGCGTTGTTCGTTTGTAAGACGATTCATGGTTAAATTATAGACCAAACTGAAGATGTTTGACAGTGAAACAAAACACGAAACACGTGAGCTGCTTAAACCAGTGTTGCCAAAAAGATAATAGCTAAAAAATCACCCTTTAGATAGCGATGGTAGATGGCAATGGAAGATGGTGATGGTAGATGGCGATGGTAGATGGCCGGATAGATGGCGATGGTAGATGGCGATGGTAGATGGCGATGGGCATTGGGCGATGGTAGATGGCAATGGTAGATGGTGATGACAGATGGCGATGGTAGATGGTGATAGTAGATTGCGATGGCGATGGTAGATGGTATATCGCCCATCGCAATCTACTTACACACGGTATAAGTTAGTTTTAAATTAGTTTATGTTGATGCGGTAATAGTTTTAGTAGGTTATGTTATTTCCTTTGTGCATTATAACTAAATTTAGTTGAGATGGGATGGAATCAACTAGCCTTTGATAAATAGTTTATACCATAAAAATTTCAGAGACCTTTGTAAGCCTAAGGAGCAAGAATATTACCGGCGTATCGAGATAGACAAAGTGCATAGAAAAGATAGCAAGTTCCATCCAATTAAATCGGAAAATTAATAGCTCGAGAAACATTTTAAAATGCACCTTTTCGTTCAACAAAACGAAGAACAATTACAGTTCGTACTTCCATATATATCAGACGAGGACTTGGAAATGCAAGTTAGCATATCGGAAATTGAGGCGGCGATCATAAAAGCTAAAACAATTAAGGCACCGGGCGAAGACCGCATACCTGCAGAATTTTTTAAGCACGCAACACCAGAATTTGTGAAAGAACTTGATCGTACCTTTGACAGCATTTTCATCTCCGAGCAATACCTGACAGCTTCAAATAAAAGTGTAGTATTTCACCAACACAAAAAAGGAAATCCCGCACAGGCAAGCAATTACAGAGCTAGAAGGCTTTCATACATAATTTTATTCATACAAAATTTTTTGGAAATTTTCTCCAATATCGGGAAATTGGCATACACACACTAGAAGCCGAGTTTCAAGTCAATCGAAATTTTTCGGCCATTTTAGGGTGGATTTTCCGGAATCGGGATACATATTACATATCCATTAATTTCGCGTGATTTGCTTACAATCCGAGTTTTAAGTCCATGGGAAAAAAAAAATTCCTAGTACAAACTTTTCCGGCATTTTCATTCAGTTTGGTAATCTTAGATCTCTAACCACACAGAAAAAAAGATCCAAAAAAAGATCCATTTGAAATGGATATGTCTTAAATATCGATTTAATCTTCTTTAATATCCTTTCAATCATCCAACGGATCTAAAAGTCATCCAAAGGATATGAAAAATGGTCATCCTTTAGACGATTTTCAGCTCCGTTGGATGATTAAAAGTATATTAAAGACATGGCCGGGTGCCCGACCCCGGCGCCGCATTAGTAATAGCCATGAAAAGCCTCAAAACTGCCGTTCGGATTCGCGTTAAACTGTAGGTCCCTTTCTCTTGTGCTAAAATTAGAAGCGCACAAGCCAAGAGATTGAGAGCTCGCTTCCTGGGGTGTTCACTGACGCCGATTTAAAAAAAGACATTTCCAAATAGATACGAAAATCATCAAATGGATATTTTTTAATATCCGTTTTTTTCTCTGTGTAGGAGCTGCCAAGATATATAAGCTTCAGCTGAGCAGATGTTCGCTTTCCTCTACTTTTAAAATCAAATTTCGTTCAGTGTAACAACAATCAGTGATTAGACAATTGCTGCAGTGGATTTTGCTGTTCGACTCGAGCTGTCAACGTCAGTTGTACTCGGCATTCCACACCGAAAATGTGAAAGAAACAAAAAACGCAGTGGCTCGATACTTTCGAGTGTGCCAGACCAGGTAAGGCATGACTGGGTCGCACTTCAATTTCAGTTGCAGTTTTTGCTTAGTTCGGCACGAATGCAGCTGACAGGGACAACGACAGGCGACAGGACACTACTCAGTAGCTCACGACTAAGGCAATTGGCATGCCAGAAACCAACACACACAGCCAAAGACACGCAAATTTGGGCGGGCAGGTGCTCAAGATGACTGGGGAGCAGAGTTAGATGGTTCGGGTTCCCCAAGGGAAAGAAGAAGTTCATTGAGGATACGACTCCCCCTCTCCAGAGTTAATCGCTTCACTTGAAGCTCCTGATTTAGCTAACCCCCCCAATGCTCAACCCTACCAATTCATGTCGTGCCAAGAAAAAAGGAGACTGAGCTAAGGACATTGTTGAAAAAGCGTAAAATTTGAAAAGCGACGTTAATTCGATGTGTGTGTGTGTGTGTGTGCAAAATCAAGTGTGAAAATTGTGTCTATGAACTTGCCCTTGCCTACATCCGCGCCCACCTTTTGCCTTGACTTTGGCTCATGACATAAAATTAGGCAATCGACGCTCGACGCTCGATGCCTCCTTTCAGCTTGAACGAACCAGACAGAAGCAGTAGAAAATAATCAGACAGGATGCTGGCTGGCTGACAGACTGAAAGGGAGGTACAGAGGTGTGGTCGGAGCCTGGCCAGGTGCAGCAGCAACTGTAACTGAAACTGCTGAGGCGGAAATTGTTATTTTAAGTGGTAGCGGAAATTTCACTATAAGGAAGTTACGATTTACTGAAATATTTCCGTTTGTAGCAGAAGGAGCTGCTTTGTGCCATTCAACTTGCAAACACAACACAGCAAATGCTATTCAATGCGGAACAGCTTGTTGTCCGTGTCCATCAACCTGCCAGCACTCACTCACATACACACAACTACACACATTTCTAATCCCAGGAGCTTGGTGCCAGAGCAGAAGCAGTTTATAAATATTTTATGAAAATGTTCTCGGTTTGATATCGCTTATTTTGCGGTTAATTTATGCGTAGAGCTGACAAACCACACAAAATCATACACTAGCAGATACAATAGATACAATTGAAACAGCTTATACATCGAATACATTCACTGTTTGACCAAGTTTTTCTCTCAGTGTAACCCAACAAAGAAGTGTTGATGGCCACACAAAACAACAACAATGAAGGGCTTTGGCTGCAGCTCTGGCTTTGTCGTGTCAAATGTTGTTAGCGCCTCGCCTTTTAATAGTAAATGAGAATTTGGCTTTTTAGCAAATTAGTAAGCCATCTGCGTGTGGTGTGTGTGTGTGTGTGTGTGAAAGTTTAATGAACATGTTAAGCAACATTGACAATTCGTTCTCGACGTCTCCTTTTCAATTAGCTGCTGAAAGTGATGAGCGAGAAGGAGACGAAGAAGTTTAAAAGTTTCAAAGAACTGAAGGAATAACAATACAATCTGAGGTTACTTACTGAGATCACTGTTACCAAACACTCATGCAAACTTTTAGTTGCTTCGACTTTGACACTGGGATAGGAGAAAGAACATGCGAAATTGCCTTTGCTTTTTGCTCTCGTGATGCTATAAGTTGTTTCAGTGGCTCTCTATTCCACATGCTATTCTGATAGAGGCTGCAAACCTTTAAGTTCTGCAAAACATACGGATGGTCACTTCTTGTAGCAGCCATACAATTTTTTTTTCAAAGTTTTTTTATTTAATTTTCCAATGACACAAGACTTTCAACTCATAAATTAAGTCATTGGTCACAAATTTAAGTCATTGGTCACAAGAGTTTCGAGTGTATTTAAACTTCGGCACAGACGTAGTTAGCGTTGCTCTTTCTCTCTTTAGATAAAAGCTTTCGGGATGACATTTCTTTCCCTTTGTTCTCCTGTCAACACGTTTTCAAGCCCCCACCACAAAAATTTTGACAAGTAGTCGACATCATGCCGTCCGAGCAAGAACGTCTTCGTGATCGCGTTGTAAAATTCTGCGAAATGCACGCTGACAAAAGTAAAGTGTTTACAGTAAACCATTTTACCCAAGAGGGCAAGTCCAAACGCACTATTCATAGTATTTTGCAAAATTGAAAGCAAACATTATGACCGGCCAAGCTGTCAGAAAGCTAACCCAACTATTTAACAACAAAGACAACATAAGTCAACGGACGCAGCCAGAAAATTTAATTGCAGCCAATAAAACATCGGCAAAGTGCTGAAAAAAGAATAATATTGTTGCCAGACGTAAGCAAAGAGCACCAAGATACACACCTGACCAAATACAAACTGTCAAATCTCAAATTCGGTGGATGTGCAACCAATATCGCCTTTTTGCCAATATTCCTTTTGTACCAAAGGAACGGAACCCAACAAACTTGCCGCAGTCCAATTGAACATTTTTTGGAAGTCTGAGTGCTGCAGTTTACAGAAACAACTGGAAGGCCAAAAATATCAAAGAACTGACCAACAGGACTCGCTTATGTACCCGGAAAGACGACCCCAAGGTCGTTCATGCCGACTGCGGGAACATTTTCCGGATGCTACGTCGAGTGGCTGATAACGGTTCTTTCGACCAAATCCATTGATGCAATTCATTTGTATATTAAGTCATAAATAAACTATCAAATTTTCATAAAGATCCGTTGAGAATTGTGGTTATGGCGGCATTTTAAAGTTTGTGCAGATTTTATTGTTGTCACCCGTTACGTAATTTGGAGTCGACTCCATTTAAAACAAACAAGTAAGGGAGCTGTAGTCGAGTGCCCCGACTACAAAATACCCTGGTCCCTTGACTTTTTGTGTTTTCATACACATATACACACACTCACACATACACACACACACTCTAACATACGCACACACGCACGCGCAAACGCGGTAACTGACAATGCAAGGCCCCCCCTCTCACCCACAAGCAAAATTGATTCGTATATAACTTCGGTGTTTTTTGTCCGATCTTATTGATTTTTTCAGATAGATATATAGATATTGGGCCTTACTTGATATATATAAAGTTTGGAAGGTCTACCATAAAAATTGTGACTCTGACAGATTTTTGCGCTTAAAGGGGGGAGGGGGAGGAATTTTCCAAATCTGAAACAAACTCGATTTGAATCGGGTATACACCTACCTACACGCAAAAATGTGTATCTCTATCTCTTATAGTGTCTGAGCTCGACGCGCTCATACGGACAATCGGACGGACATGGCTAAATTGACTCGGCTGTTGCTGCTGATCAAGAATATATATACTTTATAGGGTCGCAAATGCTTCCCTTTACCTGCTACATACTTTTGCACAACTTCATGATCCCTCTTTTCCCATTTTCAATGGGAACAGGGTATATAAAGTTTTTCTCACTAGAACTTTTTTTTCGACCGATTATTCGAACTGCAGCAATATGCTATAGTCATCCGATTCTGACAAAACCTTATAGAATTGTGTAGAATTGTGTTGGCATATGCCAATGATAAGGGCGTTTCCATTGAAAACAAAAAAGGTTCGACCGTTCGTTCCTATGGGAGCTATATGCTATAGTCATCCGATTTTGAGCAAAAGTTGTAGAATCATGTGCAAGCATTCCAAATAAGTAAACGCCAAGTTTTAGGACATTTCCATTGAAAACAAAAAAACTACTTTTCAGACGCTACTTTTCTATGACAGCTATACTATATAGATATCCGATTTCAACCAAACTAAGTGGAATCATGGAAAGCATAGTAAGAAATACGAAGTTTGGAGGCGTTCCCATTAAAAACAAAAAGTTGTTTTCACTAAAACTAGTTTTTCGATCGATCGTTCCTATGACAGCTATATGCTATAGACATCCAACCCGGCCGGTTCCGAAAAATGTGCAGCGTATAAGTACTATAAGACTTCGTGCAAAGTTTGGTGAAGATACCTTTCAAACTGACGGAGAAGATAGCATAGAAATAGACAGATGGACGGACTGGGCTAAATTAACTGAGCTCGTCATGCTGATCAAGAATATATATACTTTATGTGGTCGAAGATGCTTCTTATATGCGTTACAATGGTATAAAATTTGTCAGTTTCATGGGTCGAACACACGGTTCCCAGTTTATGAGTTGTGCTCAGAGCTTGCAAATAACAATTGACCGTTTTTCGTTGTCCAAAAATAACAGTTATTTACGGACCCTTTGAGCAAAAAGTCAGAGATGAACCGTTCACATCGGCTCATGAATGAATCGCTCAGTGCTCAACGAACAACCAATGGATTTGTTTACATATTGCTCTGCTCTTTCACTGAGCAAATCGTCGCGAGCGAAGAAGATAAAAGTCATTTGCGTTTGTGTGTGTGTCTGTTTGGGCTTGCGACTGACACAAGCCACACACACAAAACAGTTAAAAGAAAAAAAAGACCCTTTGTGGTGAGTCGTTCTGCTTTTTGCTCATCTACTGACTCTTAATGTGCGAGCGCTCAGTCGGATCGCTGTCTATAAATTGTTACAAGAATGAGCAAAACAAGAAAATCTCAACTGAGAACAGTCAACTGAAAACAAAAACAAGGAGAAACGAAGTGTTCTGCTCAGAGCGAGAGCAAGCGAGCATGGTTTTTTTTTCGGTTTTGCTACTGAGCAGACCGCAAAGGCAAAAATGTTCAATTGTTATTTGCGAGCTCTGGTTGTGATACATCGTTCTAGGCTACTGAATCGTCGAAAATTTGTAGTAAATATTAAGCTTTGAATCTCAAGTAACAGCTAAATACATAGCCTGACAAAAACAGCTGGTTTATTACAAAAATAACTGCGATGAATCACATTGGGTCGTTGAATAGATAGATTGATAGACGTAGCTAGTGAGTGTTATGATGGCCATTTACCAAATCGCTATACTTAAACAGCTCTGCTTTCTAGCGACAAATTGTTCCAACACAGAAAAAAACGATGGTTCAAACCATGGTCCCAAGCGATCTCCTTTTTAAACCATTTCTTTCGTGAACTTTCGTTTACAAAACAAGCCCGACGAGGTTGTTGCTTGCTGCATGCTGAGCCTTTTGACTGCATTCATTGCAAAGTGCTACGTGAAGTGGATGGTCGACATCGTGAAGATGCCGACTTTCGTGTTAAGTACAAGGTCCCGACAAGGAAAGTAAAGATTTTGGTTTTTTTCTTATATATCGAGCACAAAATGGTCTTAGAATATGCCCAAGACGTTTATAAAAAGGTTCATAATATGACAACCACTGTTCACGATTCACGAAAATCGGAAATACTCTACTTTTGTTAAGGCCCTATTCTCCATTCAGCTTGCTGTTTTTGGACCTTTTTTGAAAAAAATTCTCACTTGAAAACGCAAAAAGATATTTGAATTTTTTGTTTTTATTGAATATAGTTATGAATTTTGAAAGAAAATAAAAAAATTTATTTTCGCCGCAATAGGGTCTCCATAGCTGATGGCACCGTAGTTGGCCCTCTGGCGGCCACATTCCGCAGTTCTAAATCCGATAGAAACAAAGTTTAATCGACGTAGAATTGTCACCATTCTGCCCGTAGTAAAATAAAAATTTTCGATTTTTTGACAAAATGCGGCCACTTGAAATTGACAAATCGAATTTGGACCCATTTTTTTGTAGTTTAGTGTAAAAAAAAATAGTAAAAAAATCGTAAAATTTTTATTTTACTACGGCCAGAATGTACAATCTACGTCGATTAAACTTTGTTTCATAAATCGGCAGGAACTCGACGGGCCGCCAGCTCAAAACGTGTTTCGAATAAACGCTTTAAAGTTTGAGTTTAGCAAATCGAGTCACTTTGGGTCATTAAAAGGCCATATCTTCTAAAGTATTTCAATTTCAAAAAACTTTTAGGGTTATATTCTTAAATGTCCAAGCTATAAAAAATGAAAAAAAAAAAATTTTTTGAAAAAATTGGGCTTAACGAGTGTAAGTGCCAAGATATTAGCTTTAACGGAAACTTAATGCACTTGCAAAAAGAGCAACAAAATACCTCAATCCAAGTCTCAAAGAAGCAAGCATCTCTTAAGATGCAACTTCACTTCAGCAACACTGAAACAATTTTTTGTTTTAAATGGCTTGACACAGCCCCAAAGGTCCAAAGCCGTCTCCTCTTAATCTCTAGGCTTGCTGTGCTTCTAATTTTCGCTCAAGAGAAAGGGACCTACAGTTTAACGCCGAATCTGAACGGCAGTTTGAGAAGCTTTTTCATATCTAATTACAACAAAGCTGGCGCCAACAGCAGTGAGCATGACCGGGTGTGTAAGCTTATGCAAGGAAAAAACTTTTTATTAGATGTTCCGAGGCGGGATCGAACCCACGACCTCTTGCTCAGCGAACGCACACACTTGCCGCTGAGCCTCACGCGGTGTCGGTGATTTCTGTTGATTATTGAATTATAATCCATCGGTGACCTTTGGACAGCCAACAACCACTTTGACTAAAATCAAAACAGGTCGCTAAAACCCATAACCCATATAGAAAGAACCAAATCCTTGGGTTTAGGGGTTCCAGAAACCACTGTCTGAGTACCGAACCTTAGACTTTACAAAGGGTTTGAACCCACCGACCAAACCTTTTTGCAGAATTTTAAAGGTTTGCAAGTCGATCCGATTTAGCAACGGTTGTGTTCCGGTTGGTAGCCCCTTTCTGTTCTACTCATTAAAGACTCGATGCAACTTATTTTGGTCACTCCTAGAGGGAAACGCCCTCTTTCCTACAGTCACAGACTGTATGCCACTGGATTATCTCTATATCTCCCCCTGCCACGTCAGTTTTCCTTTCGAGAAAAGTTAAATTAAGGTCCAACAGGAAGACAGAACATTGTAAAAATCCAAACAGATGTCTTGAAACACATGTCCAAAGAACTCAGCATGACAGAAGGCACAAATTCCTCGGGATATCTTCTGTTCTGGGAACATCATATTTCTTCAAGAGCTTCCCAAATGATGCAACAGACATGATTCGAATTATTCAATTCCAACTGCTTAAAGGCTGCACCCTGCCTAGTTTATCACCCATGTCGCATTACACACATTAACAAATTGCTCTGCCGGGCAAGCGGGCAGGGGCGGTGTGACCTGAGCCTTAGCCTGGTTTAGTGGTTGGTCATAAACCGAAATTTGCTCATAATTCGTTGGCCTGCCATAGGAATTTCTCACGTTTTATGACCACAAAACACATAGACAGAACCAACAAGAGATACAGAGAGCTTCATAAAAATGTCCTTGGTGGTTTTTGGCACACACAAACACACACACACACACACACACGAAGACTTAGGACAATAAGGCTGCTTGACACCTGCCTGGGCTAAATGGGCAGGCGAAATGGCGGCGACAAAAGACGACCAAACGGTTGTTGAGGGTCTCGTAAAATTGTGCAACTGGCAAACCGGTTGCAACCAACCTTGTTGAATGAAGGGGCGCAAATCGGTGAAGGCGACTTCCGTCAGGCTAATGAAGTGGCTTTAGGTGTAACCCCGCTCTTGGCCTAATGGAACCCGCATTAGCGGCCGTAAAATGTCAATACTCACCTGGAAACCATCATAGGTCCAACTGCCAAACTTCATGACGCATGTCTGTTCATCAAATGGAAAGTATTCCACATCAATCTCACAGGAGCTTTTGTATATGGCAGGCGGTCGCCATTCCACGCGTCCAGTATAGTTCAGCGTGGCCTTGGTGGCTAGTGTTACCTCAAAATTGCCATCGGCGCTATACAACATTGATTTAGGTTAAGTCTCCCCTTTCAAGTTTCCCCTGGCTACTCACTTGTTGTAGAGCACAATGTCCGGCCGCCAAATATGATCGGAGGGAACGTGCAACATCTCAACGCCTCCATACTCCTTGGGCTCCCATTTGAGCTTGTAGTCATACCAGGATTGCTCCACCCACAGGTTGGTGGTCATTATTTGGTTCTTCAGATTAACATCAATCAGTTGCGAAAGTTTCAATTTGATGCGCACGGTCAGAGCATCGGTGACATTGACAACGGGCCGGACCAGTTTGTTGTAATTGCTCAACAGATCGTCGTAGAGTCGCTTGGCATCCGGATTCGCTGTGCTGCCTGAAAAACAAAACAAAAAATACAATCTTGTGATTTAGATGGATATAAATATAATCGAAAAATATTAAAAATAAGCAGGGGTCGGCAATGGAAGCGTACAAGTTGCCACTGGCAACTGAGAAAATATTTATGTAAATAATGCAAACGGTCCATTTAAAAGTCA
This sequence comes from Lordiphosa collinella, assembly GCA_018904265.1. NCBI lineage: Eukaryota > Metazoa > Arthropoda > Insecta > Diptera > Drosophilidae > Lordiphosa > Lordiphosa collinella. The sequence continues at coordinate 11,474 of JAEIFV010000996.1, forward strand.
AGAACTTTTTACTTAAATAAAGCCCAAACGGTGTCAATAGAATGAAAATACTAGATTCAAGTACAAATTTCTTATTTCAAGTACAATTTACGCAATCCCAAAAACTTGACTTAAGACTATTTCGGAATATAAACCCGAGGCCGACAGCGGGCTAGTCAGCGGTCCGACAGTTTGGGAAATCACTCAGGAACCAGAGTTCGAACTTTAAAGCGAAGATTAAATGAATAGATAAGATATTCGAGCTGCATATTTCTTAAAGCTTCTGACCAGGCCCGTTGAGAGAGGGGGCGGAGTGTTTCCCCCCGGGCCCGGACTTCTGAAAGGGGCCCAGAGCCCGGATTTTTGGCGAAAACTTAAATAAGCTATGCACAACTTGAGGAAAACCCCCCGGGCCCGAAATCCCCTTTCGACAGGCCTAGTCCAGACATTTATTAATTTTTTGTTGCATTTTTACCCTGCCCATTAAAATCGGAAAAGGGGATCATGAAGTAGTGCAAAAGTATGTAACAGGTAGAAGGAAGCATTCGCGACCCTATAAAGTATATATGTTCTTGATCAGCATCAACAGCCGAGTCGATTTAGCCATGTCCGTCTGTCCATCCGTCAGTCCGTCCGTCTGTCCGGAGGAACGCGTCGATCTAAGAGATTATATGAGATAGAGCATCAAATTTTTGCATATTTTAAGTTAGACCCTTGAGACTGCAAATATCAAGTGAGGCCCAATATCTATCTATTCTAAAAGGTACAATAAGATCTGACAAAAAACACCGAAGTTATATACGAATCAATTTTGCTTGTAGGACAGAGGGGGGTCTTGCATTGTCAGTTACCTCTTGCGCGCGTGCGTTTGTATGTATGTTATTACATGTTTTTTTTAAATTTTACACGCAATAAATTCCGAATAGAAAACAACAAATTTCGCCAATATCAGAGCTTATCAAGTCAGTGGAAACAATGGAAGACAAACGGATGCCATCTTCTTCGAATGAAGGATTTTCCTTGTTTTTGTGAGAATTTCGCAAACGCAACGAAAGTTTGGACACGTATCGCTGCACCACAGAAGCCGTCAGATGCTGGAAGCAGCAGTTAACCTGCCACGATTCAGGGAAGCAGCCGCTCAAAGTGATTATAGTAGTTACGATAAATGAAAAATAAAAAATAAATAAAAAAAATAGTTAACTTCGGCTCGGCCGAAGTTTTTTACTCCTTGCAGCTTCCATTGAAAACAAAAAAGTTTTTCTAACTAAGACTACTTTTGGACCTTATTTTTCTATGGGATCTATACTATAGATGTCTGATTTCGACCAAACTTGGTGAAATCTTGGAAAAGCGTAATACACTGTTAATTACGAAATTTGGAGGCGATCCCATTTAAAATTAAAAGTTTTTTTCACTGGAACTTCTCTTTCGACCGATCATTCATACTGCAGCAATTTGCTGTAGTTATCCGATTTTGATAAAACTTTGTAGAAATATGTTAAAGTATATAAAATAAGTGTATGCCAATGATAAGGACGTTTTCATTAAAAACAAAAAAGTTTTTCTCACTAGAACTAGTTTTTCGACAGATCGTTCCTATGGCAGCTATATGCTATAGTCATCCGATTTCGACCAAACTTAGTGAAATCATGGGAAAGGATAGTAAACTAAGAAATATGTACTTTGGAGGCGTTTCCATTAAAAACAAAAAAGTTTTTCTCACTAGAACTAGTTTTTCGACCGATCGTTCCTATGGCAGCTATATGCTATAGTCATCCGATCCGGCCGGTTTCGACAAATGTGCAGCGTATTTGTACCAGAAGACTTCCTGCAAAGTTTAGTGAGGATAGCTTTAAAACTGAAGGAGGAGATAACATAGAAACAGACGACTGACGGACGGACGGACAGACGGACAAGGCTAAATCAACTCAGCTCGTCGTGCTGATCAAGAATATATATACTTTATGTGGTCGGAGATGCTTCCTTCAATGCGTTACAAACATCTGCACAATTTTATAATACCCTCTGCAAGGGCATAAAAAATCGTTAATGTATAACTGAGCAAGAAATTATGTTTTACTATGATATTCATAAAAACAATTTTTGTTAGCTGTGCAGCATCAGTGCAAATTACATTTTAAGCATATACACTGAGTTTGTGAAGTTTTGCAGTGCTTGCAACACTTTCGCCCACTATCTCGACCCAACCAACGAGGAAAATGATTCAGCTGGTCATAAATCTGAAATTGGATGTTTAGATTTTTCACCACGCTTTAATTCAGATTTGGAGGGTTGCACAGTGGTCGCTACCATACGACAAAATAAAAAAAAATGAAATAAAAATTTTACACTTTGAAGCATGTCGATCATATCATAAATAAATTATCTTTTTGAAACAAACGGCTTTTTTTACTGTGACCATTCGCTCTCTGCGAGAAAAATCCCTTAAAGTTAGACCTCGTGCTAGGCATTTCAGTGCGTTGTGATTTGTCTCAAAGTGACAATAAAGTTAAAAGAAATCAAATTAACAAATTAAAGGTCCAATAGCTTCTTAATGATATGGATATCATTCGAACAGGTATTAACTATGATTTGAATTATTTAACACATTGTTTAATGTGGTATATCGTATAGATTAATATAAAAAAAGAATCAGCTGCCCGGAGCTGCCCAGCGTCATAATGTTCTGATCCGAGTGCAGCAGGTATTTGTGTTTAGTTGATTGTGCTTTCCATGTTATGTGCTCTGGTATGTGTTTGTTATTGTTATATGTGTAGTAAATGTCAAATTAGTTTGCGTTTTTGTTTATTATTACTAATGTTAATTTTGGTTTATTTGAATTGGCAACAGGCCATTATTTTCAATGCACCATTTCGTACAACTTAAAGTCAAATGAATCTAATGGTCGTGGGCGTCCCAAATCCTATTTTACCGAGTCTTCAACAAGAACAAAGCAACGACGAATAGCCAAAATTGCTGAAATAGATGAGTCCTGTGCAAACGTTTTACGGAATGCCTCCCAAAAGGCAAATCAAACTTTTACTGAAGCAAATGTTAATGAATTTGTTGCACTAATGGTGGATGCAAATTTAACAAAAAAACCAATATTTACTGATTCGACGTTTTGTTAACACAAACATTTCATTTAATTTATTACCCAGTTACGATAATGTTCTGCAAGCTTAAACACACAGTTATCCAAGTAACATTAGTGTAAGCGAATCACTCGCTGAAGTTGATCTACAAAGTTTACTTGATCATGCAGCATCACGTATTGTGAATCTTCAGATGGATGTTATTAATAAAATTAACTATGATTCTGTCAACACACTGACCTTAATTGGAAAATGGGGCTTCGACGGCAGCACTGGACACTCTGAATATAAGCAAAAGTTTGCCAATAATAATTTGGAAGAAAATTCTTTATTTGTCACTTCTTATGTGCCTTTACAACTTATAACTAAGTCGCAGAGTCCGATTATTGTTTGGAAAAACCCAAGGCCATCATCGACCAGCTTTTGTAGACCAATAAGGTTTCAATTTAAAAACGAATCGACCCAGTTGTCCATTGCAGAGGAGATGTATATAAAACAAAAAATACTCGACTTACGGCACACACAAATTTTTAATCCAAATAAAATCAGCATAGAGCCCAGTCTTTAACTCACAATGGTAGACGGTAAAGTTTAAGTTAAATGGATTAAGAAAATTACCTTGCAAAAAAAAACTTTATTGAAAGAGTCTGTTTTTGAATTATTTGAGGATTAATTAATTACTTTGTTTTTGAAATGCATTTAAATATGTTCTTTATAATTTTTGTTAATAAATTTTGTGTTCAGAAGTATTTTAAGAAAAGATATTTTATTCAAACTTTAGGTATATAGATATATGTTAATGGGTGGTATGGGCGTATGACAACGCCCAATTTATTCAAAATAGTTTTATATTATTGTTAAAGGCTTACAGTAAAATTATAAACCAGTAGGACACGTATAACTATTTTTGTCGCATACTTCCATACAAGTCCGACCACTGTGGGTTGGTGCGATAAAGGAGATCGACCTGGTGAAGCTCGCTGACAGGATGGAGACCGTTTTGTCCATTGAGCACTGCGTGGGCGACCTTGCATTGGCTTGTTTTTAATGCTACCAATCCAGCTAAAAACGCTTCCCAAAATTCGGGAAGTTCCAGCGTCTTGCTCTCTTTTCCGGTTTCCAGTTTTTCTTTGAATATACGCTTATATTTATAAAATAAAATCGTTTGTTGCTGCCATATCAATGCAATGATAAAATACTCGAGTTGCGCAATCTTGAGATTTGCCTCTAATGTGGTAACGGCCCATAAGTCCCATTAGATCTACGCCGCCCGTATGGGCGTTGCATTCGCGAATAACTTGTGGACAATCAATGACTAAGTACCGCTTAGATTTTCTTTCGTTTCGAGCTATCTTTGATACTCCATCATGCGAATTGGTAGCTATAAATGGCTTGACTTCAACATAGGTGGACAGCAAGCGGACGGCTTTGTTGTCTTTCCACAACACATTGCTTACTTGGACATCTTTTTAATGGAATTATCATTTGGCAGCTTACAATTGGGGACTCAGATAAGCCATCAAAGGTTAATGAAGTGTAAAAATTGTCGAAATAGATTATGTGGTGCTTGAAAGTTTTTACGGTATTTGTTAATCGTACAACAATGTTGGCCGCAGCACCAAGATCTGGGTGACCAGGCAGGACTACGGTAACACCTGCACCAGTGCAGATCTCAAAGCGATAAGCATTTCCAAAAGAATCGATCAGTACAAATAGCTTTTCATTTTCGTGCTACACATCTGTTCGTCGACACAAAAACGTGCTTGCTTTGGGACGGAGTCAAACCTTTGGTTAAGACAGTCTACAAAGTCACGCATACGGAACAGGGGATCATATCCAGGTTCGCCCTTTTTGATCCGTTTGATTTCATCACGCATTGAGAAGTATTGTTTAATCAATTGGAATTTAATTCGTGTCATGCAGTATCGTATGGGTTCAAACGCATTTCTTCCCCAGTAGCTTTTCAAATATGGGTAACGATAGATTTACATATATATCAGTATCCCAGTGTAATTATACATTTCGTCAATGGTCGTTTTGAATTGACTAGCGGTGTTTGCTAAGATAGCTGCGCGACTGGTCTCCTCCACAATCATATTCATGATATTTGTATCGAAAAAGGGTCAAGTCCACAGCCGAAGCGTCGATCAGGGCTGCGTTTAGTGCATTTTACAAATTTAAGTCGTCGCCATCCTCGTCACTTGATTCGTTTGACAATTCATCGTCGGCATTGACAGAATCGAACATGTCCAGAAGCTGTTCATCCGGCAGATCCGACAATTTGTAGCGTTTTCGCATAAGTTGAGACATTTTTTGTTATTTCACTAGTGAAGAAAAATTGTGCATGTAAACTAGATCTTTGAGGATTAAAAACTCTAATACTTTTGGACTAAAAATAAACGATCAACGGCCCAATTTCAAATATACAGATATATTAATCTTAACACTTTAATTAAACCAGCAATTTGCGACACGTTCCACGTAAAATTTTGCGCGCGAAAATACTTATGTTCTGTGCAAGTGAAATTAAAAGAACCGTTAAAGCTTCAAAAAGGTGATCAGTGATCTACCGACAATTTCTAGCAGCAATTTTGCTCCTATGGGAATCGAAATGGGCGAGAGCTAGACTCAGCTGTGGATTTTGCCGCACACTAAGCTATTGCTTCGTTGCTGTGTTTGATCTCAAACAATACAAATTACTTTAAGGCGTATACTCAGATGAGATTAAAGTTTAGTTTTGCACAATACTTCATCTAGATAAGACTGCTGCTCAAAAGCATATCAGAATTCAAAACTGTTCAAATGAGGTTCTATTCATGTGAAGAATTGTGCCGAACTAAATTTTTATCTTATCTGAGTATAGGCCCTTAATATCAAACGACTGAAACTTTTATGTTGAAATATGATTCGTTATACTACAAAGGAATAAAATGTTTTGATATTCTGAATCAAAAAACTGCGAATCGTATCAAAACCGTACGCCGAAATAAATTAAAAACCGAAACATTATTTTCGGGACGTACCGGAATCGAAATTGGTTTCGGTATAAATCCCTGACTTAAACATTCTTAAATTGTAATTTAGTGACTTTCTTAAATATGCCAGGAAAACAGCGAAAGCAACATAATGCAACAGGTAAGCCGTTCAGCAGATTGGAGAGCTGCCGAAACGTCAGACCAGGCGAGCAATCGACGGCAGCAATTTGCTGAACCTATGAAATCTCAGAGAGCTTAGGATTTCAGAAGAAACATTCTCTCTCGGTGAACTTTTGGGCATCAATGGCGCAACCCAGCTCTTCTATGACGCTGCTCGTTTCTCTCACCTGAGCCCCACTCTCTGTTTGGCTTCGCTCCATTCATTTCTTGGCTCGCATCATAAGTTCCAATTAAGTTAAATCCATTCATTGTTTCTAACCTGCCCCCTCCACTCCAAAATTCAGGCGAAATCTGCTTATGGTACATTACATGATACATCCGCGCATTACGGCCCATTGTTCTTATCTATGTAGCAAAATCCTCATCCAGCGCAAAAGGCAATTAATGTGCAGGACATTAAATTAATGATATACGCTGATAACAACAGACAGACATGGACAATATGCTGGACCAGACCGAGCCACCTCCTAATCCAACTGTCGAATGGGACGCTCTGCTAATTAGCTTTTGCTTTTGGCTTTCACTTTCGCTGCGGTTGCCAAAAAAAAAAAAAACAAGAAACACCAAAAATAAGAGAAATGGGAAATCTTTTAATTGATTTATTTTCGGCTGCCGTCATTTGTGTGGCAACCAGCTAGTTTAATGCGCTTAGGCTCCAGCTACAAGCATTTTTATAGCGCTCTCCCACTGCTCGAATGTCCCACTGCCCCAGTGCTCTTTGCTCCATGTAATAATGATAAGCTGATTAGAGCAAGCTTCGCATAATGACATTGGCGACATTTTACAGCTGCCTCATCCACGGGGCAGGACGCCAATCAAGCAGCCGGGGGCTCTCCCCTGGCTCTGGCTGCTTTGCATGCAGCAACAATGGGAGCAAGGCACAACGCTTGACTGAGCTTAAACCCTGCTCTGTGCTGTTGCCTGGCGCTGCCGTTGATGTTGCATTAACTCATTTCCTGCATCATTAAGGGAGAACCTGCGCTTTTCGCACATTTACGCCACAGACGTGTCCATGGACTTAATCAATTTAGTTTCACTGGGGTCAGCTATGACATGAAACCAGGGCTTGGAGACAGACAGCTCTTGTTCCGACCGCTTAAACTATATATATATAATTTCAGATCAGCTTAACAAGCAATGTGTGTGTCTATCTGTGTGCGGTTCGGTGCTCTCGCGCTGAATCTCTGAGCTAACTCTGGCTAACACTGCACTATGACCTTAAATTGGTATTCCTGGGTCTGCTGATAAGACATTTTTGCCAACTTGCCAGAGGGAAGTGCGTGGCAGCTGCCTACCCTTGCCGCCCCCTTTTTGTGTGTGTCGCCTGTGAAGGACCTTTACACTCGACGGCAAGAACAAAACGCGGCCAGTTTGTCACCCACATTCGGAATTCCCACATTGCCCATTCACATTGTTTGTTGGTAATCCAACCCCCGTCCCGTTCCCACGCTGTGGTCGCGCCAACACTCGTGTTTTATTATTCATACGCCCTGTTGGCCCTCGACTGCAGTTGCAAACTGCACCAAAAGTTGAATTGCTCTTTTTTTTTTCTTCGTTTTTCTTTTTTTGCCTTTCAGTTGTTCAGTTTATCATTCGCACAATAATTGCGTGTAAATTTTAAGCGTTTAAAAAAGAAAACTGAAATGTAACATTTTCGCTGCCTCTCTAGTCACCCCCACTCGTTTTGGCCTTGTCAGCCAATGCCAAAGGGTTTTGTTGTTGCTTAGCTCCTTGGAATTTATGGCGTTGTTTACACAAAAACTGCACTCGCCTTGCAGTTGAGTAAACACACGCCAATTGCTGGAAAAGACAGAGAGACAGAGGAAGAGCAACTTCTTGGAATGGAAATGAAACGATGAGAATTGCCAACGCAAATTTACAGAAAATTCCATTCAATTTAGGGATGTCAATGAAATTTGTAAAGGGGAGCGGAATTTTAATGTCTAAGTGATCGCAGGGCCAGATACTGTCGGTCGTTTGTCGTCAGAGTTCAACTACTTTGGACGGAAAGGAAGATCCGGGATGGAACGAAAGAAGCTAGCAGTAAAGAAGGGGAACAGAATTCTCATCTCAATGCTTAGACGTCAAATTAAACACAACTCAAAAACTACAACGGGAAAAGTACCATCAAAGGATTTCCATTCTATTACAACATTAGGCCCTTCGAGCCGGATAGTGCTAAATATAGAAGTTACTCGCTCCACCTGGAAATCGAATGCGACCATGTCAGTTCGTTATACCGAAATAAATCTTGGAATCATCGAATCAGGGTCGACTGAGAATAGCTATTTTATCATGTAAAAAGTCTGTATCTGTAGCACCAAATTTCCCCTATGGAGGAGGAGGCTGCGCAGCCGCAGCAGGTAGACATTAGCCTCTAAGGTAAAAGGGGAGGGGGGCACCCAGCCGAAGGAAAGGAGGGGAGTGTGACTTCATCTTAGAAAATGCTTTTCCAGCCAAATCCTCCAACCAATGGCCATGAACTTCCAATGGTTCCGACCGCCGCACAAACTGACCCAATCAAAGTTCATTCGCTTGTAATAAAAAACGCTGTCGGAGAGCTAAATCCTAGAAAAGCACCTGGACATGACCAAGTTACGCTTAAAATGAGCAAAGCACGGGACTATTGAGCAAGTCAACCGTTTAACTTCAGACATTCTGGCTGCGATTAAGCACCACGAATACTGCTCGACAATTTTCCTAGATTTTGCCCAAGCATTTGCCCTCGCTTGATTGGATGGTCTTGTTCACAACTGAACATACAGCCTTCGCAGACGTTACAAAATATGATTCCATGTGAAAGGGCCGCGTTAGGTAGATGACTAGAAGTCCCCGTTTCACACGCCTGTATACTATACATACGAGGTGTGTTCAAAAAGTATCGCGAACTTTGTGTTTTTTTCAAAAATTATTTATCTATTCATGAATATCTATTTTGTCCCCTTCAAAGTAATCCCCATGAGATATTATACACTTGTGCCAACGGTTTTTCCAATCTTCGAAGCACTTCAAAAAATCATTTTTTTTTATCTTGTTCAGCTCCTCCTTCGTTCATGCGTAGCGTAACGTCGTCCTTTCATGGGCCTCTTCAGTTTAGGGAACAAGAAAAAGTCACAGGGGGCCAGATCTGGGGAAAAGTCGCGCACAAGCAACGATGTGTGAGCAGGGGCGTTATCGTGGTGCAAAAGCCAATTTTTGTTCTTCCACAAATCCGGGCGTTTCTGGCGGATTCCTTATTGACCGTTCTTCCCTGTGGCAAGAACTCATGATGCACTGTCAGCAAAACTTTCACATTCGACCGAACTTGGCGCGCTTTTTTTGGTCTTGGTTCGTGCGGCAGCTTCCATTGAGATGATTGAGCTTTGGTTTCCACGTCATAACCATAAACCCACGATTCGTCACCAGTTATGACCCTCTGGAGCAAATTTGGGTCGTCGCGGACAGAGTTTAACATCTCATTAGCAATGTTCATGCGATGCTGTTTTTGGTCGCAATTGAGCAATTTTGGTACGAATTTCGCGGCGACCCGTCTCATGCCCAAATCATTGATAAAAATCGAATGGCACGAGCCAATCGATATGTTTAGGTCCTCAGCAACTTCTCTAACGGTGATTCGACGATTGGCCAATACCATTTTCCCTCCACTTCATTAATTTTTTCGTCTGTTGTTGAAGTGCTCGGGCGTCCGCACGTCTTCGTCGTTCACATCTTCTCGGCCTTCTGAGAACATTTTGTACCACCGATAAACGTTGCTTCGGTCCAAGGTAGCTTCTCCGTATGCCACAGTCAACATTCGGAATGCATCCGCGCACTTAATTTCGTTTTCACACAAAATTTGATACAGGTTCTTTGATCCATTTTTTTGAATAGGTAAAAATCGAAGACGATCCAAAACACGTGCAAGCGAAGCAGCTGTCAACAATTAAGTGAACATTCAAAATGGCCGAGCTTGTCGGCATAAGTGAGAGACATGAGTACCAACATAACGCCACAAAAAAATCGAAATTCGAATATACGTAACCCGCGAAAATTCAAAATTCGCGATACTTTTTGAACACACCTCGTATAATCGGGAGCAAATGCTAGCGGCGACCGACTTTCTTCTTTGTTATACTCTGTAGCAGAGGTACACAGAGTATAATAAGTTTGAGCAAATGTATATAACAGACAGAAGGAAGCATCTTCGAACCCAATAAGTATATAAATTCTTGGTCAGCATCAGCAGCCGAGTCGATATAGCCAAGTCCGTCTGTCAGTCCATATGAACGCAGAGATTTCAGAGATGGTAAGAGAAAGAGGTTTGGCAACTATTGCACCGAAACTTCTTACACTTACAGGCAGTTCAAGTTTATTTTCGATTTTGCCACGCCCCCTCCCGTCCCGAAATTAGAAAAAAAAACGTCATATCTTCCACAGTTTTAAAGTTAGGGCGTTCGTACCTTTGTCATTTGTAGTTATCAAGATTATAAGGCGATCCGCTCAAGTTATGAACATAACAAAGTTCACTGCAGCAGCGCTGCTTTCAGCTGCTACTGCAGCACCGAGATACATACTGATCATTCGATTTCGATGGTACTGAGTTGTGCTCGACCGACTTTCTTACTTGATTCTTCTTGATTTTTTAAAATGAAATCTTCTCGAATCCGAGAACACTATCGTTCTCGACTTCGAGCCTGATGGCGAGAAGTGCGGTGAGACAAAACACAAAGAGCGCTAGCAACAAATGAAAACAATTCTCTCTCGCTCTCAGTATAGGCTAACACTGGCACCGTCAATTTATAATACGACTTATACGCCGCGGTAAACACCCGAGGTGTGGTGCCATTGGTTGAGCTGTGTTGTCAATGAGTGCAGGCTTTTGAGGTCCACAGCTCGAGTCCCAGTAAGGATAAGAAAAAAATTTAAAAAAATTTGTTAATTTATCACAACAAAAGGAGTGGGGAGGGGTGCACAGTGGTTGCGTCCATAGGCCAAAAATCAAAAAATCGATCAGATAATATTTGGACAAAATGCAAGCAAATTGTCTCTTAAATGTCCAATCTTCTTAATGGCAAACCGATTTTTTCTGGAAATCCAACGGGACTTTCGAAAAATAGCATTGAAAGCATGAACTCGTGCTCATTTTCAAAGAGCAGCTACACGCAGGGCAAATATTTCACATCAAAAGCGTACTTCAAAGTGATCAGACGATTAAATACGTTCCCGAATTGAAGTTATCTTAAATGGTTTTTGAAGTTAAAGGTACTTATTTTAAGTTCCAATATTAATAAAAGCCAACTTGTGTTCTAGTTATTTTTAAATTAATGCTTTAGTTAAATCTGTTTTTTGAACATTGTGTGTGCGTCTTTATTATGTTTACTTAATATTTTGGTATTGTTCCCCCAAGATCCCCCGATTCATTTCTTTTTCAGTGTATTTGTGTGTAGCTTAAGATGATACAAAATTTAAATTAGCTGCAGAAATTTGCAGATGTGTGCATTATCAACAATATACTAGCACCGTCTCTCTTTTCTTCAAGGTCAAATTTGCCTTGCGAAGCAGCTACTTTGCCTTCTAGTTGTGCTGTGTCTTTGAGTTCGTCTTTCGTGTTTTGTGTTCTTATTAAATTGAAATTATAGCGACTCAAATCACTTTGTATTTCTTCGCTTTTTATACCCTGTTCCCATTGAAAATGGGAAAAGGGGGATCATGAAGTTGTGCAAAAGTATGTAACAGGTAGAAGGAAGCATTTGCGACCCTATAAAGTATATATATTCTTGATCAGCATCAACAGCCGAGTCGATTTAGCCCTGTCCGACTGTCCGTCCGTCTGTCCGTATGAACGCGTGTTTCTCAGAGACTATAAGAGAGACTCAAAAAGCACATGTGGCTTGCGAAAAAAACGCAAGAAGCGTGCTTGACAAAGACGAAAGATAGAGAACGATTTGAGTTTGGGCTGTCACCATTACATTCTTACATACGATTTTTTGAGTATTTGCTCCATATTTCGTATAGACTATACCAAAAAATTTGGCAAATACACTCTGAAATAGCTAAAGAGAAATTTTTTATTCGAAAAAAAATATTCAGTCAGAGTTTCGAACAAAAATGGGTTTAATAGTCGACAAACCTAAGACAGGCGGAAGTGGAAAATCTAACGATGGAAATACTACAAGAAATTTTTTTGGCAATCCTGATATGACTGCCAATATAAAAGGCCTTGAGAAAAACTTGATTATCAGATGCTCAACAATTTTGCAAGCCATGTCTTCAGGCTACAATATCAATCCCGCAAAATTCGGAGACTATGCTTTAGAAACTGCAAAGCTTCTGATTAGTAATTATCCTTGGTACTACCTTCCTCCTTCGGTTCATAAAGTATTATTACATGTTCCTGATATCATAAGAAATTGCTTAGTGTCAATTTTAGAGCTATCAGAAGAAGCAGCAGAAGCTAAGAACAAAGACATAAAACTGTTCAGGCTGAAGCATACACGCAAAATGTCAAGAGACCTGACAAATACTGATTTATTGAACAGATTGCTTTTAACCTCAGATCCCTTCATCACAGGTCAAAGGAAACTTCTATGTAAGCCAAAGTCGAAGCTTTTAAAATCATCAGTTGATTTACTGGAATGTATAAAAAAATTTTTTCTTTCTTACATGTTTATATTTGTGGAATTTTTTTTTTATATTTGTTGAATTTTTACCTTATAAATAAAGCGTGTACATACATGAACTATGAAATTTTTTTAAATTATTTTGTGTTTGTTGTTGTTTAATTATTGTTACATTTTCGCCGTTTGTCGTTTAAAACAAAATAATTTTTCCAACAAAAACTCGATTTTAGACCGATTGTTCCTAAGGCAGCTATATGATATAGTATCCCGATTTTCACTAAGCTCGCCCTGGTTAAATAAAGTAGTTTTTAATAAAGAATTATAAGGTTGCGTTGCAATATAATGGAAAACAAATCAGTTTTCCATACAAACATTTGATTTCAGACCGATCGTTCATATGACAGCTATATGATATGGTGGTCCGATCCGGCTGATTTTTACACATCATCTTACCATAAATTTATAAAAATTTTGTGTTAAGTTTGAAACCTCTACCTTAACTAGAAGTATTTTTGGCCGCCCTCCCCATACAACAGGAACCACTGTGGGGTGGTTGGTATATATGTTGAAATTCTATCTCTTACCATTTCTAAGATCAGACAGACGGACATGGCTATATCGACTCCTCTGGAGATGCTGATCCTGCTGGCTGTTACATATTTTTGCACAAACTTAATATACTTTGTGTACCTTCGGTACCGAAACATTCACCAAAGTATTTACTATACACTGCAGAGCAACGTTTGGTGTTTCAGCTAGTATACCACACATACAAATCGCTTGAATCTGAATAAGAATAGGTCAATTACAGGCTTTCTTAAACCGCATCGAGGGCTAAAGAAACCTAAGTCGATGACTTTCCAAACAGAAAATTCAATCAAACCGCTGATTTGATTTGTATCGTATAGCACATAGTGCAATTTTGCTGTTCACATTGAAAATAGCTTTAGTTTTCAGCCCACATGCATCGTTTTCCCCAGTCCCTGTCCGTGTGCAAGTGGGTTAATTAAAAGTCCTGCCATATGAGAGCTACGCGGCGTATACGCAATGTGTATTAATTAATGCTCTAGCTGTCCCGCAGAAAATACTAAACAGAAAGCAGAGAGCGAGAGAAAAGTAACAAAACATAATCACAGCCACTGCACTCGCAGTCGAGTGTGGAATTTCCAACTTTGGTCACAGATTTTTGCAAAAACCAACGAAACGGGAAACAGGAACCTTAGCAAATAATTATTTAAGAGCAACCCGAAACCGGGACATGTGTGGAACAAGGAAATTGCATTTTGCGTTTGTCCAGCCAAAAAAAGAAAAAGTGGAGACCGGGGACCTTAATTAGAAGCTGGCAAACTCCCCAAACTGGGTTCATCTGCAGTCAAATGGAAATTTAATTGCTCTCTGGCATTTTCCCAGACCCGGCTTTATCAATTAGCCAAAACCCAAGAGGTGCCGCAGCCGAGGGAAGGGGATAAGTAAAACTTGTCTGTAAATAAAATATTTCAACGAAATGCGTATAAAGTGGCCACACGCAAAGCAATCATAAAATGTGCTTTTTGGTTACCTTAATGTGATTGTCAGGCCAGGCGCCAGGCGGCCAGGCGGTTGAAAGGCAGTCGATTAACGCCAACACATAAACACACACACACACACACATGCACTGAGGCCGCTGCTGCCCAGGACGCACATAAAAAGCGAAAGGCACCAGGCGACAAAAGCGCTCACCGCAAAGGTCCGTTTAACTTAACGTTTCCCACGCGAGCTACACACGCTGGCACATAAAAGTCGTCGCACACCTTGCCAAATGAATGAGCAAGTGTGCAAAACTGGGGTAAAAGCGGGCCATGTGCTTACCGACTCTGTAACTGCCTCAAGGCTCGTTTAAGTTGTTAAGCAGAACCACACACAAACACACACACAGGAAACTCAAGGCGCAACATTTTTGGTAACACAGTAAGCGTCAGGAGCAGCAGGTGTTGGCTCCAAACGCATCCCAGTTAAAGACAATAAAGCAACGAAATTGTAGATAAAAGGATCTTCAGTTTACCCAAAAATCAGAATCAGAAATATTTACTCCAACTGGTAAGCAACTTTCAGCTACTTTGTTAGCCAAACAAATCACATTTATGGGGAAATTATCCGTACCAGCTTTCCATATACACTAGTCCAATCGCAAGTGCTGCGCTCACCCCCTCCTGTGATATGACCAATTACTGGCCCATCAAACACAAACGAATGCAATCAATCCTTCACTCATCCTCCATCCGCCTGCCCACACTTTTGCTTCACTCCGCTTGAATTTGTGTGCCCGTCAAGCGTAAATGCTGCGTCCGAGGCTTAAATGGCAATATTTTGCCAAGTGTCAGGTCCTGCCCATCAGCTATCTGAGCAGCAATTCCATACCATCGCTGGCTGCGTTTCGTAGGTGTTGTGTGTGACCTGATGAATTGAGCGTAAAGCACGTGCATGATCCCCATCATCATTTTTTATGGCCATGCGTCAAAAACAAGACATACTCGGCCAGCCGGACCTGACCGGGGGCCCTCCGCCTTCCCCAATGGTGTCCAAATGGTGGTCGAAATGCTTGGCGCAAAAACTTTCTAAATGACAGTGGAAAATAGGCGAAAGCTTTTGTTTGGCTTTGGATTTCATTAATGTGCGCGCCAAGCGAGAGAACTTGAAAACGGAAGTAGGAAATGTCGGAAACACGCACATACCAGGCAGCCGGAGCTGACACAGTTAACGCATTTCTAACGAGCCACGCAAAAAAAAAAAAAAAAACGAATGAAACAAAAAGTGAAACTTTGCCATATTGAACTTGTGCGGCGCTGCCACGCCCTCATTGACACGCGAAAAACTGCCTCACCCTTCCCACTTTCCTTTTCCCGCGCGCTTTCCACTCTCCGACTAGCTGGAAGCCATTTTATGAATGGCATAAACGGAAGCCAGCCAAAAGCTGATTACTTCTCAACGCTTCAACGCTGCATAGCATACTTTTTCGAGCACTTAAGAGGAGGGTAAATTGTGAGAGAATTAAGAACAGAAAGCAAGTTGGTTAAAGCAACCATGTTTAACCCATAACTGACCCCGACCAAGTTGTGTGTCATTCAAATGAATAGAATAAGAAATCTGACAACAACAGTGTGGGTTGCATTTTATGCAGAATTTTCTATACTTAAATGTGGTTCTAGGAAAACAGAACGACTGATTGCTGTGACATGGTAGTTCTCAGATGAGAACACAATCATCTTATCGGTGCTTCTCAGAATAAGTAAGTATTTTCCTGATTACACTCAGAAAAAAGTGATTCCTAGAATTTCCAATTGACTTACGGACAAATTGCATATTGTTTCTCAGTAAAATCGGTAAAGCAAATAAAAAGTATGACTTGATTCCGACTGTAGGTTTAAGATTTTAAATACGACAAAGCCCAAATTATGCCAGAATCGAATTGTCTCATTGTATACTTGTTGTGTAGTTATTGAAGTAAAAAATCGATTTATGGAGCATATAGACCAAGTTAAAAGTACCTTAAATAAGCGCTTTCATTGCTTTTTGCATTTTCCAACTGTTTATAGTTCTGATTGCATAGAATTGACTCAACGATTAGGAGTCATTTGGCGAAACGCCTTCTGATGATTGGATTGTACATCCATGAAACAGCTGTCAAGGTATCCACGCGCTTTTTGGTGTGTCAATGCATAAGTTGCTTACAGCTGTGAACAAACGCAACTTCTTGACCTCGAGCCAGCTAAACTCGTCAGTAATTAATAAAAAAAACTTTAAATAAACGATACTTCCACGGCAATGAGAGTTGGCTACGGGGCTACAGGCCTTCTATCTAAATTCGTGCCTAAATGCCATGGGGTTTTGGCCACAGTTTATAGTATGAATTTATCGCTGCTTTGGCCAGACGCGTTGTGGTGGAGTCGGCTGAGATGTCGGTGTGCGTGAGTACTTTCTTTGAGGTCCTGAGTTCACGTCCCAGTAACGCAATTTGGGTAAACGTATTCATCAGTATATCGACTCACGTGAAAAGTCAAACAATTGATATTCTAACTTAATGAATTGAACCAAAAACAAGGCATCTATGTTAAGAGGGGTCGATCTATATGGGTGGAAAGTAAACAAAGTCAAGTGAATTGCAAAAACGACACTTACGAGAAATTCGATTATTTCCAACATTATAATAAAAACATCGATTACAATCGAATTAAGTCCTATTACAAAATTTTCTGGAAAATGTTAATGTTCCTGTTTCTGCAAATATAGGTGGACTTGCGGCATTTGCTTTGCTCATGTTCATGGCTAAGTATCTAGATGAATTTGGTAGCCATCTACTTCATTGTCTTTGATTTGAAAACCATCTGTTTCAATGCTTGTTAGGTATTTTTATAAACGTGGGACTTACAAAAGTTCGGTAAGTTGACTAGAATAAAAAATCTAACAATACGAGGTGTGTTCAAAGGTAAAGGTGAATTTTGAATTTTCGCGGGCTGTGTACATTCGATTATCAATATTTTGTTTTTGTTATATGTTTATCATATATGTTTATCATATTTGTGCCAAATTCGATTAGTAGTTTGTTTTGGGAAACTGAAAAGATAAGTCACGTTTTTGTGTGCTCTTCGATTTTTGACTAAATTTGGAGCAAAAGCAATGTCGCATTAGTATCGCTCAGGAGTTGTTGAATGACGTCAACGACGATCCGGTTTTGCTCAAACTTGTCATAATTGGTGACGAAACGTGGGTATATGGTTATGACTTCGAAACCAAGGACCAATCATCCCAATGGAAGCGACCAGATGAGCCAAGACCGAAAAAAGCACGCCAAGTTCGATCAAATGTGAAGGTTTTGCTCACTGTTTTCTTTGATTACAATGGTGTGGGGCATTATGAGCTCGTGCCAAGTAATATAAGTAACAATACTACAACGATTGCGTGAAGCAATACGGCTCAAACGATCGGAATTGTGAAAACAAATCGAAGATTCTGTATCGCGATAATGCACCAGCTAACACATCAATGCTTGTTCGTGATTTTTTGGCCAAAAATAATACCGTTTTTATGCCTCCACCACCGTATTTACGAGACTTGGATCCCTGCGACTTTTTCCTATTTTCATTTTTTTTCCTTTCTCTTGAACACACCTTGTATGTTTGTGCCTTTATTCTTAAGCTGCGATATTTTTAATCTCTCTCGCCATTGACTTCAATGCATATCTTAAGCCTAAAGATCCACTTGTCAACACAGTCTTAAAAATCTTGCTGTTCAAGCAGTTCAAGTTCAGCATTTACCGCATCAATTACACAAGGCAACAAAATTCGACTTTTTCCAGTATCTTGAAGGGTTTTTTTTAGTGATTCTAGATGATTTTCGTGTGCTAAGCAAGACTTCGTTTTCAGAAATTGTCCATCACGTCGAGATTTTTAGAAATTTGAGCTTAAAGTTGCTAAAAGTGCCTATTTTGACCCTTTTTAGGAGCGTTTTTCGGGGAGTCAATTCTATTGTTTGGACTCTCTTTGATACCATCGGAAAGTTCCACTCCTTAGCTTTTCAATGAACTATCCCAAACAACTACGATTTTTTCAATGGAGATATTCCTCTTTTAGTACTTGTGTAAGAATCCAAAAATATCCCCAAAGTATGCAATGGGTGGTAGAGACTCTAATATGTTTTCGTTTTTAAAAACAGTAAAGAAGGCTGGTCATTTGTAATGAACCAGGAACAAAATACTAAAAAAAAACCTCCTGTTAATGCTTGAAGAGAGACGATTACAATAAATTTCATAAACAAAGGCCAAAAAAGGACAGATTTGTGAGGTTTTTGTACAATTTCGGGTTTCCTAATGCAGCTCGCTTGATTTTTTTTAGGCTACATTGATATGTGTTCTGTCCCATAAGACTCATAATTTTTTTAAGGTCCAAGAATTCAGCAAAATGAATTTCCCGCTATATCTTGAAAACAAAAGCTGATGGCGACAAACCTAGACCAGTTTTGGAATCAGTGGACAAAACTGGATCAGAACTTTAAAACAGATCGGCTTGCAAAAAATGTCTTTTGCCCTGTGTAATTGAAACTGAACTTGTTGCGAACCCAAGTTTTCGGCTGGGTTCAACAAAAACTACACATTTGAAAATCTGAGCTATTTTCTAGTGAAATTTTTGTTATCTGGTCGATATACTCGTATTGCGATTACCCATTATAGCCTATGTTTATAGATCTTTGATTCCAAAGTTTATAGCGAATGTGTCTTCAAATGCTTTGATCGCTCACTAAAGTGAACATATCTGTCTCTCCGAATCTTCCTAATTAGCGGTGGGCACCAAAATCCAATAGAGAGCAGCGTTAACTGCGCAGCAGATTCTTGTGCACGTATTTTGTTGTTGGGTTTTTAGAAAATTTTCCTTTAGTCAGTTCTTACTTAGTGTACACCGAAAAAAAAAAAATGCCGGGAAAATTTAAAGCCTAAAAAGAATGACTTGATCCCGGCAACGGGACTAAAAGTTTAGGTACGAGCAGACTTGATATCGATCCGAATCGGGATTGTCCACCGTCAATTAATAATGGTAATTTGACGATACTGAAAGCATCGCTGGTGTGGTAGAGCTGGCTGAGCGGCGCTGTCAGTGAGGGCGTCATTCGCGGTCCCGAGTTCGAGTCCCAGTCAGGGTAAGTAAAATAAACTAAAAACCACGCCCCTGCAATCGAAGAAAACTGTCAGCAAAACTTTCACATTCGACCGAACTTGGCGCGCTTTTTTTGGTCTTGGTTCGGCCTTCTGAGAACATTTTGTACCACCGAAAAGCGTTGCCTCGAACCAAAGTAGCTTCTCCGTATGCCACAGTCAACATTCGGAATGCATCCGCGCACTTAATTTCGTTTTTCACACAAAATTTGATACAGGTTCTTTGATCCATTTTATTGAATAGGTAAAAATCGAAGACGATCCAAAACACGTGCAAGCAAAGCAGCTGTCAACAATTAAGTGAACATTCAAAATGGCCGAGCTTGTCGGCATAAGTGAGAGACATGAGTACCAACATTACGCCACAAAAAAATCAAAATTCGCGATACTTTTTGAACACACCTCGTACAAACATACAAACATACTTTCACTTTTATATATATGTATAGATGTATAGATTTCTCGAACATACCCGATTGTGTTTGCTTAGTTTGGCATATTATCTTGTAGTCATTATATTGCATTTGATAGATTGCTTTTTTACTACTGTGTTGAATCTTTTTGCTCTTTTTAGGGTGATGGGAAGCCCTTTTACTTGCGTGTTCACATTCGTGGTGGTACCATGGCAGTCTGTATTTTTTTTGCCTTTGTAATGCAACCTGTTAAAGCATCGGCTGGAAGCTCTGTTGTTCGTGCGTTATTTTGTACACGCTTTCATGGTTTGGTACCCATATGAGTTTTGGTGTTTGTAATCTTCTGCCTAGATAACTTTGCCGTATACTCTGAGATCTGTGATGTATTTTTACAAGCTTTCCTGTATAAGACAGTAGTCAATAATCGTACATGCCTGTTCTCTAAAAAAAAGGTGTACTCTCCTACACGATCACTCATTTGGTTCCATTTAATACAGTTGAGCGAATTGAAATGCACAAATAATGCATACGAGCTCGTAGCTTCTTTCTTCGAGTTTCTGTCTATGAATTGATAGGAAACCAAAAAGCAAAGCAACCGATCATTTCTATGGCATCTACAAGACTTAGTCATCCGATCAGAGCGGTTGCGAACTATTAGCAGAGTGCAGTTAAAAGAAGGCTGAGCAAAATTTCAGCTTGATAGCTTCCTTTTGTTTTCAATGGTAGCATCTTAAGATAATATTCATATGCAAATCGGATGAATATTTTGTATAGCTGACTTATAACATAGCCGCGGATGGTCACAGCGCCCTCTACTATATCTTTTACACTCGTGTCTTTCTTCAAGCGCTACTTCTTTTGGTTGTTTCTTTTAACTCTTCAATGTATAGTTCTTTCTTCTGCAAAAATAAACCCCTTGGTTGGTAGCGGGTTAAAAGCTGAATTAATTCGTGCCAAATGTTGGGAGTTAAGAAATTTGCAATTAAAAATATGAAGCAGCAAAAAAGAACTTTAAAATATTTCTAAGCGCTTGAAAGTCAGCGAATGTACACATTGTTGAAGCAGTCAAGTCATGTAACTGGGAAATCGTAAGAATTTAAAGGAGAGATGGCTATGACACAATTACCCTTTGGCCGAGGAACCAACAAACTGGTGACTCTTCCCTGAAACTTGCCTTAACTTGAGTAAAGCTTACCTAGATGAGGGTGTGTCTGTCAGCGTAATCAAGTTCCCTGCATTGACAAGATAAAACACACAGGCGGATGCTGGAAGCGGAAAACGGAAGTGCAGCCATTGACAAGAGATGACGACATTTGCCCTCTATCGCGCGAACGGAATCTCGCGAATATGGCGATGCGATGTGTGTGTGTGTGTGTGTGTACCATAAATCTAATATCGCTTAATGTTAGAGAGAAAAAACACACCCCTCCACTGCCCTTCCGCCCACCCTCCCTACTTTCTTATGGCCAGAACATGTCAATGTCAACAGAGAGCGGGAGACTGAGCGGGTGGGCGAGATTGGGAGGAGCTCGTCGATTGGCAATAAATTGAAATACGCGACCATAAAATCACTTAATTGCGAATTCGTGTCCCTGCTGCTGATGCTGAAAGTGGAAAAGGAAGGCGCTGACTCTCGTATGTCACAGGATGTAATTGCATTGGAACTGCCTGCTGCACGCATGGTCTGTCACTCAACGGCTGGGAGCTGTGAGCCAGGGCGAGTGTGAATGGAATGCGAGGCGTTGGGATGGGATGGGCATGGTGCCCTGTTACTTGATGATTATGGCAAATTGATTTGTTTGTCGCGCACTTTGTGGCTTTTAAATGACGCCAGGAACACACAGCAAGGCCGGAAGACAAATGAGCCATTGGCGGTTGACAAGCTACGAGGAAGGGGAGAGGGGGCGGCCGGTTAAGATGGCGCTTGTTAGCTGTCAATGGTGAAAGAGCAACTGAAAGTTATCGACACTCACAGGTGCTCATACCAATAGGTTGTAAGCTCATTGAGAAGGAGACTTGGCTAATTCGGATTGGCTTGCGGGTTGGGTTAGACGGTTGAAAGGTCTAAGTACCTTTTTGTGTTAATTAAGTTGCTGCTTGGAGCTCGGCAGCCCCCAGAAGTATGCCACACACATGGTTAGTTTGCTTACAAATGCAATTTTTCAAATCTCTGCTCTTTCTTTTGACATTGGTGAAACGAAAGCACACACCGAGCGAACTGGAAGATTGAGCACACGCATTGCTCTGGAGCTCTCAAGTGCAGCTGGGAGCAAAATTGTTGTATAGGAGAAAGTTCGCGCTTTGATAAACAAATACAAATGGCAGAGGGCGAACCTGGGCACCTGTCGCCGCCCACCGTCCACCGCCTCGCCTCGCCTCGCCTCCCTCCACAGCACATAGCACTTTAGCGTGTGCAGAAAGTTGGTTGGCGTAAAGTATCTGAGTATCTGGCAGATGCGTTGCCAACCTCAAACCTCAATCCCAACATCAACAACAACAACAACCACTGTTAACTGGTAACTACGACAAATGTAACTGTCACTTTATGCGCAGCCAGTCATGTGTGTATCTGTATCTGCATCTGCAGACTGGAACTGTAACTGTAAATGCAGCCATGAGATGCAAATTGTATCTGCTCCCCCGCCAGCCTCCCCATGGCATTCCTCTTTGCTGTAAGACGTTTTTATTGCGTTATTCCATATTTCATTTGCTGGCAAATCCTTTTGTGTCCCCTTTCTTTTTTATGCTTTGCATCTGCGAGTGTTGTGTGTGTGTTCCTTTAAGTGGTGGGGAGGGAAGCAGTGGGAATGCTGTGCCGATGGCCATATCAGAGACCCATAATGTTTTGCTTGTAATAGTTATGACAAGGCAAATTGTTGCTTAATTTAAACCAAATCTGTCTGTCTGTTCCCCGATCCATGTATGGTTTTACTGAGTGTTGCTGTGTATGAAATTCTTGAATATAAATTTCCAAAAAAATTGCCAGAAAATACTAACTAAGGACTTCTCCCGACAAACCCAGCTTTTGATTCGATCAAGCATAGGCTTCTTATCCCAAAACTGTCTCGTTTGGACTTTTTCCCAACTTTTGAAGTGAACCGTTCTTCATATTTGGTACGAAAGATTTTAGTAGGAGTAAATTTTGACTTCAGCGTCACGCATCACGCGTCACGCTGACATGGCATATTTTGTTGTGTGGCTGTAAAGCGTTTGATGGTAGTTGTGGTACTGAGTATCGAATACTGTCTATCAAATATTGAGTACTTGGTATCGAAGACTGTTTATCGAGTATGTGGTATCGAGTACTGAGTATCGAGTACTTAGTATCGAATATCGAGTGGTGAGTATCGAGTACTGATTATCAAGAACTGAGTATCGAATACTGTGTTTCGAGTACTCTGTATGGAGTACTTTGTTTCGAGTATCGAGTTCTGTGAATCGAGTACTTAGTATAGAATATCGAGAGATGAGTCTCTACTACTTAGTTTCGAGTACTGAGTATCGAGTATCGAATACTGAGTTTCGAGTACTTAATATTAGGTATCGAGTTTAAAGTATTGAGTCCTAAGAGTATCAAGAACTTAGTATCGAGTACTTAGCATAGAGTTCTTAGTATCGATTACTGAGAATCTATTGCCTTCCATTGAATACTGAGTATTGAGTACTTAGAATCGAGTACTGTCAATCGAAAACTTAGGATAGAGTACTAAGTATCGAGTTTATAGCATCGAGTGATCAGTATCGAGTACTTAGTATTAAGTTATTAGCATCGATTACTAGGTTTTGAGTATTTAGAATCGAGTACGTAGTATTGATTGCTTAGTATCGAGTTTTGGGTATTGACTTAGTATCGAAAACTGCTTATCGAGTATGTGGTATCGAGTACTTACTATCGAATATCGAGTGGTGAGTATCGAGTACTGATTATCAAAAACTGAGTATCGAATACTGTATTTCGAGTACTCTGTATCGAGTACTTGTTTGGAGTATCGAGTTCTGTGAATCGAGTACTTAGTATCTAACATCGAGAGATGAGTATCTACTACTTAGTTTCGAGTACTGAGTATCGAGTATCGAATACTGAGTTTCGAGTACGTAATATTAGTTATCGAGTTCAAAGTATTGAGTCCTTAGAGTCGAATACTGAGTATCAAGTACTTAGTATCGAGTTCTTAGCATAGAGTTCTTTGTATCGATTACTGAGAATCAATTGCCTACCATTGAATACTGACTATTGAGTACTTAGAATCGAGTACTGTCAATCGAAAACTTAGTACTAGAGTACTGAGTATCGAGTTCTTAGTTTCGAGTGCATAGTATCGAGTACTTAAAATCGAGTTATTAGTATCGAGTACTTGGTATTGAGTATTTAGTATGGAGAATTTAGTATTGATTGCTTAGTATCGAGTTCTGAGTATTGACTTCTGTGTACTAAGTATAGAGGTCTTAGAACTGAGTATCGAGTGTTCACACAAGTAATTAAGTTTCACATCAATGCATTGTGAGTGTAAGCCACACTCCCCACTTATTTTTTAGTGGATATCATCCTAACTTTCAAACCGAAAACAGCTTACTAATGTTAACGAGAAAGCAAAACTTTCTTCGTCTTTGCCGAAGTTTTAATACACTTGAAACTGAAAACTCCTGTGGGAGCTACAAGAAGTAACCATACGATACGCGCGGTTCCGACATGTGTGCAGTGTGCAGCTAAAAGATGGCTCTGTGCACGGACATACAAAGGGCAATCGATTCAACTCGTCATTATGATAAAGAATATACTTACTTTATTTGATCGGAGATGATTCCTTCTAAGCGTTCCAAACTTCTGACCAAACGGAATTGGAAACAATTTTGCACACATATATTTGATAACCTGAACTATTTTATAGGCTATTTAACTATCTTTTAATGGTAAAAAAATCACGAAATTGATTAGTTTTTCATATTTCATATGATCATGGAAGGCGTAGATAGAGCTAACTGTAAAAGGTTAAGGCCCAGTTTTATACAAAAATTTAGTGAAGAAGAAGCAGGCGAAACGATTTCCTTGCACTTTACATTTTCCCCCGCTGGAGTCAAAAAGTATTTTTGCGCTTAACAGAGCTTAACATCACATACGTGGACTCTATGTTAATAGGCAGTGGGCCATATTTTGCGTTGATCGCTGGTGCAATATTGTTGCCACCAGATATTCCGCGCTGTTACTCTACATGTATGCCATCGATCAGCTAGACTTAACTAAAATAAAATAAAATTTTCATTGTGAAAATATGGCAGAAAAGCAATGCGAATTAGCCGATTGTAATTGTTTTCTCATGAGTTGCTGATTACCGCACTGCATTTGAGGCTTTGCGGTGGAGCAATTGCTATCATGGCAGAAGCACAAGCGTAAATCATTTGTCATCAAAATAAAACACACCTGATTGTACAGAGTGACCCTCCATCAGCTAATTTAAAAATGCCATGAATCTGAACTGGTCACACTAGGCATACGTTCTACGTTGACGCAATATGTGGTGGCGTAAGCTGAATTACTTACGTCGTCAATCCGTCGGGGCCTTTAGAAGGACATATACTTCAAACATTAACAAAAACTGCAAATTTGTGATTTTCTTAAATATGTCTAAAAAATTAAAGTCTTATTTGTCGTAAACCTCAAAAAAAACCGAATGGACAAGAGTAATAAGAAGTTAAGAAACTTATTCGCATGCTAAGCTCAGGAGAATACAACAGTTAAGCCGTCAAGCGGATCGAAGAGTTGCCGAAACAAAAGAGCAGGCGAGCAATCGATGGCAGGAATTTGCTGACACATTAAGCGTCAGGCCAGGTTAAGATCTGCGGAAGTGCCGAAGCAGGAGAGCAATCGACGCCATCAATTTGCTATGCATATCGCATCGCAGAGAGCTGCTCAGACTGCGCAACGATGTCAATCGTGCTACGATAAACCAGTTAAGCGGCAGGCCAGGTTGAGATCTGCAGAAATGCCGGAGCAGGATAGCAATCGACGACAGCTATACATATCGCATCCTAGACAGCTGCTGAAAGGGCGGCCCATCGGCTATAAATAGAGAACCTAACTGTCCAAACAAAATTGGGAAATTTGCAAATATTATCAGGCCTGTTCCCATTTCCGAACTCGATTGATCGAAATTGCAAAGAGTTGCGATTTCCAAGAAAAGTTGGCAGAGTTTATTTGAATCTTCCCATTTCAGCGTTTCAAGGTATGTTTTGACCGGCCGAGAGTTGCCATGTTGAAAAAATTATCTTGTTGTGCCTTTGCTCGTATTCTGGCCGATTTTGCTTAAATGCTCGGCTCAAATGTGTCAATTGATATTGGTCGAGCTGCCCTATGATGGTTTCACTCGGTGGTCAGCTCATCAAATTCAGTTTTGTTGGCACAGACGTTGACATATTTGGAGCACACAAGAATGTTATTTACACTTCAGCGAAACGGCACATACTGATGAGGCTTTAAAATAACGTTGGTTGCAACATTGTCCGATTCCATTTAATACAAGTAACGCCACCTTAAAAATTCATGAAAACTTATTTGTACAGGTAATACAAGGAGGGCCCAAAGAAGTCATTATATTGGAAGATGCTCTTATTTTTACAATATATGCCCCTATATGCATCATATCATTCAGATGTATGTAGAGCTTCTGGACAGTGAGCTTATAGAATTTGCTGGCAATTTGTACGGCGATGATTGGACCTACCAGCAGGATAATGCTTCCATCCACACAGCAATCCCCTATTGAAGTGGCCCGCATTAAGTCCGGACCTTAATCCCATCGAAAATCTTTAGGGGATTCTGTCCGCTCGTGTTTTTAAAAACGGACGACAGTTTGAGACGGTTCGAAACCTTAAATTGGCAATAGAGCATGAATGGGCTAATATTGACATATCTACCTTACAGTCATTAGTCAATTCAATGCCGAATCGTCTTAACTTAGTTATAAATAATAAAGGAAAAAGTATTGATTACTAACATAAAAATAACTTTAAAATAAACCAACGTTACTTAGCTTAAAAGACCAAAGTCTAAGAATGCACATATAATTCTTTACTAAGAATATATTCTTAAATATTGCTTACTACTTATAAGTTGAATACAAATTTGTTACTTTTTTTGTTTTCTTATCTTAAACCATGCTTTAAATCAGGGACAGGCAGATTGCTATCTCGCGTGTATAGGAAAAGTCTGAAAGCAGCGCTGCTCAAACACACATAGTATAAGCTGTACAAACGCCGCTGCGTTGCTTTCCTGGGCGTCTTCCTGAAATTGAGAGCAATTTTTGAGCTGCTCTCACACACACCAATGCGAAAATGTAAATGTATTTTTTGCCTGCCTCTGCTTTAATACAACCACATACTTTGAAACGACTGAAAAATAAGTTTCATGTTTTTGTTTAGAAAAAAAGCGATGCACATATAATTATTTGTACGACGTACACCAGTGTTCCCCAGCCATGTCCCGTGGGGCCGAACATACTCGACAATTCACACCGAATGCTTGGCGAAGTAATACATCAGTATGTGTCAGAGAGAGACAAAGAGTCTCTCTTGCTGGGGAACACACACCTTCTTACTAGACATTCGAATAAAAAAATAAAATCTCTCGAAGCGCTGGGACACCGACGGATTTTTCGAGCGATTTGCAAACCAACCGAAGCTAAAATCTCTAGAGATTTCCAGGACACCCCCGATAAGTTTGGTTTATGGAGATTTTGGTTTGTATATTAATGAACTTCGTCAGGTTGTCAACTAGATAGTCTATATCTTCTAAACATGACTACACTAACAGACTTTTATTCATAAGCTAAGTCTTGTAAACTGGAACGTACGCTGCAGAGTAATTCTGAGCAAATTTTAGTAACTGCAATCGACACGATCTAATTGTCGTTTAATGAGAAATTCGCTGATCTTTCAATAATCCACTTCTGGCACGCATTTATTTCTATGCCCGGTTTTGGCTTAATGCAACAATTTCAAGTGTTTTTTTGATAGCTGACCATTAGGCCAAGGCCCCAAAGAAACTAAAACAAAGCCAGCTTAGCTTTACCTGCTGCCGCAGTCTTTTTCCTATTCAACATTCACCACCACCTTCACTTCACACCGATACCGACACGGACACGGACACCTTGGTCTGGGCGTAGTGTATATATGTGCATAGTGACTCGGGGCACTGGCCTGAGTGGCGTGCTTATGAGGTTCATGAAATGCTCTTTGAATATGCATGAGGCCCTAAGGAGCGTTGAGTGCTGCTACCAGCAAAGAAGCAAATAGCAAGGAGCAGTAGCAGCCTGGACGTAGCCACTGTGTGTGGTCTGCTCTGATGTGGTGTGTGTGTGTGTGTGTGTGGCTAAGCCTAAAGGAAGGTAACACTTTTTTAGCGCTGGCCCACAAAATGAGTGCAAATTAAATTAAATTAAATAATAGAAGTTGGACTATTGGGAGCGCACATACGGTCCCTGATTCTTTCTCCTTTTGCACTCAATCAACGAACCATCTCTGGGTTCTTAGTTGGCTGAGAAGCGCAAAAAGCCATTGAAAAGTTTGCAGGCTCTTAAGTACACTTGCCCTTTGCTGCCCCCGTCACACTGTGGGGCTTTAATAAACTTTTCAAATGCATGATTGATGATGTTGCCCCAGCCTGCCCATCTGCCCAGCCAACCCACAAACCCTGAAAGTTTTATGCCGTTTTGTAAACGAGTCGCGTTCGCGTTTGCCTGCCCCACGAGTTGCCAACGCGTCGCTAATTGTTGTTTGAAAATGCGCCAAATGTAATTACACAAATGAAAATGCATCGAGAGTGCGGAGCAAAGACAGAGGAAGAGCTAGCGAAATGAAAGGCTTTTGATTGATGCTGAATGATTGAACATGGAATTGATTTAGCCGGGACATAATAATCGCATGTTATGCTGGGATAAATTTATACTAAACGCAGTTTTAGAGCGCATCCATAATGAACATTTGTTTGACAAAAATCAAAAGGATTTGATTTAAACATATCAAATATCATTTTTGGCATTTTTTTTAATATTTTGAAATTGTCCGGAGACACAGAAGAAAGCATCTCAAGCCACATAAACTATATATATTCTTGATCAAAATCACTAGCTGAGTTGATTTAGCCCAGTGCGTCAGTCTGACCGTCCGTCTGTTTCTATGCTATCTTCTCCGTCAGTTTGAAAGCTACCTTATATGCTATTTACACTTGGGGTATCTATTGTAATGGTAAATCGTGGTAACATCTTACAGTCGTTTTTATCTCTTTTCAAAAACTGTTTTAAGACTTTCGTAGAGTGCAAGTTTTTTAATCCGGCTGTATTCGGTCTAAGTTTCTTTTTGTTTTAGTTTATATGTTTTCGTTATCTTTGTGAAATGCCTATATTTGGCTGCAGCAACCTGCATCTGCTAACAACAGAATACTTTTCAGGCACTATGTTGGTTTGCAAACGCACTCTTTTTTTGGTATGGCTCGCCGAAAACGTCCCTGCACACAAATATTCGGCAGTTGAGGCGTATGTTTTAGCAAACGTCATTGATAAATCAAGTGTACTGATGAAAAACTGCAAGAAATATTGCAAACTATGAAGGAATTTTAACAGCTAGTTGGTTGAAAAATGGAAGCAGTGTTATCGGATAAGGCTTAAGACAAAAAACAAGGATTGGTTGGATGGAATCCTCGTTTTTTCTGAGACAAGTATTTCAACTGGGCGACCAGAAAAAGACTTTGCAGAATGCCACTTGAAACACAAGGCGATAAAATTTGCGGGGCTAATCGGATGAGCTTGTATCAAGCTGGAAAACGAAGTGCATTGCAATTTATGACAATGCTAGACACAGATTTGAGTTAATCAACAAAAATTACGAAGTTCGCCGAGTCCGGCCCACATGTACATATTAATTTTCTTCCGCTAGATAAGCCATTTCGCCCACTGTGCGTCTGTCCGTTCGTCCGTCTGTCCGACTGTCTGTTTCTATGCTATCTCCTCCGTCAGTTTTAAAGCTATCCTCACCAATGGATCGAATGATTATATCATATAGCTGCCATAGAAACGATCGGTCGTAAAACTCCTACTTTTTGAAACAAAAGTTGTGACTTTAGAAATTCGAACCAAACTCACCATCGCCAAACTTATAAAACCAATTCTCTTGTCCTACAACTCACCTTTGAAAAAAACAATTGACAATATTCTCAAATCCTCTCTGCAACGCTGCATACAAATTTCATCCCACCTTGGCCTTCCAAACAAACCCATACCATTCACTAAGAACCCAAATCCACCGTGGCTTGATTTCTCATCCACATTAAATAATTCACTCCACCTGCTACTAAAATCTTCTACTCCATTTTCAGTCTAACAACAAAAATTCCTTGAACTTAAAAACTCTCTCCCCTCACTCATATTTATATATACAGACGGTTCCAAGTCCGACCGGGCAACCTCCTTTAGTGTAGTATTTGAGGTCACTGCTCGAAGAAGTGAAACTCGTCGTTTATATAAAAGCCTAAAGCTGGACTGAAGTTACAGGCTATAAATAGAATAGAATGGACTGGTAGGTCCATTCCAATTCTCTAGTCGTTATTCTGCCTTTTGCTTAAATAAAAGTATGACTTGTAAATGGCTTGATTTCATCAGCTTCCCAATAAGCACAATATCTCTGTTGATTTTTGATTGATTATTGAATTATAATCAATCATTGACCTTGAGACGTCTAAGAAACACTTTGATTAAAAGCCTTAACTTTAATCTTTAATAAAACTACTATTTCAAAAGAGATCCGAGCTGCTGCCACTCAACTATAGACCCCATATAAGCGACGAGAACTGCACGCTATGCTACATTAGAGCCCGGTAGGATACCTTTAATTTTCTCTCAGAATGCCCAATACTTTTCAAATATTTCGCAGGAAGGTTGTTTACATTGGAAAAAGCGAGAGATCTACTCAACGGGGAAATGTGGATTATGCACGCGGCTTATCTTATTGCTGCTCTTAAGTATAGATACAAAATCGTTACAGGGAATAAGGTATTATTAATACTATTTAAAAGTAAAAAGTTCTTAATGCAAGCAAACTTTTTGATAAATATACCACTCTCTACTGTCAATTAATACCAGGGATGCAAGCTGGCTCTGAACCGAACCGGTTTTGAACCGAACCGACCCGCTTATTCCAGCTGGTCAGCCGAACCTCAAACCAAACCGGCTTCCTTTTAGAAACGCTGAACCGAACCGAAAACCAAAAAGAAAAACGGTTCGGTTTGGTTCAGTTCTCTGACGAGTTTTAAGACGTGAATCACTTTCCTTTAGCCAATGATACTTATTAATTTGGGAATTTGAATCGTGTTCCTAAGACAATTTTTATACGACATTTTGTTCGACCCTCTATAAGGAGATCACTGAAAGACCAAATTGATCCTTAGCGATGCAGGATTGATATAAACTTTATGGATGACTTGACACAAATTTTAGAACATGTGACATTTCTCAGCATTTGCCCGCCGATCTCTTAATATAACTGTCATTAATCTGCATTCATTTCTTGAAAGTTGACAATTGATTTTTCGTTCTTCACTGGACAATATTCTCAGTTTTTTGTAATACTTCTTCATCTTAATTTAATCCTAGTGAGGAGATTTTTTTCTCATACGATTAAAAGGGTGGTAGGGTGGTACGTATTCTTTTCTAGCCTGACATTCTCTGTTTTCGAAAGGCATTCCTACACACCAAATCCGATATCACAAATTTTAGACATTCTTCTAAGGATTTTAAAGATATTCAAATAGTCAAAGAAATTGTTAGACGTCTTAAGGTCGAGGATTGATTATAAAAGAGTTAGCAAAAAACTCTCAACACTTTTCAACGTGTCGGCAAAAAACAGTTTGGTTACGGACACAACGAAAACAGGGAGCGAAAGACAGTTTCAGTTCTGGTTTTGCTCAATTCTGTTGTTCTCAGAGCAAAGACAGCTTTTTTCGATACTGTTTCTCTCCTGTCTTTCACTGACTTTTTGCCGAGAGCATTCTTCGAAGTATTTCTTGCGTATATATATGTGGTTGAGCGTTGCGCTCGTGTGTGTCTTTGTATAGCGAGCGTACATACATAATACACATTTACATACAGCCTACCAAACGCACAAAACAAAAAACACTGTTCGCCGACACTTATTGTGTTCTGATCATTTGCAGACAGTTTTTAGTGAGCCGTCACATTTCGAGACCGTCGTTTGCCACCGAAAAAAATGAAAATTCGTGCTGCCTTTTTTTTGTTTTTCAGCTGGTCGCATTGAAAAAAGTGTTAACAGTTTTTTGCGAGGCTAGGATTAAAATTAAATAATCAATAGAAATCAACAACAATTATGAACAAATGGCAAAAGTTAATACTCACAGGACTCGTTTCGTCGACCTATTAATTACCTTAAGCCACTCTGACCGAAGACTATGACAGAAATCAGTTTAAGAAAGATAATATTTCATAATCCACTGAACCACTGATCCTAACCGAAACCGCGGTTCCAAAAACCATGTTATGAACCGAACCGGCGGTTCAGAAACTGTGTGAACCACTAAACTGAACCAGTTCTTATTTTCGAGTAGTTTGCATTCCTGATTAATACTGTAGTATTAAGAGCCTGGGACGGCCCCCTTAGAAGTGAAAGATCTGCTATCTCGCAACGAGCGGGAAGGCCAGGTGGTGTAACTCTGTAGCTTACTAGGATTAATTATTATATGCTGTACTATTCATACCCTTAGACTAACGGCTATTCATGTCATGCCAAAATAAGCAAATTGTTCTTATTTTTAATAAAGAACTTATTCTACTACTGTAATACTGATTGTAGATATGTGAAAGTCTAGGCTCGATTCACTAAAGCTGTATTTTCACTTGTCGATATCTCATATGAAATGGGTGAAAAATACCTTAGTTTACCGTGAGTTAGCTTTCAAAAAACTCATTTAGGAAATATATAAAGCTTTTCAATGCTTTTAATATATTTTTGTGTTTCTCAGATTGGCTATTACACTTGTCTGATATATCAAATAAGAAACTTTTATCA
The DNA here is from genome assembly GCA_018904265.1 of Lordiphosa collinella. NCBI lineage: Eukaryota > Metazoa > Arthropoda > Insecta > Diptera > Drosophilidae > Lordiphosa > Lordiphosa collinella. Next base: position 44,465 of record JAEIFV010000996.1, read on the forward strand.
GACAAGTGAAAATACTGCTTAACTAATAATATTTTTATGACTGTTTAACGACCTTTATACTCTTAACTTGCAGTTTTTACTGTCTCGAGGTCTTGCTATGTTATTGACATAACTTTAAACATAAATTTAAAAGGAGGCCACACACTTACAAAGGGGAATGGCTGTCTTAGGCTGTCTTTTCGGTGTTTTGCGCGTTGGCTGCCTTTGGAATTCCCAAACAGTTTTGGTCGGGCATGGAGGCTCAGATCGCGTGATGAGTGAGGTTGGTCCCTCATGAAACGTCGTCCGATCAACCTGATGCCTCCTTTGTTGTGTTGTGTGCCTCTGTTTAAAGTTATGTCAGTAACATAGCAAGACCTCGAGCCAGTAAAAACTGCAAGTTAACTAATAATATTTATTAACTTAAATTGTTTAAAGTAATTTGTTTCCCGCGAAAGAGTGAGGTTGACACACACTAATGAACTGTTCGATATGATAGTTATGGCTGCGATAGGTTATCGATATATGGCTTGTTATCATCGTGATAAGTGTGGCCAGAGTTTCCACATTTCTCCCTCTCCAGTGACCGTGTGGGTCGAATAGATGAGCAGGGTAGAAACAGCGGAATCCGAGGTACTAAGCATGAGCACCGAGTACTGATTTGAGCAGTTGTGTCAATAGCCAGTGGTTGTTTCGAGTGTGGGTTAAGAAGCGAGTTCGTTTGAGCCGGAATGATGTTGCCTCTTTTTGAGGTTAATGATTGCTTCGAGATAGGGTCGATAAGTAAGCTCGTTCAATCCGAAATGATGTTGCCTCGGTTGAGGACTTTGTTGTGTCTCGGTTGAGGGATTTGTTGAGCCTCGGGTGTGAAGGGCTTTGTTGTGCCTCTGTTGAAGGCTTTTTTGTTCAGGTTCACAGATCTTGAATCGATGTTGCCTAGAATGAGGGCTTTGTTGCTGACTTCGAGAACTTGTAGATGGCTCAGGCTGGCAGGAATTGCCAAACAAAGAGCGTCTCGAGGTTGTGGCCGGTTGTAAGTGGTCGTAGGTTATCTATCGAAGTTGACCTCTCATCGAAGTTGATATTCTAGTCGTCGAAGTTGGACAGGGCTAACTGCATCCGTGGACGCTAACCCAGGAATTGCTTAACAGCAGCAACGTGAGAAGTGTGTTCAATTGGGCGAAACACACATGAGGCTTGCAAGGGTATACAAACTTCGGTCGAGCTGAAGTTAACTTTCCTCTATTTACATTACTTGAAGTTGGGTTGAAGCCTCCTTTAACTTATTGTGTAGTCGGTTCGCGTTTTTTTGAATTTTATCTTATTTAAATTGGAAGAAAAAGAAATCAAAAGTCCAGAGGAGAAAGAAATTTTGAAGACCAAGCTGAAAATTCACAAAAGCCGATACAACAAACGAATGTTGGAATAGCCAAGTTGTGCCTTGCAGAGCCCATCCTTAGAACACTCTAAGAAGCCGTCGATCATACACTTTACGGTAGCCCAATGGACACTGCCAGTACGTTAAACCCAGCAGCGGCAAAAAGGGAGCAAGAGTTACTAGGATACTTCAAAAAAAAAAAAGATCATACACTAAGCAATTGTGTACTTTGGAGAACCAAAGACGAAGTGCAGCGACGGCATTTGTTAAAGGTTAAAGGTGCTCAGAGCCTCAGCACAAGTAGCACAATTGTTGTTGTAAAGCACACAAACACTGCACACGGTCATACCCCAGGTTTTGTTATCTTTTTATGATGATTCATTTTTTCATATGTAATGTGAAACATCTCTTTTTTAGGAAATATTATTTAAACCTTAATCCTTAATCCTATTCAATGCATTATTATCCTTCTAATGCATATTTTGTGAATTTCGCCACATTTCAAGCAACAAATTAGGTTAGGTTAGTGGGTGGCTGATGATGCTGCTGTTGGTGCCTTGTGATAAATGAAGTTGTTGTCGCCCACATTAATGTTTGGCCAGTCTGCCAAATGAGCCAGCAGCCAAACAAACACAAGAGTGGCCAGACGGAGAGAGACACTTTAGCATTTGCAGCAATTGTGGCCAGAAGGAAGTATGACTAACCGCAAAGGCAGCACCAGAACTGACTTCAACGGAAATGACCAAAACAAGTTCTGCTACTGCCACTGCAGCTGCTGCTTTATGTTGTATATTTCACGATTTTCTTTTTTCAACTTCGCAACTGCAGTAGCTGAAAATTGCATTTATCTTCAAGTTGAGTTTCCTTTTCTTTTTCATGTTTTTCTTTTTATTTTTTTAGTTTTATTATGCCGGTGGCTTCGCTGGCTTATTTATTTATGTGCTGCCTGTATATTTTGAATACACTTGCAAAGTGTATATTCGTTATGCCCAGACGCTTGCAACGCTCTCAGTTTTAAAGCAGTCAAGCTGAAATATCGGATCGGGATCGAATGACTAAATGCTTTTGCTGTCGAAAAATTGTTTTGTTATTAGTTTTTGATTCTCTTAACAGATCTACGAATTTTGGACCTAATCAAATTTAAACAAACCAAAACTCTGAATAAGATTCGGTTTGATGACTGCATCCCCAATTTATTGAACCTGAGTTTTTGGTTTGCATCTTACTTCATATCGTTCAGCCTCCATGCTCTATGAATTTCAGCAAAAATAAGTGAATTTATTTTTGTTGAAGAGGACATATTTATTATATTTGTGTGTCGACAACTGTGTTGTCTAGTGGACCGCAATTATTAATGCTATCAATCATATGTCCCCCTCCCCTCATAAAGTCTTTGGTCTTTCGAATATGTTCGTGTAAATAGATATGAAAGGTTTGTATTGCCATGTTACAACTTGACTGTTGCACAAAGAAAACTATATTAGCTACACGCCGCGTGTAGAAACAGCAATCCTATACGAAACTTACTTTGCACTTACATGTAGCAATAAAAATAGGAAACGAGGCATGTAGAAAAGTTAAATGCTGCGTGGACAAATGAAAGTCGGTCAAGTGCTGTGAAGTGCTGCCCATCACCGTTGCGACTGGGGTAGCCCAAAATTGTTTGTTTTCCTTATAACTCGACTATCGTTCATCCGATCTTTACCATTACTTTGACGGATCGATAAATAATTCTGATTACTAAATTTGTCCAGATTTAACAAACCTTCTATCTATTAAACTGTCGGAGATCTGACGTTTTTCCTAAATTGAGGGGGCGGAAGGAGGCGTAGCAAAAATGAAAAAAATAAACTTGTTCCTGGCAGATCATCCTGGCAAGTATAAGAAGCATATGTCCCATACATGCCAAACCTCTATTATCATCTCTGAGATCTGTGCGTTCATACGGACAGACGAACACTTTTGCATAAACTTATTATACTCTGTGGTTCAGAGTATAAGAAATTCTATCTGCGACTTCTTTTCGGCATGTTAAGACTTTCGAAAAATTCCCTAACGAAATCAGTAAATTTCTAAAATGAAAGCATTTAGCAGTAGGGAGCTGAAGGCCAAAGAATCCAACCACATTCAAACAATTCTGGCCATCATAGTAGGCTTTAAGGCTGGGCAAATTACACCGTGCTACAGTGGAAAAAAACCTGGGGAATGACCTAGAGTACGCTGTAGAGCAGGTCGCGTTTAGCATTTCCTCATACTTGGTTTTCCTCGCAGAACCCCAAAATCTGAAGATATGGACTAAAATCCGTTTAGTGCTCTCTTTTGCTCCCTTAACTTGAAAAACTCGCAAATGGACCATCTGATTTTATATAAACTTGTAAACTAATTTTGTACTTTAACCCCCACTGGCTTAACAAAACGGCTCCAAGCTAAAGGAAGTGCTATACGCGACCTGTTCTACAGCGTACGCTAGGTCATTTCCCGGGTTTTTGCACTAATGTGAAAATTGTAGTACTGTGTTATATACCCCAAGCAAAACGCTTCACATTAGGTTAGAGAGCAGCCAGCCCTTGTGCTGGTAACATCGTCTTAACTTTTCTTTTATCAAATTTTTTGTCTGGGTTTTAATACTATGTACTAGAGGTACACAGAGTATAAAAAGTTTGCGCAAAAGTCTGTAACAGGCAGAAGGAAACATCTCCGACCTCTATAAAGTATTTATTCTTGATTAGCATCAACAGCCGAGTCGCTTCAGCCATGCCTGTCTGTCCGTGTGTCCGTATGAAGAAACAGATTTCAGTGATAGTAAGAGATAGAGGTTTGACATGTATGGGACATAAGATTTTTATACTTGCAGGCAGATCAAGTTTATTTGAGCGAGCTCTTTAACGGACATTCGACTGCGGGGCAAATCCAGAAAACGATTGTCTTTGCGACTGAAATCTTTGGCTATTACTTTTAGACTTAACAAAGTCAGCAGCTATGGTCTTTGCAAGACAGCCATAGCAACAGGTGGGTTGTGAGTGAATGGTGGTGGAATAGCAGTTACCGAACCGTGACTGGAACAGTGACCAATTCACCAAAACAGTGACCAAAACAGTGCCCTAAATAGTGACCAAAACAGTGACCAAGTCACCAAAAAAATTACCAAAACCGTGACCAAAACAATGACCGAAACAGTAACCGAAACAGTAACCGAAAAAGTGACCAAAACAGGGACAAATACAGTGACCAAAAACGTGACCAAAACAATGACTAAACAATGACTAAAACAGTGACTAAAACAGTGACTAGAACAGTGACTTAACAGTGACCAAGGCAGCGACTTTATTATGCCCGAGTTTTTGAAGGGATGAATTCCGGTCAAATAACTAGTATTGGTCAGAACACAATGAAAAATGAGCAGGCGTCCTTAAAAGATCATAGGGTCAGGAGTAATCCCAAGTAATTTTCAACACCTTCGAGTGCTTCAGAAGAATGTGAAATTCAGCTACAATTTCCTTGGCTAAAATGGAAAATTTTGTTAAGTTTTTTGATGTGAACATCTTGAGAAATTTATAAAAAAAAAATTTTAAAATTCAACAAGGTACACAAACGAAGAACAAAAACAAAGACAAAATCAGAGACAAAAACAAAGACAAAAACACAGACAAAAACAATCACAAACATTCACACGGAATACTGAGTTTCTAAAACTTATCATCGAGTACTTAGACCCGAATATTAAGAATCGAGTACTATGTACCGAATACTTAGTCTCTAATACTTAGTATAGAATACTTAGAATCGAGTACGGAGTATCGAGTACTTTGTATCGAATAATAAGTATGGAGTATTTAGTATCGGGTTCTTAGTATAGAGTACTTAGAATCGAACACTTCGATCAGCTGAATATCGACTGCGTCGAGTACTGAATATCGAGTGCTTGGTATTGGGTAATAAGTATCGAGTACTTAGAATCGAGTACTGAGTATCAAATACTGAGTATCGAGTACCTAATATCAAATACTTAGTATGGAATACTTTGAATCGAGTACTGAGTATCGAGAAATACTGAGTATCGAGAACTACGTTTCGATTACTTAGAATCGAGTACTAAAGTATTGAATACTTAGAATCGAGTACTATTATCGTTTTTTATTGAGTACCGAATTTTGAAAATGAGTATAAAGTAACGCACAACCAAAAGAATTAAAAGGCAGAAAGATATCGTATAAAACACGCTTACCACAAATGTTGTATGCCCTGAGTGTTAGACAAACTTACAATCTATAAGACGTGACGTGCTTATAATTCGATAGAGCCGGCTGCAAGCACGAATTAAACATGACTCAAGCGTCTGTACCTGCTCTGAGATCTATGTACTAATATAGACACACGGACTGACACATATAGCACAGCAGACCAAGACATTATTATTGTTTCAATAGGCCAATATTCTAACTGTGAAGATCTGCTTAGATCTAATATTGACATTTCTAAACAAACAGAGTGTTCAAACGCTCACACTAAGAGACAACAATTGGAAAAAAATCCACGCATATATTGTTTTGGTTATAAAGATTTAAAGTTTCTGGTCTAACGGAAAATCAAATTACAATTTGATATATGACAAAACGGTAAGAGTGGTTGGTGACAGAAAGAGGTTTTACCCGTTTCAAAAAGACGAGTGCCACATGCCACACAAGCAAACATCGAAAACATGTTTCCCATCAAATCTCCGTGAGTGTAAGACAGACTCACACTTTTTTTTCCCAAAATGGAAGAGCTGGACTTGGCTGACATGTGGTTTCAACAAGACGGTGCCACATGCCTCACAGCACGCGAAACAGTGTCCCAATTGAGAGGCACGCTCGCGTTTGAGGTTGGTCAATTGGCCGCCTAGATCGTGCGATATAACGCCTTTAAACTACTTTTTTGGGGGGCTATGTAAGGGCTAATGTCTATAGCGACTAGCCCGCAACAGTGCGTCACTGAAAGCCATAATATACCGGCCGTTATGTTGGAGAGGTATGCCTAAATTGGTCCCAGCGAATGAACCCTCGCGGTCAACATTTCTATAAATTCATCTTTAAACATAAAATTAAATAGATTAACAACACAGGCGGTTACAGCTGCGGCCTTTTTCCTCTGTCCGCACTCTACGTATACGTGTAGGTGGTTTAATGTCAAATGAGGTAAATTTGGTGCGAATTTTAGTCACAAGATTCCGAATAGCTGCCTCAGAAGGTTGCCCAAATTGACCATAGAATGAAGGAAGTGCACGATGCACTTTCTTAACCGAGCATGAGTTTTGATAGTAAAATTTGATAATCTGCAAGCGTTGCTCGTTTGTAAGTCGATTCATGTTTAAATTATAGACCAAACTGAACATGTTTGACGGTAACATGTGACACGAAAAGAGCTGAGCTGCCAAAAAGAAAGTTGCTAAAAAATCACCCATTGTAAAGATCTATGAAAAAATCCACTTTTTGCAAGTGTGTGTTAAGTTCGGCACAACGACAAAGTCTGCTTTGCTTTCTCTTTTTGTTTTGCATTGCTGGGGGGCTGATTTTTTTGCCATTTGCCTTGAAGCGATATTTGTGACAAGTGTGTGTGAAGTGCTCCGACAACTGCCAGCGGCATCTTCTTCTGCTGCTTGTGCATTTACCTTTGCATTTGGGTTTGTCACTTCAGTTTGCATTAGCTAGACTAAAGCCAACTTATTACTTGAAAGGCAAAAAGAGGTGGTTGTCGCATCTAAACAGAGTAATTACTTTAATCAGAATCTCATACTAGATTCAGGTTCTTGAAATTGTACCTATTAGAAAGTAGGCCGCATGAGTTTTCCACTTTTCTTTCGTTCATAGTTCAGCTTTCATCAAATGTCAAATGGAATATTAAATAAACTACTGTCTCCCAGCTTTTCTCTATTTTGCTTTTGCAGGCAAATTTCACTTTCGCTTGATTTACAGCTGAGAGCAGCAGTTTGCCATAATTTTCCTTGCACTTTCACTCGAGCTCTCTGCACCCTCCTTGGTCTAGTGGGGGGTCTGCTGGGTGCGTTTGTGTGCGTGTTCATCAATTCTCAATAACAATGCAGGCAAAGGAAACGCACAGAGCCAGAGCCAGGGCCAGACAATAGACGCACGTGGCGAATTTACGAGGCAGCAACAAAAAAAAAAAAACTATAGCACAATAGAAGAAGAGCAGCAATTTCAATAAATTGCAAACGTTATACAAAAAGCTCCTATTTTGTTGTTGAGAAATCAGTCAGTGGACAGTTTTTAATGGCTTTGGCTATAACTATACCTTTTTTTTTGGTTTGAGAGTAAGATGGGTATATCCAGACTTTAAAGAGTAAAAGAAAACGTTTATTTCGACCATAGCCACACATTAAAGCAGTGATAAATCTTCCCCCCAAAGGTTATACCACATTATCCTCAACTTGGCCTAGAAAGTTATCGCTGGCCCGCCACAAATTTTTCACTTGTAACTACTTTATCTACTGTGATACTAATGTCCCTCCCAGTCTCCCCTTTCTGTCCACCCTTCGCTGTCCTGGTCTAATGCAATTGCCACGCCCCTGCGGCTGCACTTACGTGGCGCTAATATAGAAAAGTGAAGTGCTCACGACAACGATGACGACGGCACTTGCAAAAATGGGGCGTGTCCACCCCCTAACCGCTCTCCTGTTTCCTTCACCCCTTTCCGAGCAGTGCGACAAATTCACTGCAGTCGTTGTCGTTGTCTTCATGGCCATGGCTGTCCGTCGTTCGCCTCAAGTAGAGCAACAGAATTTGGGTCGCCATCCTCGACGGTGGCTGCAATTTTTTGGCATGATTCATGACCGCACCATGGCAATGTCGTCTACGCGCGACTTAACACACACACAGAGAGAGAGAGAGAGAGACAGAGAACAGGCAAAAGCTAAGAATGAGTTGCTGGAGATGCAGAGGCACAGACTGAGCGTGGCACAATGGGCTAGAGAGGTAACTTTATTGCCGAAAGATCATCCCATATGCATAGCCATTCACCCATTTGTCCATCATCGTCCTTAAATATGATTTTTAGTTCGAAATTCGATCAATTTTATCATTTGGACGTGTCATGGTAGTTTCGCCTGAGTAGTCATAAAAAAAGCCAGCTTAAAGCTTACTACTCAGTTCGGCAAAAAAAAAACTCAGTTTGTTATACCTCTAGTTCAAAAGTCACGATTCTCGTAAAACTGGCAAACCATTAAATCTACCAATTGAGAGCAGAGCTGGCCCCAAGCATATTGAGAACACGTCAAACTGTAAATATGTCACTTTAACTGATCGAATATAAGTCATGGGTCTAGGTAACAAACTTTAAGCCAAGGTCATAATACTGCAAAGTAGCGGACAAGTGTCCAACTGTCATAAAACTGTAGAAATAAGAGCCACACTGAGCTCATACCAAAACGGAAAATGAAAGGCCATGATTAGTCACTGCGTTGCACAGTGAAGCGTCGATATAATGAAATCTAAAATTGCCATTTGTAGAATAAGTGGATATACCACCTATGAAATGATTAACATTGCCACCACACACACAAAACTTTCCTGTAGTTCAGCTGCTCCGGTGCGCCATTAACGAATTCTCTAACTCTTCGTAGTGAACACTCGCCACCAGACCAACCACCAGCCAATCGTTTGCCTAACGAATTTTGTTTGGGAATGTCTGGAAAACGAACCGATCGGTACGTCCCTGCATTACCAGTCGTTAGTGTGGTGATGGGTGCGCCCTAAAGTTCAAGTACTAGACTAGCGCTCTGATGCATTACCTGTCGTTAACGACGCGGCTCACGCTAAGTGATGCATCAGGTTGTTAGGCCTGGTAGTGCCTTGACTCCAGCTGAACTACAGGGTTTATTTTCTGTTTACTTCAAACTCGATATCCAATAATTTCATCTGATTTGTCTCCAATCGTTTTTTTTTTCGAAAATTGTTGCAAATAGTATAAATAAATTTAACGATAATGGATTTTGAGCAAGAACGTATCAACTTTATTTTAAAAATATACGGGCCTGTTCCGAATTCCGAAATCGAGTGGAATTGCCGCAAATCGAGTTGATTGCTGTTCCGAATTCCGCAAATCGATCTAATTGTCGTTTTCAAAACGAGCGCTGCAGAGTCAGCGGAATTAAAAGTAATTGCTAGTTAAAGCATTAAAATACTACCCCAATATGATGTACTAAAAATTCGAAATTAGTTGAACATTTTTGAGATCGTTTAAGATCATTTCTTAAACTGTTTTAAGGTTTAAGTATAGTTTTACAGAATATTTTTATAAACTTCTATAAAATATTGCATGAAAAACAAAACCGAGCGGCCGTGACCAAACCGAGCTGTTCTGAATTCCACTTTACTTTTTAGCTGCATATGAATTTATTTAATCGGACTGCACTTTTTCTATTTCACTTAGCTATGTTTACCCATATTCGATATCACATATTCAAATGAAATATTTAAATACTGATTTAAGTAAAAATAAATGGATTTAAAGAGTAAATAAGAGCTTTATAAATTTAAATTAGAGTGATGATGACAACTCTGTCTGCTGACGATAAACAAACATGTGCGCAGGCCAGCCAGCCAGCTGTTTTCGAAACCGAGTTCGAAAAGTCGAAACGTAACCAAATCGTTCGGAATTGGGAACAGCAAATAGTAAAATCTCGTTTTCGTTTCGTTTTTACTTTTTGAAAACGTTCGGAATTCGGAACAGGCCTGATTATTAATGTTTTAAGGCCCTCTTCTGGTCTAGAAAATCTTTTTCGGTTTTTTTTTTCATTTGTTTTTTTAGCTTAGATATTGAAAAATTTTATCCCAAAAGATTTGTCGAAATTCGGAATACTTTCGGAGATATAGCCGTTTTAGTGACCCAAGGTGACCCAAAATATCCTAGCGACTGCAAAATTTACCTCGTTTACCTGGTTTTGCTCGAAACCACGATTTTCAAAATGGTTCACACCATTTCTCATATTCAAAACTGGACCGATTTTGATAATGTAGGGCGTAACCCATTTTATGCCGCTGTTCGACTAGTCGACAGCAAAATTTAGAAAAATTTTTCTATATGATCTAGTAAATTAAATTTTTTAAGTAATTAGTAAATTATATTGGCTTTCAGACAAAAAATATTGCGGTCCTCCCACCTTGCTCCCTAAGTATGCAACATAATTCTAAAAAAAACCTCACAAATCTGTCCTTTTCTGGCCTTCGCTTATGAAATTTATTGTAATCGTCTCTCTTTAAGCATTAACAGGAGGTTTTCTTTAAAATTTTGTTGCTGGTTTATTACAAATGACTAGCCAATTTTACTGTTTTTAGGAAACGAAAACATATTAGAGTTTCTACCACCCATTGTATACTTAGGGGAACCAGCAATAAAAAGGATATTTTTGGATTCTTACACAAGTGCTAAAAGAGGTATATCTCCATTGAAACTAATCGCAGAATTGTTTGGGATAATTCATTTTAAAGCTAAGAAGTGGTACTTTCCGATGGTATCAAAGAGAGTCCAAACAACAAAATAGATTCCCCGAAAAACGCTCCTAAAAAGGGTCAAAATAGGCACTTTTAACAACCTTAAGCTCGAATTACTAAATTAAAAATCTCGACGTGATGGACCATTTCTGAAAACGCAGATTTGTTTAGCACACGAAAATCCTCTAGAATCACTACCAACACTTCAAGATACTGGAAAAAGGAAACCCAGGCGGTTACAGCTGCGGCCTTTTTTCTCTGTCCGCACTCTACGTAAACGTGTTGGTGGTTTAATCATCTAGAATCACTACCAACCCTTCAAGATACTGGAAAAAGTCGAATTTTGTTGCCTTGTGATATTGGTCCACCAATCCAACGCTTGGTATTCCAATTGTACAACAATCCATGCCACGGATCATGCTCAGAATAATCAAGCAAAATCTTTACTTCAAAGATAATGACAGCCTGGATCGTAGCGACAAATATGCAAAAGTCCGCCCACTCTTTGAAAAAATAAACAACAAATATATGCAATTTGGTGTTTTTGAACTACTTGCTATGAGCAAATGTTAATCATCCGACTTAGACAAAACTTTGTAGAATTGTGTAAAAGAATATTAAATAAGTATATGCCAATGATATCGATGTTTCCAATGGAAACAAAATGCTTTTCTCAATAGAACTCTCATAACAAATAAATAATTGCCGATTTGTATGTCATTTCCATGAAACAAAAGTTTAAAAACAAAAAGTTTTTAAAAAAGGGTTTTTCTTTTTAGACTATACTTTTCTATGAAAGCTTTACTATATAGATCTCTAATTTCGACCTAACTTAGTGGAATCATTGGAAAGCATTGCAAACTAAGAAATTCGAAGTTTGGAAGCGTGTCCATTGAAAACAAAAAAGTTTTTCTCACTAAAACTAGTTTTTCGAACGATCGTTCCTATGACAGCTTTATGCAATAGTCATCCGATCCGGCCGGTTCCAACAAATGTGCAGCGTATATGAACCAAAAGACTTCGTGCAAAGTTTGGTGAAGATAGCTTTTAAACTGACGGAGGAGATAGCATAGAAACAGACAGACGGGCAGGGCTAAATTAACTCGGCGTATATTTATTTTATAAACTTTTACAAAATTCGACAAAGTTTTGTCAAAATCGGATGACTATAGCATGATGCTGCAGTATGAATAATCGGTCGAAAAAGAAGTTCTAGAGAGAAGAACTTTTTTGTTTTAATTGGGATCGCCTCCAAATTTCGTAATTAACAGTTTGTTATGCTTTTCCATGATTGCACTAAGTTTGGTCAAAATCGGACATCTATGTATATACTCGATTTTTTCGTCAAAATCAACCAAATTGACATTAATTTATTAGCCTTTCTTTTTCTCCTTTCGAGTTTTCTTTGCTTTCACGCCAATTAAAATCTGTCAGACGACTTTAAGCATTAAAATATTAAAATATTTACTTTTTCATGAACATCTTTTTTGTTTTTATGACCACCGCTCATATTTTATGAACAGAAAAAAACAGACCAAAATCATGACCATTTGGTGACGATTTTTTAACGTCATATTTTTCTCTGTGTGTGGCCGGGTGGCTCAGCGGCTAGTGTGTGCGACCGCTGTGCAAGAGGTCGTGGGTTCGATCCCACCTCGGAACATCTAATAAAAAGTTTTTTCTTGGAATAAACTTTACACCCGGTCACCCCTCTCTACTGTTGGCGCCAGCTTTGTAGTAATTAGCCATGCAAAAGCTTCTCAAACTGTCTTTCGGATTCGGCGTTAAGCTGTAGGTCAATTTCTCTTGTGCTAAAATTAGAAGCGCACAAGCCAAGAGATTGAGAGAGGCTCGGCTTTGGCCCTTTGGGGCTGTGTCAAGACATTTTACATTACATTTTTCTTTGTTTCAGTTTTGTTTTTTAATTTTGCGAAGTAAAGAAGGAATCTTAAGACGTCCTTTTCACGATGTTGAATTTTCTTGGTACTTTTCTGAGAAGGCGTAAAATTTAAGCACCCCTCTGTTAAATGACTGTCTCGCAGCTTCTAAAAGGCGAATAACGTATGTTCGTACATTGATTGATTTGTTTTACATACAAACATACATATGTATTTACATTGGCAATAAAATAATATATGAACATTTGTATGTATGTGCAATGCACCCACGCCACAAGTGCCGTCGTGCCTGCACCGGCAAATAGTAAGCCGATGCGGAAAATTCTGGAACGTTGTGAATCGTTGTCGAAAGACAGGTATCTCAGGAGATAAGTGGCAGTGCAAAGTGTGTATAAATAATTCATTAAGGTAGCTTTTTTACATAATTCTAGGCTTGCAAGAGGACCAAAAGTCCACGCCACAAGCGTCGTCGCGTCTGCACGGGCAAAAAGTAAGCTGAGGCGGTAAATTCTGAAACGTGAATCGTCATCGTCGTCGTCATATCCAATTTTTACCAAAAATGATCTTTTTCTTCTTTTAAATTGTGCAGCATGTGGTAAAACATCGGGTCAATTCTGCTTTTGCATATTATTTTGCTATTTTCTTGTTCTTCTTCTAAATCGTACATTGTGTTAAAGTAAAACGTGTTTAAGTAAAACCAAAATTGCACTTTTACTCCTGAATAGAAGGAAACATCAAAGTCGTGCAAGTGTATGTAATTGGCAAAAAAAGCATCATCTATATCCAGTGGACTCCGTCGGGGTGCGGTTGATCGAGCGGTAAACAATTTATATAGGTGAAGGAAGAAAAAGAGGTTATGCCTCCGGCGGACTCAAGCCAAGCTTTGCCAGCCACAACAATCTGCAAACAATCCCAGTCGAGCACACCGCAAATGAGAACAATCCTCCAATCAGTTCCACTGTTCAGGTTCTTTATTAGTCGGACGAAAAACTCTAACCAATTGGTAGAGAGCTCGAGATATAACTTAATATTAAAGGCTGGTCGCCAGATGTTTGGTGATCGATGCTTGGCTCGTTACAAAAGAATCGACAGCAGTCATTAGGACTAGTTCGCTACAATATATATATATAATTTCCACATCCTCATCAACAGCAGAGTCGATCTTGAGAACTGCATCTACAGACATACGAATAGGAGATTTTCAAAGTGAATTGTACCAGCTGGTTTTAAAGTTCCAGCAAAACTTTGTAACTGGTCAAAAAGACAATTCTTTCGGCATCTTGAAAAACTATGATATTCAATACACTGATAAGAGCGTGGGGCACGTACGCTCAATTCCCCAAGAGGAGGAGCAACAGCAACAGAAAGAGATGGCTCAAATCACAAGTATTAACACAAAATATAGTAAAAAAAAAAAACCAGAAAGTCGGTCAAGTCCGACCATAAGGATAGAACCGTCGCGATTGTGCCACAGGACTCTCATCACGAAGAACGACAGAATGCTGAGACCTTAGCAATTGTATCACAAGGGGATAGATAAAAAGTCAGGAAATTAAAAAAGAAAATTAAGATAAGGCAGGTCTGTGCTCATGCACACCTCAGCACAGACTGAAGCGTGTTCAACTACACACGACTCGCCTGGTCTTGTGACTCGTTACTGTAACGAGTTGAGTACTCGGTTAGGTAGTTATTAGGGATGGGAGTCCATGAAATGTAACTAAATGGGATAGAGATGGAAAAAACATGGCAAACGTTTGCAACGCGCACTGCAGATACATATATACTTATATGAGCAACGACTATACAGCAAAGTGATAGCCAACAATATTTTAGGACAAATTTTTATTTAACGATTCATATTGGATCGTTGTGGGTGTGATGACCCCGACCCGCCAAAAATTCCACCTTTTAAATGAATTAAGCCTGCAAATATATTGTCTGAGTAATTCCAACAACGAAATCCTGTACAAAACCTAACAGCTATGGCTAGCTCATTAGATCCAATTGGATTCTTGCAGCTAACTGGGACGCTCTCATTTTCCCCCCTTCCCTTTCCCACATACACAATATTGAGAGAGAGAAATTAGAGATGGTCGCGGGACAAATATATCGCCCGATACCCATCTGACTACTAAGACGAGGATTGTTTAAATTGCAAATAATATAAAAAAAAGTCTAGTTCTTTAATTCTAACATAATATCAAGCAATCACAATGATGTTAAGTCATTCTGGTCACTCCGGAGTCCCGCGTAGTTTTCGATGTACGCCCATCTCTAGCTCTGACAAATGCAAAGGTTTTTTTTTGTCTGCGGCGCGTGCCAATTCTCTCTCTCTTCTAATTATATTGTGTACCAAAGGTACATAGAGTATAATAAGTTTGTGCAAAAGTATGTAACAGCACCTTCAATGATAAGTATTTAAGCAACTCAAGTCGACTCGTAGGCCTTTTTTCATATATCGACCCCATTGTTATTGCAATGGCCTCCTCGTGGTGTTCCCTGGATACCGATTTTATATAATATAATCGCGAGCAAATGCGAGCGGCGACTCCAACTGGTACAGAGAATAATATAGTCGGGCTTGACCGACTTTTTTCCTTGTTTTTTTCTCCTGAAGGCCTATACTCAGATATGATACAAATTTAGTTCGGCTCAATACTTCACATGAATAGAAACACATTTGAACAGTTTTGAAATCTGATATGCTTTGGAGTGTTATCTAAATGTAGTATTGTGGGAAACTAAATTTTTATCTTATCTGAGGCCTTAAAAATTTTGAATATCACAAGGTTCTTCAATGAAAAGTATTAACCTAAGTGCTTCATCAATGCAATTATTTTTTTAAACTGTTGAATTTAATATATTTTGCACTCATTATACCCGTTGCTCGTAGAGTAAAAAGGGTATACTGAAGTCGTGCAAATGTATGTAACAGGCAGAAGGAAGCATCAACAGCCGAGTCCGTCTGTCTGTATGAACACCTAGATCTCAGAGACTAGAAGAGCTAGAGCCACCAAATTTTGTATGTAGACTCCTATTGTTCCTACGCAGATCAAGTTTATTTCAAATTTTGGCCACGCCCCCTCCTGACCCCCCGCAATTAAAAATGTTAAATAACTTCTACAATTTTGATGATATCAAGCTCATATTTTGTAGCGTAGTGTATGTGCCCAATATCTACAACCTCTGAAAGTTTCATACAGTTCGGAGTTATAAAGGTTAAAAAAACGTTGCATACTTTTTGGCTACATGCGCTTTTTGCTCACATAATGTTGAAATGGTCACATTAATGTTAGTGGTCTGTAAATGAACATGGGGAAAGGCTGTTACATAGTAATTGCCCTGAGTTACGGGTATATCGACGTCGGGCAGGACCGTTTTATTAAGTTAAAGGGGTATTGCTGCTTGGCAAAAATTATTTAGTTTTTTTTTTTTTGCATATTTTTATAGCTTGGATTTCTGATATTACAGTCCTATAAGAATTTTTTGAAATGCGAATACTTTAGAAAATATAGCCCTTTGAATGACACAAACGCTGCAAAACAAGTGCGAATAAAACAAACGAAACGATAGTGCAGCTTTCTATGAGGAACAGGACGACCAAAAGCGACAAGGTCAATTCGATTGGAGAGATTTACCCAAACAGTTGAGTGCCAGTCCCCAAAAATGGGTAATTATTATTAGAAAAATGATTCTAGTTGCACAGGGGATTAAGTGTTCTATTCGCTTATGCATATTTGCAGGGAGTGGCCCCAAGTGTTAGCTGAGCTTACCTCAACTTTATACCCAAAGGGCGTGTTGGTCATGGGGTGATCGAGCCATGAGAAGTGACTAAAATAATCCTTATAAGTCTCAAACCTTCCTTCCATTAGAGACTCGCATCGAGTGACCCTTGGAGCCTCCGTTCATGTGCCCCAAGAAGTCTTAAAGCACGTTTCCCCGTTGTTTACTTCTTTGCGAGTCTCATTTTATGAATACCACCCACCTCATAGCAGCAGCCAACCACAGTTATAACATGTGTGTCGCTTGATCGCAGCAGAAAAGAAAAAGTGTGAGCAAGTGCATACCCTAGAAGTCTGCAGAGATTCCCAAAGCAGCGATTGGTTCTCACCCCCTATACCCTAATTGAAATAGTTTTTAAAATTTTTTACTTAAGTTAAACTTTTAATAAATGCGAATCTAAAGTGAAAAGAAAAGTGGTGCAAAATCTTGATTAAACATATTAGAAATTTTTTTTTGGTGACAAGCATCGGTCCCTATTTAATAATGAACTGCTCAAATCGTAAACATATGTGCCATTAAACAAAACTAGCGAAAGTTAACTTCGGCGCGGCCGAAGTTTTGTATACCCTTGCAGTTTGTTTTTCTAAATATGACTACTTTTCGGACCTTACTTTTCCATGGGAGCTATACTATGTAGAAGTTAAATTTAGTGGAATCATGGAAAAGCATAACAAACTAACATGTGCATTTTCTGAAAGCGATTCCGCTTAAAACAAAAAAGTTTTTTCGCTAGAACTTCTTTTTCGACCGATCATTCATACTGCAGCTATATGCTATAGTCATCCGATTTTGACAAAACTTTGTAGAATTGTGTAAAGGTATATAAAATAAATATATGCCAACGTAAGGGACGATTCCATTGAAAACAAAATAGATCTTCTCACAAGAACTATTTTTTCGACCGATCGTTCCTATGGCAGTAATATGCTATAGTCATCCGATTCTGACCAAACTTTAAAGAATTGTTTAGGAGCATATAAAACAAGTACAAGCCAATTTTAAGGACATTTCCATTGATAACAAAAAGTTTTTCTAACTAAGACTTTTTTTCTGATGCTACTTTTCTATGACAGCTATACTCGTACTTTAAAGATGTCCGATTTTGACCAAATTTGGTGAAATCATGGAGAAGCATAGTAAACTAAGAAATACGAGTTTGGAGGCGTTTCCATTAAAAACAAAATAGTTTTTCTCTCTAAAACTAGTTTTTCGACCGATCGTTCCTATGACAGCTATATGCTATAGTCATCCGATTCGGCCGGTTTTGACAAATGTGCAGCGTATTTTGCACCAAAAGACTTCGTGCAAAGTTTGGTGAGGATAGCTTTAAAACTGATGAAGAACAGACGGACGGACAGGGCTTAATCAACTCAGCTCGTCATGCTGATCAAAAATATATATACCTTACATGGTCGCAGATGCTTCCTTCTATGCGTAACAAACATCCGGACAAATTTGTAATACCCTCTGCAAGGGTATAAAAACTGAACCACTGTCCAGCGAACACAAACCAACAAACAATATACCTCCACAAGACAGCATGAAAGATCTTTCGCCGCGGGAGTTGGAACAAACGTAAGTCACTACAAACCAAATTTTTATTGCTTTTACATTGTTATGCTTTGATTTTTGTACGTCTTGTGGTGCTTGCAACTGATAAGCGATCGACTCTAAAATGATAAACATGGCAACCCTGAGTGAACCTATGTCGTAAATATCATTGGATGAAGGGTTCGTTTTCAAATCAAGCATTTTGACGACAGTGGTTGGGTGAGGATAGCTAGCGACGCATAACACCTGAACGTGCTAGCCAACGCATCCGGAGATCCTTCTATATATCTTGTTCTCCATATCATTCTCGGGATCGCTCTGTCTCTCTCTCTTCTTCTCTCTCTCTATATATTTATATCCTTTTCTCTCTCTCTTCTCTCTCTTTTCTGTCCTCTGGGTAAGAAAACCATAAAGTGAGGTCAACTTACTGATCTGCCACTGAACCTGAAACAACAGCACGCGAATCAAAATTAAAATTTTTTAATTTCTTAGAGAGTAGTGGTCTTCTCCTGTCGCAACCCCCCAAAGTCGGCAAAATTGTGCTGAAGCAGATAATATAACCATTAAAAAAAAGTTTTTGCTAATAAGATTACGTTTTGGACCTATACTATTTCGAAGAAACTTATTGGAATCAGGGAAAAGCAAACTTAAGTTCGTTTTCGACCGACCATTCGTTTTGCAGCTATTTGCTATAGTCAACCGATTTTGACAAAACTTTGTAGAATAGTGTAAAAGTATATGGGGCGTTCCAAGCGAAACAAAATTTTTTCTGAGGTGATGTCTCCGAATTGGATGAAAATTGGCCCAAAGGAAGCTTATTATGAGAAAAGCCTTACCTTAAGATTTGAGCTTTTTTGAAATTCTTAATAACTTTAAATAACTCGAAATCGGTTTAGGGGGTATTGCTGCTTGGCAAAATTTTTTTTCGATTTTTCATTTTTGCATATTCTTATAGCTTGGATACTTGAGAATATCGTCCTAAACGGATTTTTTTGAAATTCGAAATACTTTAGAAAATATAGCCCTTTGAATGACACAAAGTGACCCGATTTGCCTAGCAACTGCAAACTTTAAGCGCGTTTATTTCGAAACCACGTTTTCGAGCTCGCGGCACTGATTGTGCCCGTAGTTCTAAACTGATTTTGATGAAACAAAGTGCAATCGACGCAGAATTGTCACCATTATGGCCCCTATTTCAATCATAATTTTAAAAATTTTTTTACTAATTTTTTTTTACAATAAACTAAAAAAAAACTGCCCAAAATCGATTTTTCATTTTTCAAAGGCCGCCATTTAGTAAAAATAAATCGCAAAATTTTGGTTGAAGAAGGAGCCCGAATTACATCTGTACTGAATATAACGCCGTTTACTTTTTCCATTTGAAATGATCCGAAGTTGAGTTATCCGTGCCGCAAGCAGCATATCTTTTTTTCGACGACCACTTTTGAAGACTTTCTTTTTTTTGGAAGTACTTTTGGCCGCACTCTCCGTAAAAGCACTAGCACTGCGCATTGCTACGTTTCACTGTGCGTTGCTCCATCCTCCGGGACTTACAGTTTGTTTCGATACAGTTTGACACTCACTCAATAACTTACAGTTTGACAAGCTCGCTTGTTTTTATCCACTGGGCCTTAGTCAAGCCATTTGTTCGATTTCTTTCTGCTACTTTTCTAAGACTTTTTTACTGGCGACCAAATATTTTTGTATACGCTCATCGAGCCCAATACAAAGGCTATAACAACCATGAGAATATCAAAGGCATCTATCAAACCAAATGAAGAATATTTGTGGTTGGTTTTTTTTTTCCTTATCCTTGCAGACAAAGTGAAGAAGTGGCAAAGTGCTCAATGGCACTGCCCACTTGCTGTGTGTCTGTGTCTGTGTGTGTGGCTCGTTTAATGGCCACAAAGCGGAAACTGGAGCGTGGCTTCTTCTTGCTGCATTAGCAGCCATTTGCAGCAGCTATTGATGCAAGTGTGCATATGTATGAGTGTGTGTCGTGCTTTACAGCCATTTATATTTATGTTTGCATCGCTCACCATTGCTCCGTCTCTTTCCCACTGGCGCAGGGGCACGAAAAATGATGACATGAAAAATTGTGTTGCCTGCTTTTGGGCGGCGCTCCCATGCTTGCCCCCTAAGGCCAACAGTCGATGCTTTTCATGTGGACCGGCAAATTTATGGGTTTTTAAATCGAACGAAATTCGATGCTTGTTTAAGGAACGAAGCGAATCGCAAAGGGAGGGGAGGGGGAAGGAGCAGGAGGAGGAGCAAGAGGATGCCGACACATTTTACATATATTTATTTTGATATTTACAATGCGAGAACATAAATACGATACACTCGATGGGAAATGCCTCTAATTGCGGAAGATTTGGCCGAAAGACACATGCAGGCTGCGTTTGGTGCCGCAAGGGCTGTGTGCGGGCGTGGCTGCCTTGTGCTAGTTCTCGTTCCATGTCTGTGAAAGCTGCGACCTCGTTTTGGCCATTAAAAGTGAAACCGAATCGAGAGTCATAGAAGTCGAAGACCCAAATAGCGAAGCCCCTCCTTGGCCCCTTGCCCCTGCCCCTTGCCCTTGACTGCTGCTCCACTGACATCTGTTTCAACTCACCATACGGGTTAGGCCCCAAGAACTTGGGCAATGAGTTGGCATATGCCGTAAATCAGATGGATAAATAATAAATATTATTTTGAAACACAAAACCCCAGACTCAGCCCACAAATCCCCAAACTATGTGTTCTCCCCACTCTCACACGTACGCCGCTCCATTCGCCTGGCTAACTAAACTCAAGCCACTCGAGCGAACGCTTCAATGGACATGAAGGAGCAACGGAACTTGGCGAATGTTTTGAGAGAGTGTCGAGAGGATGTCAGGCGAATGTCATGCGATTGTTTTTGTTCGGACGAGCCGTGGTGTCCTTGTGGGGGGTTGTGGGGGGGCTAATAAATATGAGGCACTTACTTGATATAAATGAAAGCACAAGAATCATATCTATGGTCACTTGAAACCACTTCATCTCATTTCCCTCTGAGGCCGTTGAGGTTGTTGCTGAGGGAATGGGTGAGGCGTGAGGCTTGAGGCGTGAGGCGTGGCTGGCAGTTGTTGTGGGCGTGGCTGAGGATTATATTTGAGGCGCAGGCGCAGCAGCTTGTATGTTCGAATTGGGTTTCTTTCTCTGCTTGTTGTTGTTGTTGTTCTTGTGCGTTGTAGGCATCTCTCTGGGTTGTATTGGCAGCATTTATTTACATAATTATTTGGAATATCTCTAAGGTGTGTGTAAATATATTTGTTAGTTGTTTGGCAGTTTTCGTTTAAAATTCTTTAAATGTTTTATTTGTATGTTGTGGCCTCGGTGGCTGCTCCTGCATTCGCTGCTCCCTGTTGTGGTGCTGTTTCATGTCGTTCCTGGTGTGCTGCAAGGAAACAAAACAAAAGGCCAAAAGCCAAAATTGAAATGGAGAATGTTTCGTCAGGAGTAGGTGGCGGCGTCGGCGGCATCGCCGGCGTCGGCGGCATCTTAGCCAAACTTAATCTCGAGCCAAAAACTTTTCACTTCTTTTTTTTTTTATTTTTTGTATGCAAATTTTGTTTTAATTATAAAATTTTTAGCGTTGACCCAAATTGAATTGGCCAAAGAATATGAAAGGCATTCTGTGAATTTTAATTGCTAATTTCACTTAAATCATTTAACGTGGACCTTTGAGATTTCCACCGAAAAAAGTTTTTGTTTTGTTGTCTTCTGTTAATTGAATTAATAACTCAGACTGTGGGGGAGGCGTGGTGCAGAATTAATTTCAGCCCAAAATTACACACTTTGATTGGACAAAAATACTTTAGTTATTTGATGTTGTCTCTGGGATCATCGCACAATTTGATGGCTGCGACTTAAACACATAAATATGCGTTGGATAATGGCTGAGATTGTGCAAAGAGCGTGCAACCAATTGAGGCAACGTAACAGAGGCGGGTTAGTTCTGAAGTCATCATATTTTTCATTTTAACTGGAGAGCATCGAAACCGATTTTCAAACGCTACACACAGAGAAAAACGTGTCGCCATTAAATAATCAAATATACTTAAGGATTTTTCATGGAATATATTATTAGAAACGCGTTGTTTTCATTGTTTCATTGTTTTTCGTTACAGAATCTAACTGACTGAATTAAGTTTCATAACTTTTAATTAACACTAGCTGCATACTCGGCGACGTCCAGGTCCTTTGCATTGAGTGGAAATGTTTCCTATGAGAGAGTTTATATTCAAGTTTGAGATGGCAGCAAGTTGATATTCAAATTCAAAGTTTGAAGTTTGAACAAATTTCTTCGAAACCAGTTTTAAACTGGGAAAGTTTCTACATATCAAACACCTAGTTCATAGCTAAAATAATTTCTGAGATTTGTTAAATGTCTAACATTCACTCAAATAATAGAAAATACATTTGGCAAAGGATATTCGTCAGTCGATAACATATTCTGCCTGAGCAGTATCGCCCAGCACTTATATCGACTGAGTCAGGACACTATACGCCTTTTTCATCGACTTCAAAGCTGCGTTTGACTTCCTAGATAGAACTCTTTTATTCTATAAACTCAGAAACATCGGAGAGTCTTTTAAAATAAGAGCTCTCTTGCTAATTTGCTAAGTCTGTTCACCGGCAACACCACCTCGGTATGGGATGGCAATACCAACTCAGCAGCATTTAGCACGGAATTCGGAATGAAACAAGGGTGTCTCTTGAGCACTTTACTGTTTGTGTTGTATTTGGATGATCTCTCAGAGAGTCTTCCAGGCGGCATCACCTCCAACAACTCAAAAACGAAGGCTTAGATGTACGCAGACGATATTGTCGCTATGGCGGAGTCGCCAAGCTCGCTCCAAAAATATGATTAACGCATTACAAAGCTATTTACCAGAGCTGTAAGTAAATCAATCATTTCAAAATTAAGGAAGGAAAAGATACAAAATATATAAGTGTACCCTACATAGACAAACTAACTAATAAAGCTACAATAACTGAAATCATACCAAAGAAATTCAAACATAACGTACGCATATAAAGCGCACACCAACACTAGGAAATTTTTTACAAACACGAAAGACAAAATAGAACAAGTAAGGGAGCTGCAGTCCCAGACAACAAAATACCCTGTTCCCTTGACTTCTTGTGTTTTCATACACATATACACACACTCACACATACACACACACACTCTAACATACGCACACACGCACGCGCAAACGCGGTAACTGACAATGCAAGGCCCCCTCCTCTCCTACAAGCATAATCAATTCGAATATAACTTCGGTGTTTTTTGTCCGATCTTATTGATAGATAGATATTGGGTGTATTCAGCAGATAAATCCGATTTACGATTTCTGATTTATGATTGCCGATTTTACCTGCTGAATACTGTGATTTCCGATTGCGATTGATAAATTTGACGAACATGATTGCTGGGATGGAATCATCTAAAATGTATGATTGGTGAGACCTTTTACCGATTTCACGGAAAAACCTCTCAAAATTGTGATAAAGCACCAAAGAAATTTAATTGGGACGTAGTTGTGCATGATTTATGATGAAATAGAAAAATCGATTTTGTCTTTTTGTTTTCATATTTGATTACATTTTTTAAAAATAAACCATATTAAAATCGCTTTTCAAATCGTTTCTTGTTAAAAACAATTAAAAAAGGGGAAATCATTTTATCGAAAACGCGTTTTTCTCGAAACAGCTTTCCGAATTAAATATCTTCGATTCCTCAAAAACAAATGATCCCGCTCAGTATCGATTTTATGTTCTATATTAGTTCTCCGAACAATGACTCTCGGTTTGACTTATCAGAGAATCGAAAAATGACCAAATGTAATTTGGGGTAAAAGTGACATTAATTTTTAAAATCCTAAAATATTGTCAATTTTGATTTTTTTCTTATCGTAGGTCTTTGAAAGAAAATGAATTATGTAGTTTAACAAGTTTTTTTTTTAAAATTTCAAACTGGAAATAGGCCGGATCACTTTACATAAAAGAATTTTTTTTTCTCGCCGTTGGAATCCGAATCTCTGATAGATTAACTGTAATTAGTAAAATATGTATATTTTGCTTTAAAAATTTTACTTGGCTGTTTATGTGCTAGAAAAATGTTGTTTTTTAATAAATTTGATTTGTTTATTGTATAGTTACATACTTTTATCTTAAAAATTTTGATTTAAGCCTTATTTATTTTAAGATATAAGTTGCCCTTGATTGATCTGTGTATGGAATTTGCTAATTGTCATATCTGTTTTTAAATCGAAAATCAAAAAAAACTCTTCCTCTAAAACATCTTAAGGATGTCATGCAAACTTTTCATATTTATAAATATGGTTTTATAAATAAGCTTAAACATTTTAAGTATGAACTAAAGCAATAAACAAATCAAATTATTAAAAAAACATTTACATTTAAAACTACACTTAAACAGTTAATCTATCAGACATTGGTTTCAACGCTATTCCGGAAAAACTTGTCTAGAAAATATCAACACTCGTTTGACAATTCGATTAATATTTTTTTACCCCCCAGCTGATTGTGGACTACAATGAATTATTGAAACGGACTTTCATACAGTATTCGATAAAAATTTTTTTTGTTTAAAAGATAAATGGTTTTTATGAAAATTTGTCAAAATATATATGCCGACCAGTGTATTTTTTCAAAAAGTTTTTTTTTTTGCTGCTAAGTAAGCAAGAATCTTTCTCGTCTGTTGGCGATCGATTCGACATTACAACAAGTTCAGGCCACCAAATATTTTACAACATAACTGGGACTCAATCGAGGCTAATGCCTACATATGTGAATTGGCCAAATGACTCACAGCCAGCTTTACGGCTAAATATTTGACCAAAAACCGCGTGGAATCCCAGTAGCTATTGGGGCAATTGATGGGTTGCCATATAACTATTAAGCAACCTGTAGGAAACGCCGCAGATTACTACAACAGAAAGCAAGGTCAATCGGTTATTCTTCAAGGTGTATGTTCCGAAAGTTCTGCATGTTGTCCTTATATCAGTCCAAAGAGGAGCCTTACAGCGCTAGGCATCCATTTTCAAATGGATCCCTTCAATATCCATAATGGGGTGGGCATTTTTTTGTCAGCTTAGACTTAAGCACATCCTTGGGGTGGAAGTGCTAATTGCAGATGAACAACTGCACGTTGTTCTGCATGAGCGGTTTAATATTGCAGTTTAGCTTCCACTGATCGCGTTTCGGCGGATTAGTGGGACAGTCATGCAATATAGATAGAGGGGATGTGTATTCATACCCAACCACACAGCAGGCTCTTGCCAAGCTTCAAAAAACGGCTGGTGAATAGGCTGTTCATCATGGCCCAAATTTTAAGTTGGCATCGATGCGACCCACATCAATTTCCAAATTCTCGCACCATTCTCCCACACAGCTTTCGGGAATTCGAAAACATTTGGTGCCACCAAAACAGCCCAAAACCACGAATTTATTCGGAATTTTTGTTTTGTCGCAGCAGATTCGCAATAGAGGACTAGTCGTGTCGACGGCTAAATCGCTAATGACGCAAACCAAGCAGCAATGCGCTTAACTACATTGTATGCCAAAAATGAGGCGATTTTCATGGATTCAGAGTCGAAGCGCACAAGCAAATTACAAAAACAAAAATACACCGCTGCTGTCACATGCGAGTGGATATGTTCAAAAAAAATGGAAATAGTCTTCATTTAATTAGTTGCCAAATCAATTTACCAATGGTAAATTTAACATTTCAAATAAAATGGCAATGCGACAGGGAAATTAATTATCTTTATTAATAAAAACCAATTGTAAGATTTTCAACTTAAAATTGTATAATCTAAAAGATAAAATTTAGTACAATGGCTTGTCAGGTTTAAAAAACCCCAAAGCTTTTTAATTTTAAAAAACCCCAAAAGCCAAAAAAACCAATCCCCAAAATATTTATCTTCTCCTGCTCATTTTTATTACAAAAGAAAGAGACCTACAGTTTAACGCCGAATCGAACAGCAGTTTGAGAAGCTTTTGCATGGCTAATTACTACAAAGCTGGCACCAACAGCAAAGAGGTGTGGCCGGGTGTAAAGTTTATTCAAAGAAAAAACTTTTCATTAGATGCTCCGAGGCGGAATCGAACCCACGACCTCTTGCACAGCGGTCGCGCACACTAGCCGCTGAGCCACCCGGCCAGCATTCTGAATTATATGGCTGATGTTTTTCATATGTGTGCGCAAACTTAGACAAAGACAAAAAAACCCCTCCACCGTTAGGCCTCGATAGCCTTATGGTTTTCTTCGGACCAAATTTAAGAGAGCGAATTCATATCTGGGTATTTAATCCTCTTTGAAAATAGTTTGTTATGGATGGAAAAGCCATGATTCCACTAAGTTTAGTCGAAATCTGACATCTATATAGTATAGCTCTGTAGTGTCGTTTTTTTAAGCAAAAGATAAAATTAAGGAAAAAGCCTAAAAGTAGGCAACAGCTTTCCATAGGTGCCTGGCAACATACCCCAAATGGACGGGACTAGTTTGAGTTGCTTTTTTTTTTTGTTTATATTTTAGGGAATTAAAATAATGAAACAAATTCATAGGAACTAGCTAAGCGAACCCTGTTTAGAAAATTATTTTTTTGTAATATAAAATATAAAATATTTCGATAAGGCTACGATCAGAGTTGTTCCAAAAAGTACTCGATAGTTCAATGACAAGTGACGGCTGTAAGCCAGAGGTCACTCTAGTATTTCCGAGGTGCAGCAATGTGGCTTTGGCCAAGCTGAACTTCCGCCTATTTAATTTTCACCCGCATCCAGAACACAAGTGTGCATCAAAGCTCCAAAAATTAAAATAAAAAAATTTTAAAAAGTTTAAAAGACATTCGGAGTGGTCTCGATTGACGTGTAGTGGCTATAATAGTCAGCCCGTTGGTGAGAATCAATTATTTATTGGAGTTGAAATTAAAAATTCCCCCCCAAAGGGGTTAAGAAGCCTTCGTGAAAATTTGTGTTCCTACGGATCTTGAAGACCGCCCCCATCATAAAGTGCCAAGCCCCAATTAAACAAGGGTAATTATATTTGTGAACATCTTTTCTTGTGTAACAGACGCTCATTTTTTCGGCTCTCGCCGTTCTGCAGGGAGTGGCCCCTAGTGTCACATAACCTCCTCCCACGCCCAGTTGGTGAGCGAAAAAGCTCCCGTGGCCGCTTTAAGTTCCACCCACCTTGGAGTGTGCAAGGCTAAGCTCCGGCCAACCTTCAGATAACCCCACTCGCAGAGTGTCGCTCGTGGATGATCGTCTGGAGATCGACCACCAACTTGCAGACGCCCTCGTAAGGAGATGAATGCCGACACGCCAATCAGTGCCCCCAGTGTCGCCGAGTGGTGAAGATCTCGGAAAGCAGCGTTAATTAGTGATAGCCAAAAGTAGCCTCAGCTGATATTTTTTTTTGCTCTAATGTTTTTTTTTGAAAGAATAAGGCAAATGTGAAAGAAAATAAGTGGTTAACAAAAACAAAAGGAATGAAGTAAATCAAATAATTTTGTGCTCCGTTCAATATTTTTTTTTTGCATTAATGTGCAACAACACGTCATTCAGCAAAGTGCAAGCAGAAATTTGTTATCCAAATCCAAACAAGGAACTGGATCATCCTCCCCAAAATCACTAATCATGGCTCTCAATTAAGTAGCCAGTCAATGTCATAAACATTTGCCTAGGTTACCTATTAACTCCCTTCCAGCTCCGACCGAAAGTACTTTCTGCGCGGGACCTGGATTGCGGTAAGTGCGATAAGGCTTTTATGGCCCTTTTACATTTGTTTTGATTTGGTCATTCTCGTTGCATCGGCCGATCGAGCGCCCGACTCATGGTAAGCAAACGCATTGCCTAAATTTAAAACAACCGCTTATCGACAAGTGATGTTTGGCCAGTGAACAAGAACATAAACCAAAACAAAACAAAGAAATGCGTTTGCTTGCTGACAATGTTGCTTTTTGAAGTTTACAGTGGAGACTCGATATGAGGAATTTCCAACCCTTACCTGAAGATTTAATGATTAAAAACTAAAATTTAAAATTCTCAATATACACTGAAAAAAAAAAGAAACAATGTCCTCATTTGCAAAATTTTTGATTTACCTGCCCAGTTTTTTTTGATAACCAACTTACTACTATATTAAAACCTATTTACTTTTTATATAACTCTTATTTAACTATATCTACTATTTGTTATATCCATGCTATATCTACATTTTTCGTTTATTATTTTATATCAAAATTAATTATCAGGTTAACTTTTCAGCTACTCTTCCTTTTTGTTAATAATTTTTATTCTTTCTTGAGGAGAATAAATTGTGGATTATGATTACCTTTATATAAATATAGTCGAAATTAGAAATTTAGAAGTTATGTTAGGAGCTAAAGTAAATATTTTAAATGAATATTATAAATAAATAATGAATTGCTAAAGAACCTTTGTAGATGGGAACCATGCAGCGTTTAAGGGAAAGAATGGAAGTTTGATATCGTCTGTCAATAGGGATCACCGGTCATAGCTTGACCTTGGCAAATAGGTGATCATGGTAGGGTGGGCATTGGCTGTGACAACAACAACTGCACAGCACACATGGCAGCAACTCCGGCTGATGGCAGTTCAGACCATCGGACTAGTATTAAATGTTTCTAGGTAGTTTTCCGTCTTTTGTACTCTACTTTACTAATTTCCCCCAACTGATCGATCGATTCCAATGAGATTACGCACGCGAATTTTTAATAAAATTAAGCATATTTAGGCGAGCAAGTGGCTACTTGGACCAATTGAGGAACCCATCCCACTACCGATTAAAATAGCCGGAACAAGCGCGTGCCCCCTCAAGGCTGCCACACTCCCATCCGCTCGAGTGCCTGCAACATTTTGTTGCACGTTGCATGCTACATTTTGTTAGAAATCAATGCCAACTACAAAAAATATATTAAGTTGAAAGGCAACACTGCGTATGGGTGATATAAAAAACTTTGGAGCCCCGGTGCGTCCATTAAAAAAGAACTTATTGAATTTTGTCTTTCTTCTCGGTAAATATTCACCATAAACTAGCAAATAAGAGGGCGCCAGTATAACCTTAAATTTCCCATCCAAAAAAAAAAGCGCCCTAGTGATCATATCAGTAACCAAAATAGTGACTAAAACCGTGACCCAAACAGCGACTATATAGGTCCGTGTTTTAGAAGGGACGAGTTCCGGTCAAATTGTATCGGTCAGAACAACATGAAAAATGAGCAGGAGTCCCTAAAAAACTGAAGAATCGGGTGTAGTCCCTAACAACTTCCAACACCTTCAAATGCATCGGAAGACTTTGCCACCAATCCATTACTTAATTTTGTAATATGTGCGCCTAACAAACTTGTAGAACTTTTTGGGAACATTCATTTTAAAGCTAGGAAATGGTTTTTTGACGCTGATTTAATAGTAGTTCAAAAATCAATGTAAAATGCCTACAAAAATGTCAATAAATTTCGATGGCTACTGATGTTTTGACAACGCTACTGCGTGTGTATTGGTGGATGAATAAAATAAAGTTTCTCTCGTATGCTCTTACTTTTACCATGTAAAATACAAAAAGAAAACTACTTTATAATCTTTGGCAAGAATTGTTATTTCAAATCAGATTATCTCTCGTGGCTAAGCCAGACCCCATACTGAAACGCTACCGGCCAGACTCTAAGAGTAAGTAAGTTCTCAACAAACTTTCCCAGAAAGAAAGAGAAATCCATTTTGTTAATCGAGCGTGCTTTATCACATTATATTTAGCACAATTTGATGGATTTGTCAAAAAATAAAAGCCAACCTTTATGATACCATTTTTTTAAAGCGTAAAAGTACAAAAAAAAAAACAACAAACTGACTGACTGAATGAATGAATATAAGCGTAAATGGTTTTCGGAAGTAATTTGAGAAAATGTCATGAGGGTCTCTTAACCTGTACACACACACACCTCTCACCCAAACTGTTCTGACCTTCTGAAGCGGCGCTGTCAAATATTTAAAAGGCACGCCTGCAGGTGCCAGAAGGAGCGGCAGCAGCAGCAGCAGCAGCTCGAGGACGACACGTTTTTGATGCAACAAAAGATGCCAAGTGTCAATTTAAACAGCCGCACACTTGCCAGAAAAGAGAGAATGAGCAGAACGAGGAAGGAGAAAATGTGCCAGGGGCATCTCTCCCTCCCTGCCACTTGAAGCTTGAAAAAGCCAACGTTGACAGCGCTTAAGACTTGGGCATTGTCCTTGCTGCTTGCTAGCTGGTTTGACAAGCGCAGGCAAGCGAAGGCCTGTCCTCGCCTGTTGTCTTTTCATATTAAATGCATTGCCAGATGTGGGGAGGGAGAAAATTCGATTTTTCGCCTGCGAAGCGGGCGACTGACAACTTCCGTTAGCCGGGGACTATGAAAGGAGCTGGCCGAATTGAACAGTTGCCGCTCATTAGGCGAACCCTGACCCTGGAGCCAAAATTTGCAACGAAAGACTTTTTTTTTTTTTTTTGATGAGCTGATAATTTATCACCCCTTCCCCCTGTGTATATATAAATAGCGATGTCACACAGTGCGTATGGGCAATAAATTTAAAACTGAATGAAGAGAAAAAGGCAGCCCCAATAAGTAGGCAACAAAAAAGACTACACACACGCTCACAAATCACAGTCTGCAGCTGTGACAGAAATCAACTGCCAAGGCAAAGGAAAATAAGTCAGTTGAAGGGCAGACAGAGGCGGTGGCACCACAAAAATGCAACAAAATAACAAATGCTGACAGGGTCCCCAGGGCAGGGGGAAAGGTGGTAAATTAACTAGACAACGTGGAGGCAAACAAGAAAACTTAAAGTGAAATTGCTTCGAAATGTATTTAAAGAGTCCTTCATCGCTCTTTTCCGGTTCATTCATCCTCATCAGCATTTCAGCGCCTCGGCGCTCTCATTCGCATGCTGAGCAGCTGCCGCTGTTGCCGCTTGCCTTTGACTTTGTTGCTGCTCCCGGTACCGTTGTCGTTGCTGATTTTGCCATTATTACATGCATATTTCGTGTAATGAGTGCGATTAGCATTCTCAATGAAGTGGGGTTAACAATGTGCTTGGCATTTCTAGTTTGCCGAGCAGCGACACAGAGACAGAGACAAAGACCCAGACAGCACAGGCTCGAGGGGCTGGAAAGCTAAGCTGCTGCTGCGGCTGCTGCTGCTGCTGCTGCTGCTGCTGCGTCATCAACATAATCATCGGGCATCAACATTTCAAATTGAGCAGCATTATTGCTGCTTGCGTAGATACACCCACCCACACACACACACACACACACACTTAAAGGAGGACCAGAGGCAGCAGCTGCAGTTGATCAATTGCCAAAGTAGATTTATGGATTGCCCGTCCAACCTCGTCGAAACTTTGTTTGTGTATAAATTTGTATATAAATATTGAACCCAACTAAAGCCGCTTCTAAGCCAATTGACCAATATGAAAGCTCAACTATTTGTGTTTATTTTAGTTGCTTTAAAGTTGGTTTATCACCTCGTTATTATAATCCGGACTGCCTGATTTATTCATTCAATACACACCCTTAAAAAGTCAAGACATAGAGAAGCCAAACGTTAACAGTACACAGAAGAAATAAAAGATCCATTTTAATTAGATTTGGGCAGGTTAATTTGATATTTTGTCAAACATTATTATTTTCATATCATTTCAAAACGAGAAAGCAAAACTAACTTCGTCTGTGCCGAAGTTTAAATACACTTGAAACAGAAAATTCCAATGGCAGCTACAAGAAGTAACCATCCGATCCGCGCAGTTCCGACATATGTGCAGTGTGCAGCAAAAAGATGACTCTGCTTCGAAACTGAGGAAGTAGTTCGCTTGGAAACAGACAGCCGGACAGACAGACGGTCATTGCTCAATCGACTCAGCTCGTCGCGCTGATCAAGCATACATATACTTTATGCGGTCGGAGATGATTCCTTCTATAAATTATTCAAGTGTATAACAAAGCAAGAGACATATAAAGTTTATATTTCAAAACTTCCAGCAACGTAATATATAAGTATGCACTGCGTCCGATGGTGGAGTACAATAAGACGTTATTCCTTTCGTGTTTAGTGCAAAAGGTCCCGAGCTCGATCCCCAGACAAGAAGGTTCAAAACAAAAATTTATATAAATTATAAATTCATTGACTTTTCGATTTTCCAAAACCATCAATAGTTATTCCTTAAGCTTTATTTTCTCCTGTCTGATACCTCATAAAAGTTTCCCATTTGAGATACAGATAAGTGTATTAGGCAATCTGAGAATCATAAAAATATATGAAAAGCTGCTTGAAAATTAGGCTGTTTGAGTTCTCAAATGAGTTTTTTGACAGCCAACTCACAGTATACTGTGGTATTTTTCAACCCATCTCATATGAGATATCGACTAGTGAAAATTCAGCATTAGCAAAAAATTTTATTTATTCTTTAGCTTTAACTTGTTTAGCTTCTTGCTTTAGGGATTCATTCAAAAAACTAAGAGGATCCAAAAACCTAGTCCATTAAAGGTGTCGATTTTTACTAATATTCCATACCTTTATCTTGCATTTTTGAGACTCTCTCACACTGTTTCGACTAGATACCAAAAATTTCAATAATAGATATGATTGGTGACCATTTTGTTGCATACTAATCGGGAATTTGTCAATTTAAATCACGCGGGTTAATATTTTCACCCGAATATTTTTTTTTTAGTTGGCAGCACTGTCACTGTTTTTGAAATGTCAAAATATTCATTATTTTTTGAGTTACGCTTGGTTTTGTGACACGTAAAAAGTGGTTTCGGCGATTTTTGAAATGTCTGAAATTATTCAACAAACAAGTGCGATTAAATTTTGCTTCCTGAATGGAATTACCGCTGCGGAAACGTTGAGAATGTTGCAGAAGGCTTACGGCGACCAAGCTCTGCCAAAATTAACAACATTTGACTGGTACAAATGGTTTAAAGAAGGCCGAAAATACGTCGAAGACGATCACCGATCTGGACGACCATCAACATCAACTGATGAGCAACACGTCAACAAATGCAAAGAATTGGTGCTCCAAAATCGTCGATTGACTGTCCGCGACCTTACTGAATTTGTTGGAGTATCAGAAGGATCAGTAAAAACCATTTTGAAAGACCACCTGGGCCTGAAAAAAGTCAAATCTCGTTTGGTGCCAAAATCGCTCAATATCTTTGAAAAACAGAACCGCGTTGAAGTGTGTGAAATAATGCTTTCTGACTATCAGGACAAGTTGAAAAGCATTATTACGCCTGATTTAGCTCCGTGTGACTTCTGGCTATTCTCCAAACTCAAAAGACCACTCCGAGGACACCGTTTCGAGTCGATTGAAGAGATTAAACGTGAATCGGCACGCGCTCTGAAGGCCATACCTGAAAGTGACTTTTGGCATGCATCGAGGACTGGAAAAACGTTGGCATAAGTGCATTGTATCGGGAGGAGATTTCTTTGAAGGCGATGAAATTGATTTGGAAGAATAAATAAAGATTTTTTTGATTTATAAACAAATTCCGACTACTTTTTGCCCACAGTAGTATATAACAAGTTATTTAAACCGGTTCGAGGTCTGAAGTATTTGCTGTGCTAGTTAGATATATAAAAAAAACACAGTTTTTCCTTTTTATACCCTTGCAAAGGGTATTATAAAATTGTGCGGATGTTTGTAACGCATTGAAGGAAGCATCTCCGACCACATAAAGTATATATATTCTTGATCAGCATGACGAGCTGAGTTGATTTAGCCTTGTCCGTCAGTCTGTCTGTTTCTATGCTATCTCCTCCGTCAGTTTTAAAGCTATCCTCACCAAACTTTGCACGAAGTCTTCTGGTACAAATACGCTGCACATTTGTCGGAACCGGCCGGATCGGATGACTATAGCATATAGCTGCCATAGGAACGATCGGTTGAAAAACTAGTCTTAAAGAGAAAAACTTTTTGTTTTTAATGGAAACGCCTCCAAAATTACGTATTTCTTAGTTAAATCGATGACTATAGCATAGCTGCTTAAACATGGCGCACTTTCAGTGAGAACTTTTTGTTGCGAAACATCGGATGACTATAGCATATAGCTACCCCTAAAAGGAACGATCGGTGAAAAACTAGTTCTGAGAAAATTTTTTTATGAAAACGTCCTATCATTGGCATACCTTTTTATTTACTTTGGACACATTTCTACAAAGTTTTATCAAAATCGATGCATACATATAGCGCAGTAGAATGATCGGTCGCAAGTGAGAAAAACTTTTTGTCTTAAATGACATCGCCTCCAAATTTCACTTCAGTTTAATAGAAATCAGACATCTTTATAGTATAGATCCCATAGAAAAGTAATGTCCCCAAAAATAGTCTTAGAAAAACTTTTTGTTATCAATGGAAGCACATACAAAACTTCGGCCGACATTTTTGATTTTCAAACCAGCAAGTTCTTGCCGGCTCGAGGTCATTATTCCCGGTCATTGTTTGCATACCCGATGTTATATCTTTAATAGAATTTAGCTTTCTCCTCATGCCGGCATTGCTATGACTGTTTGGGAATTGCAAGACATCAAAGTAGAAAAATCGACACATAAAATTAAATACTAAGTTGATAGTAGCCTTTACTTAT
The DNA here is from genome assembly GCA_018904265.1 of Lordiphosa collinella. Taxonomy (NCBI): domain Eukaryota; kingdom Metazoa; phylum Arthropoda; class Insecta; order Diptera; family Drosophilidae; genus Lordiphosa; species Lordiphosa collinella. The sequence goes on from JAEIFV010000996.1 coordinate 79,232, forward strand.
ATGTGTGTACCCATTTAGCCCCATAGTACCTACTGGTGAGTGAGATTTTCTTGCCCTCATACTTTTTCGCTGTCTCGCTTTGATATGGGACATCCGTACTAACTTCAATCTCGAGTCGGGATTATTTGACTTTCAAGTACGGATTCGAGATTGAAATTAGCCTTTTCAGATTGATACAAACTATTCAGGATTGTTTCATTCGAACTTGTTAGCTTGATCTAGTACGACTCGAGCTTAAAATTTCAAGCCGAAGGTCGAGATCAAATCAATCTTTATGAGTTTGATTTTATCTCGCCATTTGTTTTTTTTCTGTGTAGTTCAGATTTTACAAGGCTTAATCTAAAACTGGAATATTAGGTTCGGAACAGGTTCAATTACACAGTTCAACAAAGCAAAGCTTATTTACGGACGTATGACGTGGGGACCAAAACGAAAAACCTTTTGTCTTTGCGACAGATTTCTTTGGCTACGCTTTTGACTTTGCAAAGTCAGCCACTTAGATATTTGCGAATAAACCGCTTTCTGAATTTGCCATAACAGCAGATGAGTTAAGTGAGAGTGGGTGGGTGGTTAAGAGGGTGAGAAACGGTGACCAAAACAGTGACCAAACAATGACCACAGCAGTAACCCAACAGTGACTAAAACACTGACCAAAACAGTATCCAAAACAGTGATCGAAACATTAACCATAACAGTGAGCAAACAGTGACCAAAACTGTGACCGCAACAGTGACCAAAACAGTGACCAAACAGTAACCAAACAGTGACCAAACACCGACCAAACAGTGACCGAAATAGGGACCAAAACAGTGACCAAAAAAGCAAATATATTGTGCTCGATTTTTAGAAGGACTGAATTCCGATCAAATAGTATCGGTCGGAACACAATGAAAAAAAGCAGCAGTCCCCAAAAGATCGTAGGAACAACTCCCAACACCTTCAAATGCTTTGAAAGACGACTTTGCAACCCATTTCTTACTTAATTTAGTAATATTTGCACTGCATAAGTACTTGATATTTTTCACATCCGAGTGTCGAAACCACTGCAACAATATCTCTAGTCATGGCATATTTGTGCTTTGCATATGCAGTGGCAGAAACACTCCCTCCACTTGGCATACTTGTGAAAGCTCAATCGAAAAACATCTGAGTGCTGCTTGGGTGTCTCGATCTCTCTTTTGTCGCTCTCTCTCTCTCTCTCTCTCTGGACCAGCGATGTTTCTCCATAGCCCCCAGGGGCCGAGCACAATCGGCTATTTACACGCACAACCAGCGCATGCCGAAGTCGGGCATATGAGCGTAAGCAGCGCTCTCTTTGCTTGCATTCGATGCCCAGACGTCGAGCAGGGCAGTTCAAAGCTGGGCTTTGTCGCTTTGATATCGCACACCAATACACTCTCACTTTTTGGTCTCGCTCTTCTTGAACATCGCTGCTCTGGACGCATTCTCCTCTCTCTCTCTTGTGGCTCTCTCTTGACATTACATAAACAACACATGTGGCTCTCCCTTGACCTTACATGAACAACACCAAAACAATGAGAACGAGAGCAAAAAAAATTATTCATACATAAATATTAGCAGTGTTGTGTGTGCCTTGAGAGTGCGTTTGGCGCTCAAAAAAAAATCAACCACCGAAAACGCAGTCAAAGCGCATAAACTACCCGAGGGGAAATTATATTATTATGAAATTAAAAATTTCAGTATTTTAATATCCAATTGATTGGACCCTTACTTTTTAAATCTGAGTTACCAGAGGGCATAAGCCGAGAAGTATCTCGCTCGATGGCACACGCTCAATAGCTAAACGCCAAAGCAATACAACGAAATTGGTCGATCAAAGCAACGATGGTATCATAATGCGCTAATGTTAATTAAATGCATTCAATCGTTAATTTCCTAATCCTAATTGCAATGTCCCAAGTAATCACTGAACGGCGTCCGCGAAAGATTTTGTATACAACAAAGATAAAGCAGCGCAAGGTGCTTTAATTATGTAATTCAGTGTACTACATCATAAATAATAGTAAAGTTCTAACATGCAGAGAAAAACGTGAACCAATTTGGCTTGCTCTCTCCATTCAGTAAATGATGCCCACTTCTCTTGGCCCACAAACATTGAAATTGAAAACGATTTCAGCTCGATTTCAAGTACAAAATAATTTCGTACTCAAAGTATTCGCTCTATTTTTTCTGCTGAAAAGTGACCACCACTTTGGGATTTGTTTACAAATATTTTTCGTCTTATTCTCTTTTGATTATTTTTGTATTTATTTTGTTTTTTTTTTTTTATTACTTTTAATGCGAATTGCATTTTCTTTTTATGATGAGGCTGGTTTACTCGTTTCCGCTTGGACAGAGCCTGTTCGCGTGGAACTTGTTATCGTTGCTTGCCAACAAACAAGCCACCCCACTGCCCCACGCCCCCACCAACCCTTAACAAGCGTTCGGTTAAGCAGGCTTGCACTTTTCTAGCTCTTCAGTTGGCTGTCTCCTGCTGGTTTGTTTGCATCATAAACAAAATGAGACTCTTGACCAAATGGTTGGATGTCCATGTTGTTGGTGTTGTTGCTGTTTCTGAACTGCTCTAAAGAGTTCTGATCCGTTTGCTTTGTCATTGTGAGGTTGTTGTTGTTGTAGTTGTTGCAGAACGCTCTAATTAAATTTACCAGCCGCTTCATTATGCCACTCTTCATCCTTCTTGTTGACTGAAGCAAATAAATCAAGTTAAATAATTGCCACTTGCATTGTGTGTCCAAGTGCCACGCCCACGCGCACATCAGTCTCACACAGACACACACACACACACACACACACAAGAAGCTACAGCGGAAAGTCACTTTTTAGTTTTACAATTAATATTCCCACCGCCCAATTCCCCCTCTTCTCGCTTGAAACTACCTAGAAACTAAAATTTGTTGCACAAATTTTTTAGCATAATTAAAACATTTTACTAGGCACACACTCTCAAGCACTCACTTCCTGTTGGCGCGCAACTTCCGTTCGGAAATCCCATCGCCCCTCAACAACTCCCCAAACGTTGGCCGTTTGACAGTGAGGCGGGGGAGTTGGTGTTATTGGCATATCAAAAGTTTATGCTCAGAGCCCATGAATACCTACGAAAAGTTTCAGTGAAATGAATAAATTACTCACTAAATAAGTGATTCGCTTGCAAGTACCTTTTGCTCTTTGTGTTCAACATATTAACACCAAAATCCTCGGTGTCCTGTTGTCTCGCGAGGTCTTTGCTTTGATCGTAATTCCCTACGACGGCATTAATCATGTTTATACCCGTTACTCGTAGAGTAAAGAGGGTTTTACTAAAGTCGTGCAAATGTATGTAACAGGCAGATGGGAATAAAGTATATAAATTCTTGATCAGCATCAACAGCCGAGTCGATATAGCCATGTCCGTCTGTCTGTATGAACACCTAGATCTCGGAGACTAGAAGAGCTAGAGCCACCAAATTCTAGAAAATTTCAAGATAAATCAACTTTGAGTTGAAACCATTCAAAAAATCAATTTGTAAAAAGTATTCTTAATCATTTCCGACAATCGTTTTACCCAGTTTCCCAAACAAAAAAGTGGGACTTTTGTGCAAAATTTCCAGTGTGCGCTAGGTATTTTACTTGATAGCTTTTCAATCATTTTTCGCAAAACCAGCCGATAGCTGCCATATCAACCAACCAAATATCCACCTGAAGTATATTCGGCACAGTTTCACTTGCCTTGCCAGATCTTTTCAGAGTACATGGTCCAGGATTTCTTCTTACATGTGATCTCTTAGTTTTAAAGCAGAGTACAACGTCTTCGTCTTCCAATATGCTGGCCACTTAGTCATCTGCAGTATATGTGGCATAGTTTCACTTGCACTGGCAGATATTCCCAGAGCACATAATCCTAGATTTCCTCATACCTGTGACTCTGGAAATTTCCACGATTCCCAAGTCATGTAAATGGACCCTGGACTAAGCCTTCGCCTTCCGGGGATTTCCATGGTACTACTCCTATCGAAAACACTTATGGATCTTCCTTTTTATAGTTGTAGAAACATTTCGGGTCAATCTTGCCAATTTTTGCTTGATCACTCAAAGTCTATGCCCTTATGTTTCAGCACTTCGATAAATTCAGTTTGTAAGTGATCCTGGCTAGACTGAGACCGACCCCAGCCTAAAAAACACTTCCTTACAAATTTTAGCATGAACCATTAAATTTATACCACAATTAACGGACTTTCAATTTGAGCGATTTGCAATCTCTAGAGATTTAAACACAGCTACCTCAGAAAAATTGTTATATGTGCATTAGGCAGATGACTAAATTTTAGAATAAACTTTAAATAGTACTACACAATGGGGGATACATAAAACAAGTCAAAGTCTAAAATATTAAATGAAAATCCCTATCCTGGGTGTATGGCTCACAGTGGCAAGCATGCCCATCCCTAATATCTTACGTCCCTAGCAATAACGTATAACCACGACGACGGGAAGACGGCCAGCACCAGAGAAAGTTGTACCGTGGCAGCCGACGAGGAAGACGTGTGCTCGAAACGCTGAGTCGAGTCAAAGACGAGTGACATCGGAAAGCCGTGCCGATTGAACTAAAACGATTAACTAAAGACGAATTTCACATACTTAGTAACTTAACTTTAAACATTACATTTAATAAACATTTTCATTGAATAAAAACCCCACATTCCCTAGCATACCCTTTTAATAAGTGCACACAAGAAGGTCGTGGCACATTTGAAGCATACGCTGACACCAAAGATGCATTGAACAATCTTCAACGCCATTACTTATACCTTGCGGCTACCCAAAAAATTGAGCTTATTAACAAGAAGGCATTTAGCGCTCTTGCAATTCTTCGGGTAGTTGGTTTAAATAAGAACTAGCAAATAGCTTGGTGGTGTAATAGCAACTGAAAGCGTACTGACGATGGCTTAACCGTGGTGGCAGCCGAAACAGAGTCTGTCCACGCAACCACTGCTGCTGTTCATATGTATTCTTTGTTGACTTTTCTGATGATTATTGAATCAAACCAGTCCTCGAGACGGCTAACAACCACTTTGACAAAAATCAAACCAGGTCGCTAAAACCCATATTAAGATTAAATTAAAATTTTAATTTTTTATACCCTTGCAGAGGGTATTATAAAATTGTCCGGATGTTTGTAACGCATAGAAGGAAGCATCTCCGACCACATAAAGTATATATATTCTTGATCAGCATGACGAGCTGAGTTGATTTAGCCTTGTCCGTCTGTCCGTCCGTCCGTTGAAAATAAACTTGATCTGCCTGCAAGTATAAGAAGCATAAGTCCCATACATGTCAAACCTCTATCGCTTACCATCTCTGAGATCTGTGTGTTCATACGGACAGACAGACGGACAGACGGACATGGTTAGCACAAACTAATTATACTCTATGTACCTTTGGTACAGAGTATAAAAATTATTGGAAAAAATAGAAAATTGGTTGTATCTATTTATTTTATATTTATCTCTGAAATCTAAAAAATTTTGAAAATTTTGCCTGATTCCTACGGACAGTAAAAGAATTGTTTAAGTTAAGAATTTTAACAAAGAGTCGTGTTGCTAATTATGGCGCGATCCTGGCTTTTTCGCCCCACTGTGCGGCGGGGGCAGCACTTCACGCCCCTTACAACACTCTGTGGCAACCAACTGAAAATTGATCAAAGATTTATACAAACTTTGGAAGATACATTGTATAATATAGTCGAGCTTGGCCAACTTTCTTACTTGTTTACAATGCAGATTTTTATCATCAAAAACCTTAAAATAAAATAGTTGTAAAATTACCTTAAGGGGGTCTTCTCATTCAAAACCCGTTTTTTGGACCCTTTTTAAAAAAATTCTTATTTAAAAACGCAAAGAATAATTGAAAACTTTTTTTATTTATTGTATTACAAAAGGTTCAAAGTAAATAAAAAATTTTTTTGCCTCGATACGAGGGCTGTTCAAAAAGTAATGAGACTTCAAAGTTGGTGGTGAAAAAAAAGGTGTCGTCACGGCGGCCACGATTCCGGGTCTCCGGAGCGTCCGAAATGAAAAAAAAAACGGGGTTATAATCAGTATAGATGTAATTCTCGGCTGAACCTCAAACTTAATTTTGTGATTTTTTTTGACAAAATGGCGGCCATTCAAAAAAAAATTTCAATTTCGGGCTTTTTTTTTGTAGTTTAGTGTAAAAAAAAATAGTAAAAAATTTTTTAAAATTATGGTCGAGGTTCAGCCGAGAATGGTGACAATTCTGCGTCGATTCCACTTTGTTTCATGAAAATCGGTTCAGTTGAACTGGAGATATCATGGCCGCCAGTTCGAAAAACGTGGTTTCGAGATAAACGCGTTTAAAGTAAGTTGAAAAAAATCAAAAATGTTTAAATGCAGTTTTAAAGAGCTGACAATTCTCCGTCGAATTCATCAAAATCGGTCCGGTAGAACCGGAGAAAACTTAACGCATAGGTCAAAATACGAGGGTTTAAAAAAAAGTTGCTCAATGAGAAGACCCCCTTAAGTTTGCAGTTGCTTGGGAATTTAGGTCACATTGGGTCACTAAAAGGACTATATCTCCTAAACTAATTCGAGTTTTCGAAAATCCTTTTGGGGGGGATATTTTTGAATATCCAAGCTATAAATAAATGCAAAAAAAAAAGTCGAAAAAAAAAGTTGCTCAATGAGAAGACCCCCTTAAAGAATTTTATTACTAATTTTGACTTTCCCGCCTGCCAACAGTAGTGTTAAGCCACTGTTAAGCAATTAACTCCGTTAAATATCAAGGTGTTGTTAAGGTTCTTTTTGGATTTTTCCATTAAAACTATGTCATTTTATTAGACTAACAAAGCTGACAAACTCTGATTTACAGTTCCTTTTCTCTTTCTACATTCCCATTTCACCACAAACAATAATCCAACCCTTTGTTCGATTAGGCCCGCAGGCAAATGCAATTTTTTGATTGCAACTGAAATCAATTTTTGCGCATTAGCATTGCAATAATTGAATAATACATGGACCAGGGGGTGAGAAGAGGAAAGTACCCTCTGTCACTCGCCCAAATCTCCTAGATTTGTACTGCTAAATCCAAGTTTTGTTTCTATTTTAATTTAAGTAAATTAAATTTTCAGTTACTTTTATTGGCTCATTTGCATATTGTGACACTGCTCTACCCCTCGCCACCCACCATGCCAGGGACTCATCATCGTCATCGTCATCTTATTAATTCCTCAACATGTTTAACGCCCATTCATCTTCATCTGGCTGGCTTCTAAGCTTCTTTCTGCTTTCCCTTTGCCTTTTTTGGTTTTGGTGTTGAACCTTTCAACCTTTCAACACTGGAAAATTTCAGGCAAAATATTTTGTCTCTCTTTGGCTGGTGCTGCTGCTGCTGCTGCTGCATGAAAATCTCATTTAGCCAGGCGGATTTTTTCGTTTTCTTTGTCATGTGTCAGGCGAAGGCCCATCATCACCCTGCCCTGAACTATTAGCCTCGTTAACAAAATTAGCTCACACGCACACACACACGGACAGCAATTCCTCGGCTCGATTTACAATTTTACTCCGTTCACTGAATATTGTAGAGAAGGGCCAGAGACGTCGAGCTCTCGCTATCTCTTTTCATGAAAGGCACGTGAGGGCGTTAGATAAAGACGGAGGTCAGGCGGAACGAGCCCAGGTGAAGAGCAACATATTTGTCACTTTTTGTACTTTGAACCAGTTTTCGCTCTTAGAGTATTTTAAATTTTAAGCAAGATTTGGAGTTGCTTCCTTCTGGCTGTTACATACATTGGCAGAAACCCGATATACTCTGTGTACCTTTGATACAGACTATAAAAGTATTCCACAAGCACGCTTCCCCTGATGATTTTCCGGTCCTATACAAAGTAATTTCCAAAGTATTTTCTTGATCCAAGTATACCCTTTCCTAATTTTAAAAATTCAAAACTTCTGCAATTACACAGATGGAAATTGTTAGAGTAGATTTCAAATCTCAGCTCATACCAGCTTAGCCAAGCCATAATGCTTTGCTTTAGCACCACTGTGTCCATGCTCAGCGTAAACCAAAGTTCACTTTAAAGCTGCCCTTTGAAATCTTTTCCTCTCCACAAGGACACGTCGTCGTGGCGAACGAGACTACGAAAAGAACAGAAATTGACGCTCAAATGTTTTTGTCATTAAGACTTCCGCCTCTCCGTTTGCTATGCCTGCTGCTACGCCATTCTCGTTTGCTCGAACGGATTTGTCAAAGGCATTAAAACGAAATCTCGCGCAAACTGGGCATCAATCATGAAGGCCAGCGCACACAAACACACACACACACACACACAAGTAGTCAAAAGGCAGCCCTCTAACATTTGGCAAAAGAAGAAGAAAATTGCTTTCGCTCTAAAAGAGTGAAATGAATGGCTGCAAATTTTTTATTTTAAAGTTTAATTTTGAAAGAGTTTTAATTTTGAAAAATATAAAAAAAAGGCTAAAGAGGTTTTACTCTTTAAAAAATGTCAATGTCAAATTTATACACTCCGCGCCACTTGTATATAAAATAAAGGATTGTAAAGCGTAAGTAATAGAAACACTAGTGATAAGAAAAATTTCTATAAATTTCAATTTCCCACAAAAAGAAATATGCCAATGTTTGCTGTGTGATTCTCTTTTGTCAGCCGGTAATCGCCATATTATAGTTCAACCTCAGTGATATATGTGCATGTTTATGGCTATTTCTTAGAAACCAATGTCTTCACTTTCTTTGCCAAGTTATCACTTCTTATCACATCCAAATCTTTAGTAATTAATGTAAGAAAATACTGAAACGGTCATGCTTCTCATAGAAAATTAATATTTGTGCAAATTTAGCTAATTTTCCTTTGAGATCAGCAGTGTCAACTTTAATTGCAATTACTGTGACAAAATGATGAAGAGGTTTTTAAACAATAATATGAATATAACAATCAACGTTATTTAAAGTGACAAACTTTTATTTCAAATGCTCCGCGAATAAAACCTCTTCCATAAAGAGCAGATAAAAATCGAAAACAAGGAAGAAGCTGCTATAAAAGTTGGTGTAAGCGTCGGCTTAACATTCCACTTATTGAAAAGTCCGCAAAAATATAGCAAAAATATAGCAAAAATAATCGCAAGGGCGAAATACCTAAGGTGGATAAACGCAATATGAGGCACATAGGCCTCTAACCTTTAATCAAATAAAAAGAAAAAAATAGGGGAAAGTTAACTTCGGCTCGGCCGAAGTTTTGTATACCCTTGCAGCTTCCATTGAGAACAAAAAAGTTTTTCTAAGAATACTTTTTGGCAGGGACCGTAATCATTATAAGTTATATAATAAAAATTACATAGTAATGATTATATTTTAATTTTTAACAATTTTGTTTAGTGATAATAATTATTTTTGAGTTATTTTTTTAAAACTTAGACCGTAATCATTATTTTTGATCAAAAAAAAAATAAAACTCAAAAATAATTACTATGTATGAGTTTAATTTTTTCGCTCAAAATAAAACTCAACAGTAATTTACGGACTCTGGGTAAAATATTTTGCCAATATTATTTTTTATTCTTATAGCTGGAACCTAAAGCAACCTTCCAGTATTATTTTTTTTTCTAAAACTTGTTTTTAAAAAATTTAATAATTAATTTATCATATATTTCAAATAATTTTTTTTATTTTGCTCAAAATTTTTGAGTTTAAAAATGCTTCCTTCGAGGCAGAGAATGCATTGCTTTCGCAAAACTCAAACACCTCCTCGCTGTTAAATGAGTTCTTGCAGACCATTGAGGTTGCTTCAGATGATGAAACTGAAGATGGCGGGCCAACTGATGAAATAAAGAAGGGATATGCAGAAATTGACGGCTATAGCCCAAAGCCAATTTGCTTGACCTCCAATATTATGGAGTATTGGGAGGAAAAGCGATTTCTATACCCAACTTTATACCAGCTGGCCAAAGTGGTACATTCGGTTCCTGCAATACAAGTGAGTGTTGAAAGATCGTTTTCGGCCCTCAAAATGATGCTCACGGATCAAAGGTGCAACCTCGGTGACGAGTCATTGGCGAAATTACTTTTCGTAAAATTAAATAATAATTAAATATATGATAAATTAATTATTAAATTTTTTAAAAACAAATTTTAGAAAAAAAAATGCTGGGAGGTAGCTTTAGGTTCCAGCTATAAGAATAAAAAATAATATTGGCAAAATATTTTACCCAGAGTCCGTAAATTACTGTTGAGTTTTATTTTGAGCGAAAAAAATTAAACTCATACATAGTAATTATTTTTGAGTTTTTTTTTTTTTTGATCAAAAATAATGATTACGGTCTAAGTTTTATAAAATTACTCAAAAATAATTATAATCAGTGAAGAAAAACGTAAAAATCATAAATTTCAAAATCATGACGGAAATGCAGAGATTAAGAGAAAATAAAGATTATGGTGTGAACCATTTTTTTCTAGGTCCTTTAGAAGTGTGTGATTTTTTTAGTTAAAAAAATAAAAATAATCATTATTTACGGTCCCTGCTTTTTGGACATTACTTTTCTATGGGATCTACACTATAGAGATGTCTGATTTCGATTAAACTTAGTGAAATCATGGAAAAGCATAATACACTGTTAATTGCGAAATTTGGAGGCGATCCCATTTAAAACAAAAAAGTTTTTCTCACTAGAACTTCTTTTTCGACAAATCATCCGACTTTGATAAAACTTTGTAGAAATGTGTTAAAGTATATAAAATAAGAATTTACAAATAAAAAGGACGTTTTCATTAAAAACAAAAAAGTTTTCCTCACTCGAACTAGTTTTTCGACCGATCAATCATACTGCAGCTATATGCTATAGTCATCCGATTTTGACCAAATTTTGTTGAAGTGTGTAAAAGTATATAAAATAAGTGAATGCCAATGATAAGGACGTTTTTGCAGCGTATTTGTACCAAAAGACTTTGTGCAAAGTTTTGGTGAGGATAGCGTTAAAACTGACGGAGGAGATAGCATAGGAACAGACGGACGGACAGACGGACAGGGCTAAATCAACTCAGCTCGTCATGCTGATCAAGAATATATATACTTTATGTGGTCGGAGATGCTTCCTTCTATGCGTTACAAACATCCGGACAATTGTATAATACCCTCTGCAAGGGTATAAAAATAATTTTTATTTGCAGTCTCTGCATACAATCAATTCAAAATTTTCGATTACTTGCCTACTACAGCTCCGGAAATGCTAAGACATAAGGGCATTTTATGAGCCCGTGCTTAGAGAGCACTGAATATGCTCAAAAACCCTGAAATTTATGTGTTTACTCCAAAAACGCTGTTATGCTCGGATATTTTCAGACACATAATTTGGAGCGCTCCGGACTTGGCTTGTTGAGAGTAGAGAAGTTTGCTGATATGCTGATAAAGCTTGCAGCGAAGTTTGATTTAGTTTTGAAATTTTGTTTAACAGCTAAAACTTATACTCTTCCTCTTGACCATGCACTCCATGACAAGAAGGTTAAAAATGGTTGTAAGCACTAACTACATAATTACCCAATAGCTAATTAGTTTACAACTTTGTCTTGCTTTTTACCTGATCTTCTTATCTCAGCTAATGTGTCTTGGCTAAAAGTTGCGCAGCAACTGTTGCTTTATGCGCTTGACTAGATTTATGTACCTATGGAGCTCATACAGTTCATGACTCATTCTGGGGCGTTGTTTATCGCCTACTTTTAGAAGTCCATAAATACTAAGAAAGTTTCAGTTTTGTAGCACAAATATTTTTGGTTAAGGAACTTGATATGTTTGGAGTCATAAGGAAGATGAGCTGATTAACTCAGGTGAAAACAGTTCCAGACTTCATTTACTTGAACCCTATCCGTAAAAGATGAAGTCAAGGGCACCTTGACTTTACTCAGCCGCTCTAGTCAGAGTATAAAAATATACACAATCCTAAGAACACCACAAATAAAAAAAAGCGACTCGAGTCCACGACCTCGCTGTTCTAAGGCCAAGGTCTTACCACCTGCACCGCCGGCATTTTTGCTTGATAAGTGCTTAACATATAACTGCGTTCTTTACTCTGACTTGCAACACTGTCTCCAGAGTGCTTGATAATAGTATGAGCTAAGATACTGCCGTTTGTGTTGAGTTTTCGAGTTTCTCAGCTCGATTTTAAAACAAGGTTTATCTTCAATCGACCCAGGGGTGACATGACAAAACGCCCACCGACAAAAGGGCCATATCCAAATTAATCGTAGTTAGTATCGATATTAAACTCAAAAATGTTATGGGCTTTATATCCACATTAAATTCGGACATATTGCCCACATTTCATCGGACTTTTCGCCTAGGTAAATTTAAGGTCCTGCAGGGAGCAAAACGAAATATGTGCCTCTTGCATATCAAAAAAGAGAATCAACTTTATAAGTTCAAAACTTATTCACGAACAGAATGTGTTAGCCGAACAATGTCCCAAAATCGCCTGGCAGACGCACGACATTTCATGTACATTCTCTGGTAATCTGGCCGATTGTGATGAAGCGGGTAGTGTGTATGTCAGCAATACCGTTTTGGGCCATCTAAAATGTCTATTTTGTGATAATTAGAAGCACACAAGCCAAGAGTATTTTCAGTATTTCAAGTTATTTTCAGTCAAGCTGCAGCTCACTGTGCCTGATTTCTGTACCAGCCCTGCCAAATCAGATCTAAATTGTTCATAATTTCAATAACAACTAAACTTTTAAGCCTTTGGCAAGAAAATTTGATTCACTGCACAATTTTGGGTAAAATTTTCATTTGTGATTTTTGATGTTTGTGTGTTTTTTTTTTTCACTCGACTTAAAGTCACTCAACGTGTTGGTTATTGTTGCTGGGCTCTGTTTTGGCTTTGGCTTAGGCTGCGGTTGTGTTTGCGCGGTTTTTGCGGTCGCCATGGATTTTGCATGGATTTGCAGCGCTTAATGGAAATTTTCAATTCACTTTGACACTTTATGACAAACTTTGGTTTCTCTGTGTTGTGTGTGAGTTTTAATGCCATGGCTGTCAGTGGCACTTGTCGTCGCCTTTTTCACTCCGCTCCCAGCCGAATCCTTGCCAATTTCCAAAAATGCTGTCAGCACTTTTTTCGGTCGTCGTCGTCAGCTGCCAGCAGCACTTAAAGCCAAAAAGCAGCAACAGCGACAGCAGCAACAACAGCAACAACAGCGACAACAACAACAATAATAAAAAGCAGCATCAGTGACTGGCAAGCAAAGGTGTTAAGCTGGCACTGGCAGGACCACGGCCAAAACCTAGGCAGGATTTTCCAACTATGCCCTGCTGGTGGCCTCATCATTTTGTGAATAAAGTCACGTTTTGCTTATTTAACATTTCGTTGAATCCCCGCCCGGCCACGCTCCCTCTGCCTGTTTGACGCATTTTTTGTTTGGGTTCAAATATGCTTAAAGCCATATGGCATTTAGTTAGGCACAGCATTCTCATTAGGCATTCATTTCAAAAGATCGTTTGGGGACATTCACTTAAAAAGGTTGAGAAGCAATGTAGCCAGTTGTTTCTTAACATTTGGCTTGTTGATAAGGTTTCGTTTTAGTTTTTGACTTGCTGCTGAGTCAATTAAACTTTACACTGACAATCCGAGGATTCATGCAACAGTTCTAAAATAGCTAACTTCCTTTTCTAAGCGCCAGTTAAATATTACAAATAATAAAAAAAAAAAAAAAAAGTTGTACCAAATTGTTTGCATGGCCCGCAGCTATCATCTAGCATGTGGTCAAAATTGAGGCCACACACACACACACACACACACAAATAGGAAAAGCCGCACAAATAAAGAGAAAATTGCCATTGGCACAATTTCCTTTTGTGTTTTGTAAATTGTGTGAATTTTAACACTTGATATTCTTTTAATGAATTATTTTGCCTTTCCTCCCCGCCCCGCCTCGCCTCTGCCTGGTGACCAACGTTATTTAAATTTTTCAACTATTTTGCATGCCAAGGGGCGTTGGTAAGGTGGGTGGGGTGGGCTGCGGGGTTGGACTTTTATAAGTCAGCCGGCAGCCGTAGGGCAAAGAAAACTTTTCAAGCAAATAGCTTGCAATTGAGTTATTTATTGTGTGTGTGAGTGTGTGTGTGTGTGTGTGTCTGTGTGGCCCAAAAATGGCCAAATTACTGGATCCAGAAGTAAGGGAGGGAGAAAGAGACGGGTCTAACAGTAGAGCGATTCAGTTCCGGCTGGCCATTTTGACTGCCTTTTGCTGTTGGCCAACATTTCTGTTTTGTTTTGTTTTTGCTTTGTTTTTTTTTTTTTCTTGCCTTGTGGTTGCCACTTTTGATTGTTTTGGCCATAATATTTGTTATGTTGCCGTGCGGCTGTGTGCGTGCAGCTACTGTTTCGACTCGGACTTGGGGCATTGTTATTATGTATTCCTCTACTATATATGGCCAAGCATGCAGGCGGCCTCGGCCGAGCAAGAAAAACAACAATCAGGAGTTTGATTTTCCAAACTTAACAGAGAGCTAACAGGGCTTTAATTTCAACAGAAATACGATTTACTTATAAAGCCCGGTGGTGTTTAAGAGCAATTATTAAAGCCTTGTAGAGCCTTAGTGTTAGTGATCATGCAAGTAGCTCATTCTGACTGTTAGTGTTTTAAAAAGGAAGTGAAATGATCCACGAATTTATATTTTAAAGCAGCGGCGGGCAAGCCTTTTCTCCCATTACTCCCGAGAGTTATTTTATGGTAACTCTCGCCACGTGCCGCCACACATAAGGAGACAGAAAGACTGGTGCCATCGCCTCGCTTCGAAGCGACCAAATGCTGTCAGTTACTAAAGGGAAGCATAGGGGAAAGTTCACCAATTTTATGCCGCGCTGCACAAAGATTTTTACCTAAGGTGAAACTTACTTTTCTTGGGTAATTAGTACCCAGCAAACACGAATCTGAAGTCAAAAAATGCTAACTATGATAGATCCCCGTAGTTCAGTTGCACCGGCGCGGCACTAACGAACTCCCTAGCTCTTCGTAGTGAGTACTCGCCACCAGACCAACCACCAGCCATGTATTTGCCTAACGATTTTTGTATAGCGGTAGGTCATAATTCAAATATCATTTATAAATTCATTTGTCAGAGATCAAATACAACAATAAGCAGCAAAAATTTAAGTGTTTTCTTGCTTTAATTCATTTTTTGTTCGGAAAACTATTAACTAAACATTTAAAATATACAGATATATCTCTTATTCCGACTCGTGATAGGTAAAGAAGCAGGAATTCAGGTGCTGGACCTGCACGGCAGGTTCACCTGACATTTTTTACACATCCCTTGTGTAGGCTTGTGGCAGATTTTGCATCGCTTGACTAAATTCACAGGCTGACTCACCTGACAATTTCTCGTATGAATCCAGACCTTCGAGAATTACGTAAGTTTCTCTTAAATTTAAAAACCGGGTTTCCTGACAGATGCGGGTTTTAAACGGAAAAGATTCAGTTTATGTTCCGTTTTCGCTATCAAGAAAGGGTCGAGAATGGACCCGAACACGTGCCTTGAGAACTTACCTTTTGCTGCCACAAAATGAGCGACGGGTAACACTTTTACGGTAGTTTTGTTAGAGAAATTTTCTAAAAAATGTCGAAATCGGATCCGTTCTTCAGGTCGATTGTCGGGTGGGGATTGACAATCTTCTGATGAACACGAGGGCCAACTCCAATCGAAATTTTTGTTGTGTGAGTTTCTACCTCCACGGATTTACTATTTACGATTCTAGAACAGCTAGCCAAAGAGTACACCAAAACTGCTTTGATCTTATCGAGATGCGATAGTTCGATAACGCAAAAAACTGTTGTAGAATTTAATGTTTTCTTTCATTACAATGGCTGTCTATTCTAATGACGCTTTCTTGGTGGTGATTGGTCCTCAAAATATAGTTGACGCCTGGAAGGACACTACAAATGGCTTCACATATCTATAACGAGGGCTGAAAACCGGCTTTGAACCGAACCGGTTCGAACCCGGAATTCCGAATATTGATTACAAAGACCCCAATAGCCTCTCCCTTTTTAAGATTTTCGACTTTAAAGCCTTTAAATGATTCACAAAAACAAGATTTTAACATTTAATTGGTAATATTTTTCATAGTACGAAATGAAATTGAACTTAAGAGTAAATTATATTTTGAATATTCCCATGTGATCTACATATCGAGTCCGATTGAGAGGAGCCCATCTTTGGCCCTTTGGGGCTGTCAAGCCATAAAAAAAACGTCACGCGTCACGCTGATTTACATTTTTTGTGGTGTTGTTGTTTAGGGCTTTAAGGTGGTCGTGTAGGGGGAGTGGAAGTACTAAGTATTGAGTACTATGAATTGAGTACTG
This sequence comes from Lordiphosa collinella, assembly GCA_018904265.1. Lineage (NCBI taxonomy): Eukaryota > Metazoa > Arthropoda > Insecta > Diptera > Drosophilidae > Lordiphosa > Lordiphosa collinella. The sequence continues at coordinate 95,612 of JAEIFV010000996.1, forward strand.
AGTATCGAGTATAGAGTATAAAGTATCGAGTACTTAGAGTCGAGTACACTCAGTTTCAAATACAGAGTATCGAGTACGTGGTATCGAGTACTTAGCATCGGTTGCTGAGTACCAAATACAATGTATCGAGTATTAGTTTCGAGTACTTAGTATTGAGCACTAAGTATTGAGGTCTTAGAATCGAGTACTGAGTATCAAATACTTTGTATCGATTACTTGGTATTGAGTACTTAGTATTAAGCACTAAGAATTAAATACTGCCTAATCGAGTACTGAGTATCGAGTACTTAATATCGAGTACTTAGTATAAAGGTCTTAGAATCGAGTACTGAGTATAGAGTACATAGTGTACTGAGTATCGAATTCTTAGAATCGAGTACTTGACATCGAGTATCGAGTACTTAGTATAAAGGTCTTAGAATCGAGTACTGAGTATCGAATTCTGAGAATCGAGTACTTGGCATCGCATCGAGTATGTCGTGTCAAGTACTTAGTATGGAGTACTAATATCCATTACTAAGTATCGAGTTTTGAGTATCGAGTATATAGTAACACACAACCACAATAATGTGAAAGGTGGAGCCTATCGTACACAGCATGTTTCACATCAAGGCCCTGTGAGTGTTAGCCCCACTCATAAAGCATGGGCTGAACCAAGGTTCAAACCAAAAACATCGCCTAAAAACCTCGAACCTCAAATTTCCGAGCCTTAACCACTGATAAATTTTGGTTCGAACCCGCGAGCCGGTCTTTTCCGAAAATACCCATTTTGTTGTGCTTATGGATTGCGAAAATTTGCCAAGAACAGTTTAGTTGTGGCGGGTGTCCACTTGCCTCCTTCCACGTAAAATTAACTTCTTGAGCTTCCCATAAGAAATCAAAAACAGACCAAATCGAAGCTGTCATTTAAAAGTAAAACAATACCTTTACACTCATACTATGTTTTTTATAAAAATTCCATCAAAAGCGTTCAGCAGAAGTCAATCAAATTTTTTTTTATTATTGATGTTTGATGGGTGATTTTTGATGTATGATGTATGCTGCTGAACACGCCCATTGTTTCAATTTTAAATGACAGCTTACATTTTTTCTGAAAATCAGTAGCACAGGAAGGCGCAAGCGGTTGGCTGGGGTGCAGCAGCAGCCAAAGCCACAAAAAAAGGCCATTGAAGGCAATGCTGTCCGTTCGGAAAAACGTAACTGATTGGACGCTTGCCTGCGTAGGTTTCTTAATTGATGAAATGGGCAAAAATGGTCCAAAAACCGCGAAATTTCAAAAACTTTACCGATCATTCGAATGCGATGAAAATATGGCCAATGGTTGGACGCTTGGCCGCAAAGAGTTCTTAGGTCGCGAAATTTTCAAAATTACCTTATGACTATTTATAAAAGCGCTTAATGCTTATATTACAATGCAGGCGTTGGTAAATAAAAGATGCAGATTGAACGATCCAAAATGCCAGGAGGTGTAAACCAAAGAGTCAAAGAAGTCGAAAAATTTGCAAAATTTTCTTGAGCTTAGATTATTATTTAGACGGTCAAATACTCGTACAAATCGCTTTCGATCTATAAACTACACATATCGAATGGGAATTTTTGGATCAAAATATAATTTACTGTAAAATTCCACATATGAAAAATACTATCAATATTATGATAAGCTCTTGTTTTGAGAATCACTTAATAAGCTTTGGAGTCAAGGATCTCTAAAATCAGAGGCTATTATGAGTGGAGTTATTCTATAAGTTATAAGAATAAGTTATTCTAAACGTTCTCCTAGATGTCTTAGGCCCAAGTTCTCAAAGGTTCCGGTTGGCCAACTGCCGGTCAAGTTTGTTCCTCCAGTTGACAAGCGGTCAAGTCAATTAATTTTCTCAACACCAGTTTCATCTGATATCGATAAATTCCTTTCGCTTAAATTCCTATCGCTTAAATTAAGTATTTTTGCTTTAATTTTTTTAATGCTGTTAAATGCTGCTGGTAATATTTTTGCAAAACATTTATTAAAATTGATTGTGATGAATCGATAGCTATAGCTGAGGACACTTGTTTAACTGCACGGCTTATCAAAGGAACACTAACTACACAGAAGTCAGCCGCATTGATAAGAAAGTTGCCACATGCATAAGAACGCAGCGCCGCCAAGTACTGCTAACAATCCGTCACAATAAATTGAATTGCATCTGAACTTAAGGCTTTAACTTAATCATGAATGCATGAATTATTTTTTATGTAGATTTTATTAACCTGAATCATTGAACAAGTGTGGCAACATCCAGATCAGTTTAATAATTATGCCTCTTCCTGTACTCTCTTGCACTATTTATTCGTTGCTCTGCCTCTTCGAAATCCATTTCTATTGCGTGGAGTTGAAAAATGAATTTATCATAAACATTTTGTGGCTGCAAATAATAAAATAATTAAATCAAATTTTGGAGCCAAGAGAGTCAAGAAGAAGTTTTAGCAACAATAAAATATATCGAAAATTCGATCAACACGCAAATTCGGTTAAACTGCCTGTCAAGTTGACTAACCGCACATTGAGAAATCGGGCCTTAATGAACTTTCCTGCCAGTCGCCCAAAACCGATTAAATAACAGAAGAATTCCCTAGACCGTAGATCATATCTTATCATATCTGATTTTTGTTGATCCGAACCGAAATTGTAGGCCCGGAACAGGTTCAGCTTTTATTTTTAAAAAGGTTCGGTTCAAGGCTCGGTTCATAGCAAAATAAATGCCGTAATTACGGGTTAGAGCCGGTTGGGTTCAAAACCGTTTAGCAGCCCTGATATAAACTAGCTTATACCCGCGACTTCGCCCGCAATCTGCCATCTACCATCGCCATCTCCCATCCCCATCACCATCGCCCATCTACCATCGCCATATACCAGCGCAATCTACTATCGTCATCTACCATCGCCATCTACCATTCCCATCTACCATCGCCATCTACCATCGCCCATCTACCATCGCCATCTAACATCGCCATCTAACATCTCCATCTACCATCGCTATCTACCATCGCCATCTACCATCCTCATTGCAATAGAAGAAATTGACGGCTGTTACTTAAAGGTGATGCAGCATAAAAGTTGAAGGCTTTTTGGAAGATGTTCGAGTGCTGTAATACTGGGTTAAAAGTGGGCTAACAGTTGTTTCACAGAGAATTACACACCCGGTCACCTTCAATAGCTATTGGCGCCAGCTTTGAACTAACTTGCTATGAAAAACCCCTTTTGCGATAAACTGTTGGTGCCTCATTCTTGTGCAAAGATTAGAACCTTGGGATTTTGTTCAGAGCCAATTAATAAGAAGAAAAATTTTATTATCATGATCATTAAGATACATTAATTTCGTTAAAATCTGTGGTAAAACGGCCAACTTATAGAATTAAAGCAAGCCCGCCTGAAGTTCCTTTCCATACGAATAGTTACAGTTTATTGTTAAGCTTCTGTTAAAAACAGTACTGCAGTGTTGTCTGCGGATTAACAGTTCATTAACAATGGATTAACATTGTGTTGGGCTAACAGTGGGCCAACAGTGTAAATTTTGAGTATATGGTAAATCAAAATCAATATAATGTTAGTATATTCCAACTAACCCAACACAATTGTGAGCTCTAACGTAAAAGAGCTTCATGCTAAATGCATTTCTACGCCTAAAACAAAAAAAAAAAGAAAACGAACCAAATATTAAAACAGTGAATCTTCCATGGAGGCTGAGCAAAAAACAGCCAAGCAACCAAACCGACACACACACACACGCACACGCTCGATTGCCTTTTTATAACAGAGCACTTGGCCACACTCATGCGAGCGAATGAGTGAGTGAATGTGCTGCTGCCTAGCCACAGGAGGCGCTTTAAAAGTTCATTGTTTTCGAGTATCTGGCAAAACTTCTGTTGATCCAGGGCCTCCCCCCGTCTTTTACCATATCCCCTTGGCAAATCCGGTTTGTGTCTGCTTTTGCTTACCTCAAGAAAATTTGGCTCGTACAAGTTTGGCGAGCCAGAAATGCTTAGTTTAGTTCGAGATGAGTAAGGAGTAAGGAGGGAAGGATGTGCCCCAAAAAGTAGGCAAGCAATGTGGCAAATGGGAGAACTATTTGGAAAGCGGAAGAAAGCCACAGAGTGCAAGAGAGAAGAGAGAGAGAGAGAGAGTAAAACTAATAAATGCAATGATAAATTCTTAAAATAAACTAAAAGCTTATCCGGAGATAATGAACGACAGCCTTGAAAAGAGAAGCTTCTACATGCATTCAATTCAAAATTAAGCTCAGATTTTAAGACATTGTTAATGTTGTGACTACAGCAGCGGTCGGCAATGAAAGCAGCGACATTGTATTTTGCATTTGCCAGTGGCAACTGTTCTGCTTACATTGCCGATGCATGAGAAACATTTTAATTTCTCGCACTTCGCCTTAATTGCCTGCGTCTGGGGCCTAGCAAAGGCACACAAATTCGTGTCGTACCAGAACTTTTCGCCACGCATTCCAATTTATATTAATAATAATAAGTCATGAGATAATTTTTTATGTGCAACCCGTCGTATGCGCAATATGCAGTAGTTTTTGTCTGGCATTGGCATATGTTTACGTGTCTGCATTTGGATGCGATGCGAAGGGATGGGTCTGGGCTGGAATGGGCGAGCGTACGTGTCATCAGCACTCCATATATCCGGAGTATTTTTGTCACATTTTCCATTTTCTTACTACTTTTCAGGCATTCTTCTTTTGAGCACTTGGGCATTTCCTGCAATTTGCATGCAAGTGCAGCATAGGGATTCGTTCACAATATTTCGAACAATTCAAAATTTCAGCTGCCTTTCCTCGATTCGAAAATCAATTTGTGTCATTTAGTTCATTCGCTTGTTAGAGACGTGAGCACACGTCTCCAAATGAGAAATTGCCATTGTTCTTCGCTCCTGATGAAGTTGAACTTTTGGCATTGTGCCCAAACTCAATGCGGCGCATTAATTATTGTAATTAGGGAATTTTCACCATGTTTCTTTTCTTACAAAATTCAATTTAATATTAAATTAACCCTTAAATCATGTTGATGGACCCACGGGAGGGTTAGGAGGAGGAGGGGTGGCTTCTGTCTGTCAAACAATGTGCAAGAAAATTAAGTCACAACAATTTAAACAACAAAAACATCAAGTTGCCTCTGCTTTGTTGGCTGTTTGAGCGCAAGCTCAAATTTCAAATTGCTTACTTAAAGCACCCATAACACACACACACACACACACACACACATACACAGCACTCATGAAGCACTCAGCCAAAAATTTGTGCGCCTGATAAGCACCACGAGCAGCAAAAACACACAGAAAATGGTAAACGAAAGCAAAAAGCATACAAAAAAAAAATAAAGTAAATGACAAACTCAAATGGCTGGCATGCAAAAGCACTTTGTGATATGTGACTGCCTGGCGAAGAAAGTCAAATGTTGACGGTTATTAAAAAATTTGCTGACCGTCAAGGGTAATATTAGGGTTTACCTTAGACTTTCAAACTATTTTATATTTAAAACTAGCTGACCCGGCAAACGTTGTTCTGTCATGAAAAATGGTTTCTAGTAAATATTTTAGTAAGTATTTCGGTTGTTAATGAAAATATCAGGATTGCAAACCAGTTCTGAACCGAACCGAACCAAACTGGAACTGAACCGCTAATTCCAGCTGATAATCCGAACCGCAAACCAAACCGGCGTTCCTTCAAAAATGCTTAACCGCTGAAAAACAAATGAAAACGGCTCGGTTCGGTTCGTTCGTGTACTAACGACGTCTCCAAGACGTTCAAATTTTGGGAATTTTAATCGAATTTGCGTATATTCGAATTTCGATTTTTTGTGGCGTTATGTTGGTACTCATGTCTCTCACTTATGCCGACAAGCTCAGCCATTTTGAATGTTCCATCTTAATTGTTGACCGCTGCTTTGTTTGCACGTGTGTTTTTGATCGTTATTAATCTAAAAAAAAAATTGGTGTTCAGTAAAGTTAGTGATTCTTTTTGGATATGTGAACGACAACATAAAAAAAAAATAAAGATGGGCAGGTAGTCTAAAGAAAAATATAATTTTACTTATAAATATATTAGAAAGTTTTAAGAGTAGAGAGAACGGGGAAATAAAATAATAAAATAAAATACAACAAAATTTTATTTTTTTTTTTTTTTATTCTTTATTTTTTTTTTTTTTTTTTTTTTATTGATACTTAATTATTTTTGTAAATTTAATTGTAATTTGTTATAAAAAGTAATAATTTTAAATAATTCATTTTAAGAATAAACAATGATTAAATTATCGTTTATAAATCTTACATTTAAAATTTAAAATTTGGAAACATTAAAAATTTTGTAAAACCAATTTTTAAAAAACCCGCCTCAATGTGTTTGATATAGGAGAAAAATGTTCCCTTTGACAGATGGCTGGTCCAACCTGTCATTTCAGACACGGTGTTGTGATATGTGGAAGATTTAATATTTACGGGAGCTCTCGTCCTGTGGTCGAAATTCGACCCATCGAACAAACTAACACTTAACATTAAAGGATGTACACTTTAATAAGAGTAATATGTACGTCAAAATAAATAACGATGTATTTCCGATTCGATGTAATACCGATTCAATCTCAAAATCTCGCACAGTCTCCAATTGTGCTCGGTGTATTTAAATTTGATTGGTAAATTTACCTGGACTGTTTATATGTTTCTTATAATTTACCTGTAATCTCGATCGATTTTCCCGAAGAATACTGACTATTTTGCACTCATTTTTTTGGTTAAATGGAATCCTATGCCATCTGCATAACACCGTATCTTTAATTGCTATAAAACAATAAATAATAGCAATACAATTTTTTCGCCCTCAATACCTCCTTTTTCAACATTACTATGCTAAAAAGGAAGACGAACATATCAATAGGATTAGCAATATAACAAATTTTAAAACAATATTAATTATTGTTTACGCTCCGAAATTTCATTTTTATTAGCAGCACTTGCCTCGCAAAAAATTTCTTGTCGATTTCCGTTAGACCAGAAACTTTAAATCTGCTTATGACCAAAACAAAATATGCGTAGAAGCTTTTTTCCCGTTGATCGTCTCTTCACAGGGGGGTAACTGAGAGCCACTCTTCTGTTTACAAATGTCAAATGACAACTAAGCACAGCTCACAGAGAGTGTTGGCCTGTTGAAACAACAACAATGCGTTGGTCTTCTCAGCTATATGTGTGAAGTGTGTGTATGTTAGTATGCAACTTTTAATCCGTTATAAAACAAAATATTTGTATGTTTATTTTTTTTTTTGCACTACCTCTGGTTTTATTCTCTGCGAACATCTATTGTAATAATATTTGTATATATTTGAGTTTGTGTTTTTGAAGTGTCTGTTTATTTCCTAGTACATGCAACGCCCAAAGTGAGGTAACGCCGCATGAGTCATGTATTTTCGTGCGTGCAGCCGGCTCTATCGAATTATAAGACGTTGTCACGTCAAAAAATGGATCAAAGAACCTGTATCAAATTTTGTGTGAAAAACGAAATTAAGTGCGCGGATGCATTTCAAATGTTGACTGTGGCATACGGAGAAGCTACCTTGGACCGAAGCAACGTTTATCGGTGGTACAAAATGTTCTCAGAAGGCCGAGAAGATGTGAACGACGAAGAGCGTGTCGGACGCCCGAGCACTTCAACAACAGACGAAAAAATTAATGAAGTGGAGAAATGGCATTGGCCAATCGTCCGAATCACCGATTTTATCAATGATTTGGGCATGAGACGGGTCGCCGCGAAATTCGTACCAAAATTGCTCAATTGCGACCAAAAAACAGCATCCCCAACATTGCTAATGAGATGTTAAACTCTGTCCGCGACGACCCAAATTTGCTCCAGAGGGTCATAACTGGTGACGAATCGTGGGTTTATGGTTATGACGTGGAAACCAAAGCTCAATCATCTCAATGGAAGCTGCCGCACGAACCAAGACCGAAAAAGCGCGCCAAGTTCGGTCGAATGTGAAAGTTTTGCTGACAGTTTTCTTCGATTGCAGGGGCGTGGTGCATCATGAGTTCTTGCCACAGGGAAGAACGGTCAAATATGTAAAAATGTGAAAAAGATAAAAAAATATTTTTAAGTGTTTGGAGGTTTGGAAAACCGTTGATGTATAATATCTCATGGGGATTACTTTGAAGGGGGACAAAATAGATATTCATGAATAAATAAATAATTTTTGAAAAACCACAAAATTGGCGATACTTTTGCACACACCCGCTAGGCAACGGCCATCCGATTTCGACCAAAATTTGTTAAAATGTGTTAAAAGTTTATAAATAAATGGAAGGCAGGGTAAGGAAGTTTTCATTAAAAACAAAAAAGTTTTTCTCACTAGAACTAATTTTTCGACCGATCGTTCCTATGGGAGCTATATGCTATAGTCATCCGATTTCTTTCCCACTCAACAATACACACTAATTGCAACCACTTGACCAAAATGTCATAAAATCCCTTAAGCAGCGGTACCGAAAGCACCTTTTGTCAACACTTGCGGCGTTATGTGTAAACGGTCATTACGGCATGATCTCGGCTCTTAAAACTATCAATTTAAAAGGCATTGCGTTTTTGATAGTTGAAGCCTGGAATGAAGTCCCACGATCCGCTGTCATAAGTTTATTTAAACATCTGTTTTCATCGATCGACGAATTAGATTTTAATATACCGGCTGATCATTTTGTGGTTGAGGACGATATACCCCTGATTAGACTGTACAATTCGGTAATCGAAAATGATTTAACTGCGAACGAAATAATGAAATGAAATAGAAGATGAAATTTCAAATGTCGGGAACAACGATATCGGGAACACATATGAAAGAAGAGGGTAGATTCCTTTGACGTGGCGGTAGAATGGGCAGTGGAAAATAACCTAAGAAGCAATGATAAATTGTTTTTGCGACGAATCAGAGAAAAAGCAGTTCTTAAAGTACTTAATTAATGTTTATTTTACTAATAAAATTGCTTATTTATCTATAAAACACAAAACAGATGTATCTTAAAATTTATGCTGCATTTTTCAATATAAGCAACTTTTTCTACATAAGAAACTATTTTGAAAAAATTGGTTCAAACTAATTGTTTATATAGAATGTTTACGGTATTAGAATTTTGTACTTGAATCAAGTATTTTCGTACATAAATTCGAAACAGAGTTTACTGCAGTTAAGTTAACTAGTTTCTTTGTCAAATGCTTTCATGCTTGGTTCTAAATTTTTTTTTTGGTCCTTTTCAATCCTCTCTTGCTACGTTTCCTAGTGGTTTCTCTTCTTCTTTGCCAGCACTTTTTGGCCCATTTTCGTGGAATTTGTGTGCAAGTTTTTGCATCACTTTGCGGCATCGAGATGAACAAGCAACCTTCGTGGGCGCATAAAGAAAAAGTGGCAAAAAAAAATATATATATATGCAAAAGGCTACGATTAAGCCATTTGGCGCGAAATCGGAAATCCGTATGAAAAATCTATGTCTTTTTGCGGCTGTCCAATGCAGCTGCCAGCAGACAGGAAATGCGTGTAGAGCGATAAATAGTCACACGATCCCGCTCAACCCATGTCGGACGCCCTCATCTATTTCATTTTTATCTCATTCGCAAAAACAGAAACAAAAAAACGAAAGTTTTGCGCTTTGGCGTTTCATTAAAGTTGTTGGCTCACAAAAGTATGCTACAAAATATATACGAGTGGCAGCAGCAGGCCCACGTGTGTGTGTGTGTGTGTGTGTGCGTGTGTGTTGGCAAAAAGTTGTAACTGCTATCAGTTACTTTTACAATGCGAGACAGGGATGGCCATAGAGACGACGGCGACATTCGCATTATGCGAAGATAAGCCGGAGAAAACAAAAGACCTATCCAAATCCAAGTGAGCGTGTGGGAAAATATTCCTCTTCAATTTGGAATGGAATATCTTTGGACTTAATTAAGGTTTTCACTTTGAAGTTCACAAATAATTCCAAAATATTGCCTCATTTGTGAACTGCAACTTTCCCCTCATAATTTAAACGTACCTTGTCTAATCCTTTGCCAGAGCATATACACTTTCCGTCATTGTACATGTATTTGTTGTTTTGTCTGCCTCCCCCGCTCCCCTCCCCCACTGAAAACGAAATGAAAGTTGTAACTTTCACTGGGGCAACTGCGTGTATCTGTGTCATACTGTCTGCGTGTGTGTGTGTGTGTGTGTGTGCCCTGCACACAAATCAAAAACTTTTACTGCCTTCCCAAATCCCAAAAAAAAAAGAAGAGAAAAAAACACTATTAACTAGGGGAAAGCCAACTAAGTTCATTTGTTTGCCTTTTTCGTTTTTCTATTTTTTATTTCGCTTTGTCTTTGGAATTCATTTACACTTGGTCTGGTGAGAAATTTAAAACAATATTTACAAACTCCAAAACCAACTATATTCATGTGTATATTTGTACATTAGACAGAGCATCAAACATATGGAAAATTCAAAGTTGCAAATGTCCAGGGGCTTCGAATTTTTTTTTAAATTTTGCAGCGTGAATTATAAACATTCTCCAGGATTTGTTTAACATAACATGCAATTTGTCAGCTAAGACTTGTGAAATGCCGCTTAACTTTTATCAACGAGTTGAATGATGCTGAATTCAGTAAATGGGTGCTCCAACACGACTTAAATCTTACAATAGTTGTTGTTGAAAACTTAACATGCTTTGCTTGTTTTAAAAAAGAATTGATAATAAATTATAAAAAGCTATAGCGAAAAACTAAATTTCCTCTAAAATTTATTTAGATAGTTTTTGTTATGTTTTTTGGATAGACTTGTTTGTGCGTTTCGGTACATAGATGGAAGTGATTTTGGCCTGTCTAGTTTCTGAATTCTTCTAAGATGCGAGATAATTATGCATTGCCTTACCACATTCTATTTTGATTCAAAATATTCAATAGAATCTCCGATCCCTTTCAAATAGAATGATTATAGTGTTATTTCTATTGTCGAGCGAGCTTATCAAAGTGGGTGGAAAAGCACGATAAACGGAACGAATTCACAAGCAGGCTTCCGACGCGAATATTCAAAGATAGACAACATATTCAACATAGCTTCTATTCTTATTATCAGATAAGAAGAAAAAAGAAACGAAGTCTAAGCTTTTTTTGTTTGGGTTGTCCACCCACCTTAACGAGTACCCCCAACACCCGATATACAAGCTCGAGCGACATGGCGTATCGACGAAAATAATTAAAAATTTATTGAAAAAGTATACTCGCGAACGTATTGCTCCTTTTGGACTGGAAACGAGCTATCTGAAGTTTCAAACAATAAATGGTAGCAAAGGATGCTCTTATGTCGCCGCTGCTATTTTGCGTTATACCTAGATGATCTGCAACGAAACGTAGGAGGTGGCCTGTATATCGATACCACAAACATTAGGGTATTAATGTACGCAGATGATATTGTAATCGTAGCGGACAATCCCTCAACCCTACAGAAAATGATCAATAACCTCGAGACATACTGCATATTGTGGGGCATGGAAGTCAATAAGGCAAAGTCAGAGATTATGGTCTTTAGAAAAGGCGCCAGACTGGCGGCAACGGAGAACTGTACGTTTCGATGAACTGGTAAAGGTGGTACCGGAGTACACATACCTTGGGGTTATCCTGACGCCGACAATGAGTTTTAAAAAGCATGTGGCAGCCAGGACAAAAGAAGCAAAGGCGAGTATAAACTCGGTGTGGGCGAACTTTACTATATATTGGGTATCTATATATTGGAAATCGACGATCAGGACTAGATTATGGTCACATCTATAGTCTGACACCTTATCTCTCAAGTACTTGGCAAGAATAATTTATGAGTATGAAGATTATAGACTACCGCATGTTTTAGCCGATAAAATGAGGACCAATAATTTGGGATGGTTTTGCGAGGCTAACAGAAATGTTCGCGTATTAATGGCATAATACTGGGAGACGACCACTCGCATGCTAATTGGATTGAGGAAAATATTCGGCTCCTAAACGCGATCAAAATGACAACCGCAAGCAACACATGAACAAGGCTTCAGGAAGTACATCAAGGGTAAATAAATTTTATCTACAAACATCTAAATTTTGCAATAGGGCCCTCATACGCATAGAGTATTTCAAACAAAACGAGATAACTTGGATAATGAAGGCCAGAGAAGATCTCTTATGGTTAAACAGCTGCCCAAGAAGAATTATAAATGGAGGTATTTGTTCTCATGCAATATGAATGAGCAGGAGGACATCCAGCATTTTGTAGGACGATGTCCAGTTCTGAGGGAATTTCGATGCAGATATTTGAATGCTTGTACTCTTACCGAAGAAGAGGTGCTTATGGCCCTTAACGGGGGATGGGATGGAATAATCGATCTAGTTACACCGAGATGGCTATTGAATATAGATAAAAAAATGTCATGAATGAGGATTTTTAAAGACTGTAAATAATAAGCAGAGTCTGAAATTTACTTTTTACTTTTAAGAATAGGATATTAAAATTGTATCGTTAAATCATTTCGTTAAATATGTAAATTTTGTTACAACAGAGGAAGGCTGACGGTTTTAAACCAAGCCTTTAAATGTTTGTTTTTAGCACTTAAGCATTGTAAAGTTATAATCTATGAAAATTGTGAAATGAAAAATAAACTATCTATCTATCTAATAATAATAATAAAAATAATAATAGTTCTTTATTCAATGAATGTTTACAAACTCAAATATTGTTTAATGTAAGATGAAACAGTCTCATTTTGAACAACTTAAATATTACATACATATGTGTATAAAAATAAAACTGAAGTAACCGACTTGGTTGCACGAACCGTCTGTCGGCCAAGCACATTTCGCCTCACCCCGCACCCGCTTACTACGCCTGACTTCCATGGTCGTCCCAAGATATCAGACTAATGCGCTTGCGATTTACTGTTGTTTTTTATTCTCGTTATAGCTGTATTTCCAAAATATCTTTCTATAAAGCAAAGCTTTTTTTTTATGAAGAGTACCAATCCCTCCCAGTTATCGTTGTGTCTATCGTCTAGGATGTCATGTAGTTCCCGACTCGCAAAGTATGGTTTACCCAGGGTCGCCCATCTGTGATCTTTAAGGCTAGGACATCTTCCCAAAAAGTGAGTCTTATTCTCATTTTCTCCGGTATTACAAAGTGGACAAGGCATGTGTACCGATCTGTTGTACGTATTTGATGACAACGTAATCAGATCAAGCAGCGCTTTCATCACCCATGAGATTGCAGTTTTAGGGCAGCTGTATGGTCGAGGTATCTGTAGATTCTTGTTTGGCTGGACCCTCTCCTCTTCACCCGTACCGCATGCGACTTTTGTCTAAGTGCTTCCACAATCGTGATTCTCATCGTATTCCATTCTTCCACAGATCTTAGACCCCCTTTCTAGTTGATAGCGAGAGCAGCGCATATCTTATCCAGCTCTTGTACCCAAAAACGTTTTTTCTTATAATTTCGGATATAAGGATGTGCGGCAGTCGACTCTCCTTATAGAAAAATAGGGTTTTCCCTACGTACCCAAGGTGTAAATCTAAGGTATAGTAGTGCGCATCATCCACGCAAGTCTCCAAGGCTAGAGCATACCCTGGGACATTCGGAGGTAGCCTTAGGATTTTCTTCAAGAAAAATGTCTGCAGATTATCCACCACTTCAAAACTGCTCTACATACAGCGTTGAACCATGTTCATGTTATTTGGTACTTGTATTAGCTCGTTTTCTGGAACTCTTTGACTATCAGTGCCAACGAAACCTTTGTGATTAAAGAATGTTTGTTCTTTTTTCAGAAATGTTTATGCTTTTTTGGACACCCCGCAGGATTTTCTTTTCTAGAAAGAGAAATTTTAAGCGTATATTGAACTTTCGCTGGGACCATTGAGAAATATAAGTATAAGAAAGTTTTAGTAAAAGTAGTCAAGGATAAAGTAGTAGTTAAAATTGGGCCAAAGGTAAAAGCAGTCAAAGTCATATAAACGGGCGCTGTCCTAACAATTCCTTAAT
>JAEIFV010000997.1:0-109562 GCA_018904265.1 Lordiphosa collinella
CTCGTCGACCTCAAGTCCACCTCTAGAGGGATTCGACGTCTCGTGACCAACAGTATTTCTGTTTTTTCTGTCGCCAGCTGTAAGCCGTGCAAATCCAGCCAGCTTCTTTGGGGCCCCTTTGTGGTACCGTTAACTTGGATAAGAGATCTATAGAAAACGGAAATATGAGCAAAGTGCTTTTATTAATGTCTCGTGAATTGCAGTGTTAACATCTTATCAGAAAATTGACAAAACCAGTAATTAAGTAATTAAGCACTTATTTAAGTCAGTAAACCAATCCATAACAAACAAAATATTTGATTTATAGTTGGAAATGCCTCGTGGTACTGAATTGTTTGAGGAAGAGCAGGGAACGATCAAAGGAATGAACATAGCCGGCATGAAAACTGGTAAAATTGCTTCCTTAATGAGTCGACACCGATATACAATTTCAAGATTCCCTAAAAGATCCAGAAGGTTACCGCATAAATCGTCCACGGTCCAATACCAACCATCAACAACCGGACAAAACGGCACATGCGGCAGTTAGCAACTCAAGACATAATGACAAACGTCACAAAGATGCGCGCATAGCTTTTTATGTAAACACAAGTTTTGGGACGTCGAGTTTGAAAATATAATTTTCAGTGATGAAAAAAATTCCATTTGGACGGTCCAGACAGACAAATATTGGAGGGATCCGCGTCATCCACGAGCTACTTGCTACAAACGGAACCATGGCGGTGGATCGCTAATGATTTAGCGCTCAAGGCAAGTCTCCTATTGATTCGTATCCGGCCGGATGAATGCTCAAGCATGTATATAGAGTTGGTGACAGTGAACTAGCTCCATTTGCTGAGAATTTCCATGGCGAGTATGGACCTTCCAGCAGGACAATGCTCCGATCCACGTTGCCCGGAGCACAATGTGTTATTTTGAGAGCCACAACCGCCGGATGAAGTGGCCGTCAATGAGTCCGGACTTAAATCCTATTGAGGATCTTTGGGGCATTCTTGACAAAAGTTTATGCCTGTTCAAAGCAGTATGATAGCTTGAAGGACTTAAAGAAGCTATCGTCTCAGAATGGGCCGAGATTGAGTTATCAACGCTTCAAAACTTGGTTGGATCAATGCCTCGCAGGCTGCAAAAGCTTTAAAATAATGAGGGCGACCTCATTAGTTATTAAGTTCTCAATATCCTGATTTAATGTTCCTGATTAAATAATTTTTGATAACAAAAGCATATTGCACATATATCTATTTTCTAAGTGAACCATATAAAAATTTTGTATATTTTTGGTTAATAAAATATTAATACCGCACAAGTTAATGTTTTTTTCGATAGTACTCATTACCAGCTTACAACAAAAAATTATAACAAAAATGAAGAAAATGAGTATTGAAAATAAACTTCTTAAAATATATTGCACATATATCCAATTTCCTTAGGTATGTCATCGCATATCCAACTAGGAACGTGTCCTCAGGCATTTCAAGTCGAAGAATTTCGTCGTAACTGCTGTTCCACAGTTCCTAGGATACTTTACTTTAGTTTAGTGTGGTAAATTAACTTACGGTTGTCGAGGTAGCTACTTATTATAAGCAAGAGGTATTCGGGGATTTTAAATTGGTCCTTAAGTGCCACAAACATGTGCTTCCATTTGATACTGTTAAATGCGTTTTTCACATCTAAAGTTGCAAGCAATACAACGGGTCGCGAGAGGTGATTTCCTCGCTGAGTTGCCTGAACAACCTCCTGAATAACTCCGGCTGTAGATCTGCCAGGCCTAAAACCGTGCTGCCTCTGGGAGAGGCCACCAGCGCTTTCGATTGCAGCTGCTGATCTCGGCTTGATCAGCTTTTCCAGTTTTATTATTTCCCATTGTATTAAGCATACATAGAGGTCGATAAGCAGATGGTGTGTTGGGAACACCTTTGCCCTTGCTTATGAATACCAGTAATTGCACTTTCCGGGGGTCAGGGAATAATCCATTCCAAATACACGCGTTGTACATATTTAGGAGGGTATGTGGTCGACTAATCTCCCTTTACTGCTACAATTAATCAAGTAATTCTAAAACAATTACAATTTGGAATATTAATTGAATAATCGAAATATCAAGTTACTATTACGATTTCTTAAAAAATTCGAATTCAGGATTTTATTTTTTTCACTCTCTGAATAATCGTGTTTTGAACAAAATTCTTGAAGTGCGTCATTTGAGATGGGCTGAATTAAGAAACTTTAAATTAATTTAAAGCATTTAAACTCAATTACATCGCAAAAAATTTAAAGAATTGACCTCGAAATAATTAAAATTATATGGATAACCCTGTTTGCGTACATGTGGGTGGAAGTTGTAACTGCTAATATTTGTAAGTTTTATATACAAATATAAATTGAAAATGCCAGTGGTTGCATTGATTGCTTTGGACATTGCAATAAGGGCTTTTACGATAGAAAAAAACTCATCGCAAGAACCTCAGAAATGCGTCAAATCCTCTTTCAATTTTTGATGAAGCGTGTAAGGTAGCACTCTTATATTTTTCTCTAGTTTCCAATATAACTATCCTATGGACAACGATACTTTTGTTTTGATTTTTAACATAATAGAGACCGATAGGCTAAGCTTTAAATCTTTGCCGAAGACATACAGACCGAATTCTGAACGGTTTTAGAGATATAAATACATCAGTACCTTTCAGATTTACCGGGTCTGAATGTGATCAAATTTATAGCGTCACATAGTGTAAATGATAACCGATGCACCAATTAAACCAATCAAACCGACTGAAGATGGTCTGGATAAGGAGGTAAGCAAGCAAGTCATCACTTACATAATAAAATAATGGACATCTTATAATTTTTTGGACGCAAAGAATAAATTAAGTTTTTTGTACTTAAATTAAAAACAAACGGTCTCACCAGTGAGAGAAACCATGGCAGAAGAAGAAGTAACAAGATGAATGCGCTCTGGCAATCAGTAAAGCAAAAGATCAATCGCCGAAATTTTTACGCCAATATTATCCAGCCAATGCATAGCAATTGTTGTTAACAAGTTTAATTAGTTTAAAAAAATTATTGAATCAAAATAATAGATACATTTAATAGTCAAAGACCAAAAATTTTTAGATCACCCATAAGCAAAGTGCTAAAACTAGTTGGGAATTTTTAAAAAAAATATTTTTACAAAAGTTCGTGTTTTCAGTTGCATACCTGCCGGAGTTTTGGTGGCTCAGCGGTTAGTGTGCCGTGGCCGAGTGTAATTATTGACCGTAAATAATGGTTTTCCTTTATATTTTTTTTTGAATAAATTCACGCGGTTATTCGGACCCCTTTCCAATGTGGGTTTATCCGCCTCGGAATTTATAAAATTTTTTTTTTGAATAAATTTATATCCGGTTATTTTTTTTGCTGTTGGCGCCAGCTTTGTAGTAATTAGCCATGCAAAAGCTTCTCAAACTGTCGTTCGGATTCGTAGGTCCCTTTCTCTTGTGCGAAAACTAGAAGCGCACAAGCCAAGAGATTTGAGAGTAAATGGCTTTGGCCCTTTGGGGCTGTGTCAAGCCATTTACACTTTTCAGAGTTTGCTAAGTGACTTTGGTTGTGCACATTGCGCTAGTCGGTTTGACTGAAAAACCATACCGCTCACAAATTAGAACTCTCGGAAATTAGAACATTCCAGAAATTAGAACCAGTGTTTTTATTTCATTGAACGCTCTGAAATTAGAACAGCGGTTCTAATTTGCAAGCGTTTTTTTTTTTTAATTTCCGGTGAGTTTTTGTTTTGGTTTGCCTTTTAACGAATTGCATATACAAAAGGGATTCACCCAACTGCGCACTCATATTCGGTCATTCACATGCAAACTTTTGACAAGCAGGCACATATTCGGGGATAAAAATTAAGTGAAAACTAGTTTAAAATGTCGAATAAGCGTAAGAAAAACACTTTGTCTTTGGAAACTAAAGCAAAAATATTAAAACAACTCGATGAAGGCGTTCAAGCAAACCGTTTAGCCTTATATAAAATCGAAAAAGGAGGTAATCTTGAATGCCGTATCAAACACATACCAGGAGGTAAGAAATAAATCCTTGCACAACGCTGAATATCCTGAAATGGAAGCTCGTCTTTATGAATGGTTTTTAAATCAACGGCAAAAGAAGTGCACTATGACTGGACCATTATTAAAAGCGAAAGCTAAGACTATCTTTGGTGAAGTGTATCCCAATAAGGATGAACAATCATTTTGTGCAAGCGATGGCTGGTTCACCAAACATAAAAATCGACATGGAATTCGTTTTTTTTAATTTGCGGCGAGATACTGTCTAGTGATGTAATGGCGGCTCCACCTTTTATACACAGATTTCGAGCAAAGAACACTGAAATGAAGCTAATGGAGACACAAATATATAATGTCGACGAAAGTGGACTATTTTTTTCGTTGCCTTCCAGACAGAACATACGTTGCCGCTTGCGAAAGGAATGCCCCTGGATGCAAAATACAAAAGGAACGCATTTCAATTCTACTCGAGCAAATACTGATGGCTCACATAAATTAAAGCCATTGGTTATTGGAAAAGCAAAACATCCAAGATGCTTTAAAGGATATGTCAACTCACTGCATTACGACTTCTCAAAAAATGCTTGGATGACGTCGCGAATATTTTATGACTGGTTTCACGAGATATTTATTAAAGAGGTGAACAGAATTTATAATTTTTAGAAGTTATATTAAAATGAATACATAACAGAGGTCTCCCAGCCTGTCGCGAGTCTTTGACAAGTCTTTGAGTGGATTTAAATATTTTCCAACAAGATAACAGACTACTACAGTAAGCATGATAACTATAAATAATAAAAGAAAAATAATTCTAAATAAAAGTAATTTAAGCCTTTTTTGCTCAATTATGAATGAATAAAATATTTTTTTTTTTTAATTTTGAAAACAAATTAATTTTAATTAAAATAACATTCCCTTCGAAGCATATTTAGCAGAATAGAATCCACTTCTTGCCTTTTCCCCATTTTTTAAAATCCGTCCAGAAATTAGATCTTTTCAGAAATTAGAACTACCACAGGAACCAACTGGTTCTAATTTGCGAGCGTCCACTGGAAAAGGCCCATTTCAGTCAAGCGCGGTCCCAATTGGACATTTCAATAACCAATACGAGTTAATGTTAGAAGAAAGATTAGCAAATTAAGCAAACCAACAGAAAAATCAAGGGGGTAAAATATCAAAAAACGGGAAGAAAAAAGGGGGGGTCAGAGCATTTTGCGCAATTTCGAAAAAATATCGAGTTTGGGACCAAAACGCATTGTAAAAATCTTGAAAAAATATAGACATAAGAAAATCAAAAATAAAAAACAAGAAAAAAGGTTTTAAATTAATGCCTTGAGTGGGATTCGAACCCATGACCTCGCCGTTGCAAGGCAAATGTCTTGCCGTTCGACCACCCGGGCTCACAAATTATTTTTTTTTTATTTTAAATCAAAAACGTATCAGCAAATATTTTAAATGACTCACAAGAAATATCAAAAAAGTCTCGCAAAAGATATGCTTACGCTCGTTAATAAGCTAACGCTAACATTTACTCATTTGACCCGTATGCGAGATTTCGTTAACTCACGCAATTCAGGGAATTGCGTTTGAGTTGGGAGTCACTCCAGCAAAAACGCTCGCATACGGGTCAGAAATGATTGTAAAATGATTCATGTGTCGTTCAGTTTGTGGCAGTGAAAGTATCATTTACGATAGTCCCAAGCGGTATCTTTTGCGAGACTTTTTTGATATTTCTTGCGAGTCATTTAAAATATTTGCTGTGATACGTTTTTCATCAAAAAATAAAATTATATGTTTGTTTGTCCCCGTATTATTTAAGTCGCCACTCGGCCCGACTGGGACTCGACGAACTCAGGACCGCAGCACTCTACACGACATCTTAACGCTCACCACCGGGTCCGCGTGACACTGGCAAATGACAGTGAAGAATGAAATCAACACGCCGGGTGGTCGAATGGCAAGACATTTGCCTTGCAACGGCGAGGTCTGGGTTCGAACAAACCAAGGCATTAAATTAAAACCTTTTTTTCTTGTTTCTTTTATTTCGTTTTTTAATTTTTGGTTTTTTAACATTGTCTGTATTTTTTAAATAATTTTACAATGCGCTTTGGTCCCAAACTTTTTTTTGACCTTGACCTGCCAGTGCTCTGGATAATAAAATGAACCATTCTGCTTACATGCGAGCTCGTTGAGTCTCGCAAAATGCTCGCATGTTGGTTTGCTGGGTAGTCCGTCTGACTGACAAGCCAATAACAGGTCCATTTCAGTCAAGCGGTCCCAAAATGTGTGCTTTTCAATAACCAAAATGAATTAATCGGCCCTCTTCCGAGTCGCTTTTCGTGTAAAAGTTGCTTATTTTAATGTAAAGTTCACAATTTTATATGAAAAGTAAGCAGAATGTCTGTGGCTACTAGATCTGGTCTTCTTTTTGAAGGTTTCAGCTGCTTAAGCAATTCCGATTTTTGTCAAACCTAATCTAGTAGCCGTTGAAATGCTTGTCACCTTCCATATAACATTGTTAAGTTTAAACTGTAAGTGCAAACGTTTACACGAAATCCGACTCGGAGCTCGGAGTGCAGGGGCCGGAAAAAAACACTATCAGATTTTGGCATTAACATGTGAGAGAGACGACTACGCAAGTTTTTTGTTCGAAATATTGACCCGAATGGCCCTCTAAACCCCAATATCGGGGACTTGAGTTTTCCCAAAACTTTTAACTTGTAACATTCCAAGAAAGTTTGCTGAAGTTTGACACCGACCAAAAATGTGTTGTTCCCTTGAAAATGGCAAACTTGCTAAAACAAAAATTCTATGAACGGCTCGTGGTAGCTTAAGGGGGTATTGCTGCTTGGCAAAAATATTTGAGAATATCGTCCTTAAAGGATTTTTTGAAAATCTAAATTCTTTTGAAGATATAGCCCTTTTAATGACCCAAAGTGACAGGATATGCTTAAGCTCCATTTACATGACCTGATCGCTCAGCTGAGTTTTCGTCATATGAGCAACTCAGGTGAGCAACTCAGTTCAGCGTTTACACATGCCTGAGTAGCTCAGTTGCGTCAGAAATGTGTGTGAATTGTGAATTGGCCGCGCAGATTGCCTATTTTGGTTTTTATATCCGCAAGTGATTTTCTCTCAAGTTGTGCAGCAAACTTTTTTAAAGTGGCAATCCGTACGATCTGCTGCACCTACAAGGTGGGATTGGATGAGTCATACAACGCTGGATCAGCCTCGTACAAGTCAAGTAGGCGCGTTACAACAATTTTAATGTCTTATTTCAATAAGCCGTGAATTGACATAAATAAAAAACCAAACCGATAGCCAAAAATCGATAGCAATTGTATATCGAATGCCAAGAAGTGGCAACGCTCTCACATTTCAATCAGGCAACCCTATGACGCTCAGCTGAGTGGTCAGGTAAAATTAAAACCGGTGCCTACTTAGTCGTCTGTTTACACGACCCAGGCGAAAATTCTCCTGATCGATCAGGTCGTGTAAATGGAGCTTTAGCAACTGCAAACTTTAAGCGCGTTTATCTCGAAATTACTTTTTTCGAGCTTGCGGCACTGATTGCGCGTGTAGTTCTGAACTGATCTTGATGATACAAAGTGCAATCGACGCAGAATTGTCACCATTATAGCCCATATTTCAATCATAATTTTAACATTTTTTTAACTATTCTTTTTTCACACTAAGCCACAAAAAATATGGCACAAAAGCGATTTTTTATTTTTCAATAGCCGCCGTTTTGTAAAAAAAAATCGCAAAATTATGATTGAAAAAGGGGCCCGAATCACATCTGTATTGAATCTAACGCCGATTACTTTTTCCATTTCAGATGATCCGAAGTGGAGTTATACGTCCCGCCAGCAGCATACCTTTTTTTACGACTTCCAACTTTGAAGGCCGACAACTTTTTGAGCAGCCCTCGTACAAAAGAAAAATGTTTTTATCTAATTCAATAAGTTTTTAATATAATAAAAAAAGGGCGTTTAAATAACTATTATCGTTTTCAAATAAAATTTTTTTTTAAAAGGTCCAAAAACAGCCTTCCAAGCTGCAATACCCCCTTAAATAAGTAATGATGCAGTTCGATTCATAGAACCCGAAATAAAGGGGGATCCGTTGAGTTTGGTTATGTCTTTTTTTCGACTTGCACATTGTTATCATATTTGGGATTCCTGTCGACGCTATCGGAATTGCCAAGCATATAAACAATCAGACAGTGCACGCGCAAGTTATGTTAATTTAAGTGATTGAAAAATGCAAAAAGCGGTTTTAGGACCATAACTTCAGATTTTGAGAGTGTTAGGAAGAAACAAAGTATGAGGAAATGCTAAACACGACCTGCCCATCAATATGTGCTGGGTCCGTATTGTAGTGTAATTTGAACGCTATTTGATTGAATCTAAAATCGTGAAAATATTTTGTGCTTTTCTGGCCCTTCAAATTTCTGTAAGAGCACCAGCTCTTCGTTACGTCTCAGCTTCCAATTGCCCACTCGTATTTTTTCCCCTCGATGCTTTCTTGAAGTATGCTTGACTAGATAATAATAATGGCGGCCACCCAAGGCTGGGGCAACGCTTTGGCCCGCTAATAAGCTCGATTACGCAGACCTCGATGCGTCAATAAAAATTTTTCGGTCAAAAGCTGAAACTGGCAGCTGTCTGCTGTGTTTTCTCTGCTCGCTGGTCCCTTATACAAAAGCTGTTTCGTCATCGTCTGTCGGTTTTTGCCAACTCATTTGATTTGCTTTCGTTTATTGATATACCCCTGCTGACTCGGCCTGTCTCTCTCCTTCCTCGGTGTCTGTGTGTGTGCGTGTGTTTTTATGGCATACTTTTTGGCGCGTTCGTGTGTAAATATGTGAAAATTTGTTACACATCGTCATCATCGTTGAAGGCTTCTTTCGGGCGGGGATTGAAAGTGTGATTGTTTAGTGGATTTATGGGCATATGAAATTAGGATTTAATGTGCATATGCTTTGTGCCTTCAAGTGGATTTATTGCAACATCCTTATGCATATCCGTTGACATAATGCTTATGATATATGTATGTAGTGGAGGGAGTAAGGCAAATTGTCGTTTAGCTGCTGAGGGAGGAAAGTAAAATGAAAGTGGCTTAACCAGGAAAGTCCCACTTCAGAAGTTGACTAAAGCGAAAGTCTCAGAGTATTGTACTTAAATGTTTATATTTCTATTAATCTATATTATCTTATGAATCCCAATGAACTTTAGTCAGTCTGCTTGATGGGATTTAAAAACGGTTTCTGACCACATTTGGTATATAAATCATACCTAAGTGAAATAAAGCATTTTTTCTAAAAACTAACTTGTCATCGCTCACAATTTCATATCTGAGCAACGGTGTTCTTCTTAATATGACAATTTTTTACATTCATCAATCATAATTAACCATAAATACCAAACCAAAAAAGTACTTTTATTTTACAAAAAAAGTTAAAACACAATAAAAATAAAAAACATTAAGAATGGAATGCTGGAACATACGCAAAAGTCCTAAAATAAGTTTCAGAGCATGCAAAATATGGGTATGCAATTTTTCCTATGGTGTTCAAATAAAACAGACTCGCTCACTCACTCTGAACAGTAACTTGTTTTAGGTTCTCTCGTGTTTTTTGTTTCATTGTTCTCGATGAAAATACACACGAAACTGTATTACAATTACCCAGTCGGACTTGACTGCAAGCCAGATGCACATCTCTCATCCAACTTTTGCCACTAAGAAGTAGTTGCAAAAAACTGCTATCTTCCATTCGCTTTTGTTCTGGGGCGAAACGCAGTAGGAACTGTTCTATTAGACGGGTCGCTTGCATGAGTTGTTGTTGTTAGTTCAACTTGGTAAAAACGCTCGGTTCTCTCTGCTCCATGCAGCATGCGTGCTATTAGAAGGGATGTTTGCATGTTGCGCAGACTTCTTCGCTTCTAAGCGACTGGAAAAAGGAACGTGCATCATCAGTTTTCACACAGACTTAACCCAGAAAAAAGTATGGACTAGAATGGCAAAAAATTACCTAATATAATAATCGCATTTTTTCATCCAATCGGGAAATCGGCGATACATCACTAAGCGTGCCTGAATTTCAGCTGCTCCATTTATATTAAGAGATAACGGAATAAAAACTTCAGAACTACATGTAGTGTTATCTTTGCAATATGCCAGAAATAAATTGGTAAACACTTTTAGGCTATTCAATATATGTAGTATTTTAGCCTTGCAGCAACCAGCCCGAGCGATAGTGCAAGGTGTAGAGACGGCATTCTAATCGTGTTCAGTCGGAGAGTCGATAGTTCGAATCCCAGTGTAGGTGAAAAATTTATATATATTTTTAAAATTTATTGCTTTTCAGAATTTTCAGTTAATGTTAGGAAGAAGCGAAGTTCTAATAATTCCAGGAAAGAAACGCAGTCCTAACTTTTAGGAAGGGCAAACGCTTTTTTCTCAGCTTTTTTTTCCTTATCGCTTAGAAGAAACTTTATCCAATCTCCCAGAAGTAACGCTTTCCTATCGCCTAAAAGTTATCGCATAGTGCTACATTTTTTCCCATAGGAAGATAAGAATGCGATAATAATGCGATATCGCCAGAGTAAAGCGATACCTACTAGGCGAATCGCATTCTTATCTTTCGCGATAGAAAATGTTTGCTGGGTACCTTATAAAATATTTTAATTACCCTTACGGGGACTCGAACTCTGGACCCCAAAGACTGCAACAACAGCATTTTGGAACGAATTTTAGGAATCTGGTTTGATTGCCTTAAAAATGTTAAATATAGAATACGAGGTGTGTTCAAAAAGTATCGCGAATTTTGAATTTTCGCGGGTTACGTATATTCGAATTTCGATTTTTTTGTGGCGTTATGTTGGTACTCATGTCTCTCACTTATGCCGAAAAGCTCGGCCATTTTGAATGTTCACTTAATTGTTGACAGCTGCTTTTCTTGCACGTGTTTTGGATCGTCTTCGATATTTACCTATTCAAAAAAATGGATCAAAGAACCTGTATCAAATTTTGTGTGAAAAACGAAATTAAGTGCGCGGATGCATTCCGAATGTTGACTGTGGCATACGGAGAAGCTACCTTGGACCGAAGCAACGTTTATCGGTGGTACAAAATGCATGAGATGTTAAACTCTGTCCGCGACGACCCAAATTTGCTCCAGAGGGTCATAACTGGTGACGAATCGTGGGTTTATGGTTATGACGTGGAAACCAAAGCTCAATCATCTCAATGGAAGCTGCCGCACGAACCAAGACCGAAAAAAGCGCGCCAAGTTCGGGCGAATGTGAAAGTTTTGCTGACAGTTTTCTTTGATTGCAGGAGCGTGGTGCATCATGAGTTCTTGCCACAGGGAAGAACGGTCAATAAGGAATATTACCTGCAAGTTATGCGCAATTAGCGCGAAGCAATCCGCCAGAAACGCCCGGATTTGTGGAAGAACAAAAATTGGCTTTTGCACCACGATAACGCCCCTGCTCACACATCGTGGCTTGTGCGCGACTTTTTGGCCAAAAACAACACACTAATGATGCCGCAGCCACCGTATTCCCCAGATCTGGCCCCCTGTGACTTTTTCTTGTTCCCTAAACTGAAGAGGCCCATGAAAGGACGACGTTACGCTACGCTTGACGAGATAAAGACGGCATCGAAGGAGGAGCTGAACAAGATAAAAAAAAATGATTTTTTGAAGTGCTTCGAAGATTGGAAAAACCGTTGGCACAAGTGTATAATATCTCATGGGGATTACTTTGAAGGGGACAAAATAGATATTCATGAATAAATAAATAATTTTTGAAAAAACACAAAATTCGTGATACTTTTTGAACACACCTCGTAAGTCTTTCAATATTAGGTAAAAAGTTTAAGGAATTTGAGTGCTTAAAAATAGTCCTGCACCCAGAAAAAAATGTGGACTAGAATGGTCCAAAATTACTTTATATATTAGGCTATTTTGCCTAAACTAGGGGCTTAGGAATATTCGACTCGAATTTAGGACATCCATTACCTAAAAAAAAATTTCCAAAAAAATTAAAATTTTGGTGGGGGGGTGGGTGTTGATGGATGCGAACACACACAAACCCACAACAACACCACCACTCCTATTTTACTGTGGCGATTGATTTTCATTTTTAAATAACATATAAAATTATTCACTTCCCCTTACAGGGACTCGAACTCAGGACCTCAAAAGATTGCAACAACCGCTGACACCGCCGTCTCAGCCATCACCACCAAACCACCCGTTGTTCTGTATGCCTCTAAATCTTATAAATTGTATCCCAAACCAGCTTGGCATTTTGAAACGAATTTGGAATGCAGGCTCTTAGCTCAGAAAAGGGTCGAGGTCGAGGGTTCAAATCCCCGTAGGAGCATCGTTTTTTTATTTTATTTTTTTTTTAACTTATTAATTTTTTTAAGGTGTTTTTAGCATTGTCTATATTTTTTACAATGCATTAATATGCTATTGGCATAACTTTTAACAGAGGCACACAACACAGCAAAGGAGGAACTACTTTGGCCTTTTTGAAATTGATAACACTTAAGTTGTTGCTAATTTTGCGTAACACAGAAGACACTTTTGTAGGTGCAAAATTTGTACACGGAGACCTGATTCACTTATTTATTTATTTAGACATGCGATTTCTTTTGCTAATAGAGAGACAGGATGGTACCGCTTCAGGCGCTTTTGACGACGACAACGCCTTTATGTGAGGATTGGTATTCCTAATAGATCAGAACTTTTTTATTGGTAGTTGCCAGAAAATCAAATACAAACACAAATAGACGTTTGCTAAGTCCAAAAAAAAAAAAAAAAAATAAAAATCAGGTTGATCGGACGACGTTTCATGAAATGAAATGAAATGTCTGTCAAAAGAGCAGTCTCTCCATGCCAGCGACGGCAAAACTGATTGGGAATTCCAAAGGCAGCTATCGCGCAAAAACACAAAAAAGACTGCCTAAGACAGCCATTCCCCTTTGTAACTGTGTTTTGCCAATAGCATAGCAAGACCTCGAGCCAGTAAAAACTGCAAGTTAACAGTGTAAAGGTCATTAAAACAGTCATTTTCAAAAAAATTTGTTTATTCAGTAAAAGACTTAAATGCAATTAAAATTACATAAATAAGTTCTAAATTGGTCACAGAATTAAGGAAAATTAACTTAATATACACTTGGCAACTATACGAGTGCGTAATATGACAATTACTTTTTATATCACCGGCCGACAAGCATAACTTTTTAAAACGAAAAACGCTTTCATTGTAGTCGAACAATGTAAGTAATTTTTGCGATTCTTCAAACTTTAAACGCATTTATCCCGAAACCACGTTTTTCGAACTGGCGGCCGTGATACACTGAACCGATTTTGATGAAACTAAGTGCAATCGTAGCAGTATTGTGACCATTTTGGTCTGAACTTCAATCATAATTTTAGAAAATTTTGTACAAATTTTGTTTTACACTAAACTACAAAAAAGGGTCCAAATCGATTTATCATTTTTCAATGCCCGTTTTTTTGAGGTTCAGACCAGAATGACACCTATTCTGACCATAACCCCGTTTTTACTTTTCATTTCAAACAACCTGGAGACGAGAAATCGAAGCCGCCAGCACTATACCTTTTTTGGACCCCCCACTTTGACGGCCGAGAACTTTTTGAAATTTTTTTTACTTTGATATATTTCTAAAACAATAAACAACAAAAACGGAATTGGAAAAACTCTTTGCATTTTCTAATAAGATTTTAAAAAAAGGTCAAAAAACAGCTGTGGAGAGACTGGCTTGACTCCCCACACTCAGAAAAAAATGGCGTTCTGAAAGGCAGCCATTTTCTTACTTTTACACCCAATCCGTTCTTGATTTTTCCGTTCTTAAAACAAGACCACGTTCTTAAAAGTATACCAAACGTCCTAGATCGACGAACAAATTAAGAAAACATTCTCTGTTTGGGTCTTAAAAAATGACCGACGAGTCCGACATGATGATGATCGCTAACAACAAAATATATTTAAAGTTTTTGATGAATGGGGATTTGTTATATTATTACCAAAAACATGGCTAACGATATAGTTTGAGTATCTAAATAAAAATATTAATCAGTTAAACTAAACAGAAAACAAAATGTCGTTCTAAAATCATGAACATTTGGTCATGGTTTGGTTCTTATTTTCCGTTTATAAAAGATAAAGTGAAATGAAATGGAATATTGGATTTTCGGACCACGCAGCATTTTTAAAAATATAGAAAATATTCCAAACATCTTAAATAAAAATTAGTAATACAAAAAAAAAATATGCCACCATGGGGATTTGAACCCACGGCCACGGCGCTCGGAAATAATATCCTACCCACTAGGCTACAAGGCATGCTGATTGAACGTTGCCAAAATGCTTATGTACTACTGCTCAATGATTCAGGCTGAACTCTTTTATTCGTGTTAGGCAGCTATGAATCGCGAGTGCATACTTCCGTTTTTTCAGTTGCCGGGGTCCCGAGTTCTAGTCCCAGACAAGGTAAAGTGAAAAAGAAATTTTTATGATTTAATAAAATTGAGCCAATATGCCCGCTGTGTTTCTTCTGCTGCTCTCTCATCCTCTCCACCACTAGAGTAAAATACATACACCAAAAATTCACACCTCCAAAAAAATGTGTTTTAAAATTTGTTTTTTTCTGGACTTACGAGAACAGTCCCCATTCGTTCTTAAAGCAAGAACAGAGCGTTCTTAAAATTAGAAAATCGGTCTCAAAAAAAGCGTTCTTTTATTAAGACCGTCGTTCTCAGTTCAAGAAAAAACGGTATTACCCTACTATTGAGAACGAAAAGACACGTTTTCGGTACATTAAGAACGGATTATTTCTCTGGGTGCAATTGGTCAAGTTAAAACCAACCAAATGAAATTAACACGGCGCTCAAATAATTTAACAAACTTATTTAATTGAGTTCTCGTATGCAAGTGACTCGCCTTCTAATGCGTCCAAAGCGTCGCTGGCGACTGCGCTGCTACGAGTGAGCTTGAGAAAGCGACTGCGCAGCTGCAATGTCTAAATATAAAACAGGCGAGGGAGAAATATGAATAACAAGAGCGAGTATCAAAGCAAACAAACATAATTTGGTGGCAGATGGCCATTGATTTGATTGACATTAATTATAGGTTGGCAAAGTCTTAGAATTTTACATTGGCGGCAAATCGCAGGGGTTCTGGCCCGAACAACAGCCTCGACATCGAGAATCCGTCCTTAATACGAGTGCCTGCGATGACCCAATATTTGTTGAATTGTGTTTTGTTAAAAATTTTTTATTAGATTGAAATGTTTAACAGAGCATTGGGCTCAGGTTGTTATCAGAAGTGCTTTAGTGTACCAAGTGTGAGGAAATCCGATTCTAAGAGAAGAGCAGCATATTAACGACATCCAATCCATCGCCGCGCAGTGTCTATCCAAACACACAATTGACGTATTTGCTTATACCCGATGATTGTTGATCCTAAAACAAGAAAATTTGGTGTTCCATATTGAGTTGTTTAGCTCTTGAAATCATAAAAAAATTCAATTCATTTATGAATTTTCAAAAAAATGTTAAATTAAATTTAAACTTCTTATAAGGAAAAAAACACTTCTTACACTTTTTTTTGGCACTTTTTGTGATCACTTTGTTTTTATTTTGTTGTGGTTGTGTTGATAGTCGCATTATCTTAAAATTGAGGCTCTTAACTTAAGGAATATTAAAATAAGTTAAGCTCCCCTATTCTAAGACAAGTTTGACCCTGTGCAATTGTACAAAATCTTAATATTAACTCCATTTTCTTGGTCATCGGCAGATCTAGTTAATCCATTCGAAACAAAGGTAGATACAGATGTTTCAAACTTAAGTTATAGGAAACAATCTGATATTTACCTTGTTTTAGATTAGATTAATAAACGAACTATAATTAACTCTTAGTAACAAGGCACTAACACTTTTTTTGATTAATTTTCTTTTGCAGATTTGCCCAAATTCGGTGAACTTTTGCAGAATGTCACGGTGCCAGTGAGCCGAGAGGCTGTACTTCAGTGTGTGGTGGATAATTTGCAGACCTATAAGGTAGGTTTTCCTAAGTACACTTTCCTGCAATTAGTCTAACAAACAGTTTACACTTCATCAACAGAGCGAAAGAAAATCCGCTTGCGTGTTGTTCGTTAAAAGCCTTATGCGTGTGCCCCCAACCCTCTTACAATTTGGCTTGACCCTTTTGTCCACGGCACGTTTCAAACCCCTTGGCGCTACTTTGATTTCGTGACCCATATGAAAAAGAGAAGAATACAGAAAAAGCTGCTCAATGAATTGCCGAAACATAAATAGCACACAATTTTGTTTTTGTTAGTCAGCTTTTAGCCAAGCCAAAACGAAAAAGGTAAACGGACAAAGTGAAAGCACACGCCAAACAAATTGATAAACCTCTGACCCTCTGTTGATGATATCGTCTCCATAAAAGAGGGAGAAGGGCATTATTATTATTATTGGTATTGTTATTGTTGTTGCATTTGGAGCAGACAAATTGAAAGCTAGTGAAAGTGATGTCTTGCACATATTTCCAAAATGAAGACAACATTTTCTCTACCTTATAACTTGAAGGCCCTGAGGGAGATATCCGACGACGTCTTTGTTTGCCTTGTAAGTGTGGTTTATTTGATCGCCAGAAAACGAAGTTTTTCGAATTTAACCTCAGTAATCAGTGATCAAAGTAAACTCAGACCCAATTCGATTTAAAGTTTTAACACTCGCTTGCCGCTTGCTTAGTTCCTGCCAGTTCAAAAGTGTCCCAGACCGTATAGCCAACGAAATGCAAAGCTATACAATCTGGAATACTCAGAACTTAGCATAATTCAATTTCACATTAAATGTCACTTTCGTAATCACATTTGGTGCTGCCTTTTGAGCTATATTTCATAATACCCCCGATGACAAAGGTTTTTGTGTAAACTGCTCTTTATCAACCCGAGTACTAAGAATATAGAACAAAACTTTTGTTTTAATGCCTTTCCAGCGACATTTTCGGTGTCTGTAATAAATGAGCCTCAGCCACGCCACTTAACTATTAGCCTAGTGGCAAAAGGAAATCGCTGAACGTTTTAGTTTTACAATTTTTCCACTTTCATATAAAACTTTTTTCACTCCATTTTATTTCGTTCTTTCCTCCTTTCGGGCAGATTGCGTGGCTACGTGTCGATACACAGACCATTTTAACGATACAAAATCACGTCATAACCAAAAATCATCGCATGAGCATAACTCACGCCGAGAAACGTGCCTGGATATTGCGTATACGTGATGTGAAGGAGTCGGACAAAGGATGGTAATGTTGGAAAATAGTGAACATAAATACATACAAATAAAAACAAAAATCAGCTATATATGATAAGATACGTTTTGCATGTCAATAGTTAAATGCATTCACACAAGGAGCAGTCACAACAAGATTTTGCAATCAGGTGCAGTTTTCTGTTGCCAAATTCAAGAGCTTTGTTTACGACTTTAGTGTTGGATCGTAGATTATGATTCATTCTTTGCAGTTTTAAGTTATAACCAAAAAGTCCGTACCATTCTGAATCGGTAAATATGGTACTATTTCTTTTTTTATATTTAATTTGCAGATTTTTTAATTTTTACATATAAGACGAACAACTAGAAATCAGCAAATAAAGTTGAGCACGCTTTCCCAATACGAGATGTCAGAAAATGTGTGGGCGTCAACATTCCAAGTAGGAGTTGGCCAAATTTTATGTGATTCCCTTCCTCTGAGAGCGATATATTGACATATATTGACTTTTCTTCTTTACCTTACACGTCACCTAGATAAATCTTGGAGACAGTGACACTTAAGCCAGTGGGATGTTCTCTGTTAATGAGGCATTAAAGAACGCTACACTAAGATAACGATTAAAGTTATACCGCATTAATCTCAAAATTTCTAGATTTCTTAGAGCAGAGGTGCCCAGAGCAATCTTACGGCGGCGTAGACACCAATACAAATGAAAAAGATATTTCTGAAGGAACAATAATCACAGAAATTAAAAGAGAGACCGGGTATTGTCTCATGCAAGTAAAATCGTTCGTCGACAACAACAAAGTCAGCGCAGGAGACAACGCATACGTATTTACAGAGAAAAAAAACTGTCAGGTTCATATTGATATTAACTGATTAAAACGAAATGTTGTCATATCATTTATTTCAAATCAATGGGGTAAGGAAAAATTTCTTTCTGTCAAAATATTTTCGTTTATTAAACGTTTCGAATGATCCTAAAATTATTGTTGCTTTAATATCTTTGTTCAATTCGAAATCACACCTGCTTTTGGGCGCACTTTGGGCAGCCTGCTTTGCCTTTATTACAACTACAAAGCAAGGATAAAGGGTGCTTGCAAATTTTCGATTTTTTTGATATTTTTCTTTGATATTTGAGAATACCGCCCTAAAAGGATTTTTTGAAATTCGAAATACTTTAGAAGATATAGCCCTTTTAATGACCCAAAGTGACAGGATTTGCCTAGCAACTGCAAACTTTAAGCGCGTTTATCTCGAAACCACGTTTTTCGAGCTAGCAGTGTGCGCGCGTAGTTTTGAACCGATTTTGATGAAACAAAATGCAAACGACGCAGAATTGTCACTATTATGGCCCCTATTTCAATTATAGTTTTAAAAAATTTTTACTACTTATTTTTAACACTAAACTACAAAAAAAATTGGCCAAAACGTTTTCATTTTTCAATAGCCTCCATTTTGTAAAAAAAAAATCGCAAAGCTATGATTGAAATAGGGGCCAAATTATATCTGTACTGAATCTAACGCCGTTTACTTTTCCATTTCACATGATCCGAAGTGGAGTTATACGTGCCGCCAGCAGCATACCTTTTTTTTCGACGTCCAACTTTGAAGTCGTTTTGAACAGCTCTCGTACAAAGGAAAACAATTTTTTATCTAATTCAATATGTTCTCAATACAATAAAAAAATGAATTTAAATACTTATTTCCGTTTTCAAATAAGATTTTTTTTTAAAAGGTCTAAAAACAGCCTTCCAAGCAGCAATACCCCCTTAAATTTCACATTTTTACAACGAACACTATAAACTCCAAATGGCGCTGCTAGCTAAGTGCTCACTTCACAGGCTGTGCGTTGTGTGTTCGAGTCCTGGTGCTGATCAGAATTTATTTTTTTATTTTGTTTATTTTTATTTAGTGAAAAAATACCTCCTTGATATTTTTGAACATAACAAATTGGTCTTTGACATATCGGAGTAAAATTGATATGAAAAAGTGTGGAAATGACTGCCATTTCATATCATTTTTTTTCTTAGTGTACGTTCAATTTCGCATAGAAGAGAATAAAATTGCTCTTGCGATTACGCTATGCGCGAGTCTCAATGCGCGGTAATGGTAATGCGAAATACATACCACAACCTGATTAGCGCGGTGCGCTCTTCAAATCATTATTAATAGCTGCATAAATCGCCCTAAGAGTTTCATACTTAATATGAAATTAATCACATAAAGAAGACTTGACGCTTTACAGAAATGGATTCTTGTTAAATAAAGGAATACATACATATAATCACGGAAAATATATTATGTCTGTAAAATTAGTTTTCCGTTCTTGACTTTTCACCATTTACCAGATTGCTTTATTTTTCTTCCTTCCCCCATTTTGCTTAAGACATGGTAATGCACTTCGAGATCCACACCAGTTTTGGTTCACTTAAGTCTTCTGAACAACAAAGAAATACAAAAAAATTATTGTTGTCAACTTGGCTTGCAATAAAGTCTAAGAAGCTACTTATATTAATCCGCTCCCAAAAATGTGCAAATGTGTCTTCAACTAGCGTTAAAAGCTAAATATATAGAATAACATAGCTTTGAATGGCTTGGGCCCCTCATAAAAGGCATGAATTAAGAAAATAGGGGAAAGTTAGCTTCGGCTCGGCCAAAGTTTTGTATACCCTTGCAGTTTTTTTTTTTTTTAACTTTTTTTGAAGCATCTCCGACCACATAAAGTATATATATTCTTGATCAGCATGACGAGCTGTGTTGATTTAGCCTTGACGGTCTGTCCGTCCGTCTGTCTGTTTCTATGCTATCTCCTTCGACTGCTGACATTTGTCGGAACCTGCCGCATCGGATGACTATAGCATATAGCTGCCATAGGAACGACGTCAAAAAACTAGTTTTAGTGAGAAAAACTTTTTTGTTTTTAATGAAAACGTCCTTATCATTGGCATACACTCATTTTATATACTTTTACACAATTCTACAAAGTTGGGTCGAAATCGGATGACTATAGCATATAGCTCCCATAGGAAAGATCGGTCGAAAAACTAGTTCTAGTGAGAAAAACTTGTTTGTTTACTTTAACACATTTCTACAAAGTTTTATCAAAATCGGATGACTATAGCATATAGCTGCAGTATGAATGATCGGTCGAAAAAGAAGTTCTAGTGAGAAAAACTTTTTGTTTTAAATGGGATCGCCTCCAAATTTCGTAATTAACAGTGTATTATGCTTTTCCAAGATTTCACCAAGTTTGGTCGAAATCAGACATCTATATAGAATAGATCCCATAGAAAAGTAAGGTCCAAAAAGTAGTCTTAGAAAACTTTTTTGTTTTCAATGGAAGTTGCAAGGGTATACAAAACTTCGGCAGAGTTAACTTTCCCCTATTTTTCGTTCTTGATTTTTCACCATTTACCAGATTGCTTTATTTTTCTTCCTTCCCCCATTTTGCTTAGGACATTGTATTGCACTTCAAGATCCACACCAGTTTTGGTTCACTTAAGTCTGCTGAAAAACAAAGAAATATAAAAAATTATTATGGTCAATTTGGCTTATTCGGTTTAGGAAATCGAACCCATGAACTTGCAATGAACTCTAATGCCACACTCTAGTTGCTACATGTCTAAGATGCCACTTATATTATTCCGCTATCGCTCCCAAAAATGTGTAAATGTGGTTTCAAGTAGGCGTTAACAGCTAAATATATAGAACTAGCATATATCCCGGCGCACTTCGCTACGCCGCCGTCAGTCTATACTGACATCACATAAAACCGATATAGTTTTTCTTTTCCAACCGGCTTTGGGTAACATTACCGTTATCGCTATCGTTACCGCTATCGCTATCGTTATCGCCATCTTTATCGCAATCGCTATAGTTATTGCTATCGTTATCGTTATCGTTATCTTTATCGTTATCGTTATCGTTGCCGTTACTGTCATCGTTATTTCTTATACTATCCTTACAAAACCAAGTTTAAAGCCAATCGGATGAAAGTCGGTTTATGGCTGCTGAGTTTTCCATGAGTTTTCCGACCCTAAGGTCAAATTTTCCAACATCAGAAAACTACATTTCAATTCATTTCACTTACTATCCTTACAAGCCGAATTTCAAGTTAATCGGATGAAAAATTGATTTTTGCTTATCGAATTTCCCGAGAATTTTCCTTGTGGGCAGATTTTCCGAAATCGGGAAAATACGTGTAGAGTTATTTCGTACACTTCGCTTACCAACACAGTTTCAAGTCAATCGAATGAAAAAAAATTACCAACAAACCCTCCGAGCTTTTCCGGAATTTCCCGACCCTACGGTAGAATTTTCCAGCATCGGAAAATCGCATTTCAATTTAATTCATTTACTGTCCTTACAAACCGAATTTCAGTCAATCGGATGAAAAATAAAAATTTACCCATACAAACTTTTCCGACGCTTTTCCGGGAATTTCCCGAATTTTACAGCATCGGAAAATCACATTTCAATTTATTTCATTTACTGTCCTTACAAACCGAATTTCAAGTCAATCGGATGAAAAATAGATTTCTGCATATCGAATTTTCCGAGAGTTTTTCTTGTGGGCGGATTTTCCGAAATCGGAAAAATATGTGTCCAATTATTTCGCATACTATGCTTACAAACCGAATTATAAGTCAATCGGATAAAAATACAATTTTCCCCGTACTAACTTTTCCGACGCTTTTCCGACTTTTCCGGGTGGAATTTTCCAAAACCCCGTGTTAGTATGCACTTTCACCAAATAAGTAAGCTTCTGTCCAAATTTCAGCCCACTAGCTCTTACCGTTCAGGCTGTGCGATGGTTACCAGTCAGTCAGTCAGTGAGGTTGAACAGTTTTATAAAAAGTCTTGAGTTAAGAAAATAGGGGAAAGTTAACTTCGGCTCGGCCGAAGTTTTGTATACCCTTGCAGTTGGTTTTTCTAAATAGGACTACTTTTCGGACCTTACTTTTCTATGGGAGCTATACCACATAGATGTCCGATTTTGACCAAACTTTATAGAATCGTGTCGGAGCATATAAAACAAATACTTGCCAATTTTGAGGACATTTCCATGGAAAAGAAAAAAGATTTTTCAACTTAGACTACTTTTCAGACTATACTTTTCTATGACAGCTATACTATATAGATGCCCGATCTCAACCAAATTTGATGGAATCATGCAAAAGCATAGTAAACTAATAAATACGAAGTTTGGAGGCGTTTCAATTGAAATTAAAAAAGTTTTTCTCACTAAAACTAGTTTTTCGAACGATCGTTCCTATGACAGCTATATGCTATAGTCATCCGATCCGGCCGGTTCCGAAAAATCTGCAGCGTATATGTACCAAAAGACTTCGGGAAAAGTTTGGTTTTTATTTTAACATGTCAAATATTGTGGAGATTTTAAAGTATCTACACTCATAAAAAAAAATCCCAAATTAGCCCTTAAAATTAGAAATTCGCCTATGAAATCCATCCTAAGGCGACTCACCATAAATTTAAAAAAATAATTTCTTAATATTCTGGAAAGCTTTTCTTAACCAAAGGGCAAGAAACCTTGAATATAAGAAACCCAGTTTTAGAATTAGAATCTTTTTCTGAATCATAGAAAACTATTTTCTTAAGGTAAAAAAACAATTCTTAAAAAGCTGAAATTTTTTCTAATATAAAGAAAAATATTTCTCAATAATAGAGATACTATTTTCTTAAAATAAAAAAAAAATTTTAATTTAGAGACAAAATTTTCTAAATAAGAGAAAAAGTAAACGGTTCAGATCCACCACCGGTTCAGGTCCTATGCACCGTCCAGATCCACACCGTCCAGGTCCGCCGTCCAGGTCCAGGTCCGAAGCCCAGGTCCACCACCGTCTCAAGTCCTCCATCGGGTCCAGATTCACCACCGTCCAAGTCCTCCACAGGTTCCAGATCCACCACCGTCCAAGTCCACTACCGGCCCAGGTCCAAGTCTACCACCGGTCAAGGTCCAAGTCCACCACCGGTCGGTCCAGGTCCATCACCGGTCCAGGTCCAAGTCCACCACCGAATTCCGAATCAGCGCATGCGCAGCGCTGATCGAAATTGTCAAGGCTGCCTTATGGCTGAATTAAAATTCGATAACGATTCGAACATTCATTCGAAAAGGCAATCGATTTCTATTTCACTCGGAGACGGGAACACCAAAATCAAAACGATTCGGAATTTCGATCGTTTTACTTTTTCATTCCACTCGGAAACGGGAACAGGCCTGACAACTTAATGAAGTCGGAAATGCTTCCTTTTATGCGTTACAAACATCTGGACTATTTTAGGGTTAGGGTGAGTACTGAGAACGTTCGAATTTTACTTAAGCTGTCAAATTCCATATAAAAAAGATTACTTAAAGAAATTTTTCCTTGCCTGATTTTGTTGTTTGATACTCAGAAACAAAGCAATACACAAAAGTATTTTGAAAATTGTCAATAGCATTCTGCGGTCGAAGTGTATTCTTTTGGGCCTCCATCACGCGAAAAAGGAATATCTGGTAAATTTCTTGAAGGAGAATTTGATCTTTCCTTTAACCGTTTCATTCATTTTGTCAGTCGAACAAAAAGAATGTACATTATATTATACATAAGTTTGATTTGATGCAACTTTAAGTGCAATTTTTATTATACTTTTTAAGAATTTTATCACATTTCCCATATTTTGATTTGCAATATTTGCCTCCCATGAGCATATAAAAAGCGTATAAAATGTAATGTGTTCAATCCTATTTCTCAGGTACATGTGCCAAATCAACACGGATCCCATGAAAAGTCAAGTGGGTTACCTCGATGTTGTGGGTGAGTAATCAAAATCGAAAAAATAAACAATCCCCAATTTGAGTTAACGATTTGGTGTGAACTCCAACACAAATCGCCAATTGATGTTTGAGAGCTGCACGTAGCCGACTATAAAATTAATTGTAATTTGTCTTGAGTACCTTAAACAATCCATTGAAGTTAGAGTTGGAGCCGGAGTTGTTGATAGTTTTTCGTTTAAATTGCTCTAATTGCTCTTAGCCAAGTGGGTAACTTCTAACTACTCTCAATTGAGTCTAATTGCCGTTTTGAAGCATTTTCAACTGAAAATTTCATACACATAAGTTTGCAAGGGTGCAAAGGTAATGAAACAATTTACCAGCCCTGTCCGGGCGTTAATTATTCAAACAGCGTAGACCTCAGACAAAAATTTTACTACACAGTTTTTGGTTTGGGGTTACGGTAACGGGTCTCAACCACTTTGGTTGATTGTATTTTCATTGATGTCGAGATTCATTAAAGTTCCGTCGCTCAGTACACTTAGCGAAATGCTTGATTTGCCTGTTGATTTTAGAGATTTCTGCTATTTTCACTCACTTTGCATTTTTACAGTGTTTCTAGCAAATGTTTTGCACTCAAATGAACTAAGCTCTATAAGCAAAATGGCAAGCCGCTTTAAATCAGCGCGGCTTTTGCCTGGCGCTGACAAAGTGCGCGATTTTGTGGTGTATACTTTTCCACTCCCCCTCCGACCAACAACTAACTATTATTGTCCCCGTCGGCGGGGTTGTCGTTGCCACTATATAAGCAAATAAGTAAACGAAAGCGTGGAAAGCCAGTCAAGAAATATGTGACAGAAGTTGTACGCGA
This sequence comes from Lordiphosa collinella, assembly GCA_018904265.1. Classification (NCBI taxonomy): domain Eukaryota; kingdom Metazoa; phylum Arthropoda; class Insecta; order Diptera; family Drosophilidae; genus Lordiphosa; species Lordiphosa collinella. Next base: position 25,006 of record JAEIFV010000997.1, read on the forward strand.
GGAGTGCACAGACGTTGACAAAGATTGAGGGAAAGTCGAGTTTAGGTGTAGCAGTTGAGGTAGTTGTAATCAGTTTACCAATGTGACTCCCTTATCACTTGCTGACAAAAAGAATTAGACGATGAGCGAAGTGGAATGAAGGATATGGAGGAGATGTAGTTCTTAGGTCACTTTAAAGGGAATTGGAAATAAGATTAGATTGGCGTAGTAAGAGGTAAATTAAATTATTGGCTAAATCGAACTTTGAATGAATGTTGGGTATCTAGGAACTGAGGCTTTATCAATTCTGTTCATCGACATTTGATCCAAGGTTGTATTAAACCATTTCTCATGGTAGCCAGTCAAGGAGTTAGATTTTTAGATTAAACAATCAACAAAATAAATCAAAAATTGCGAAATTTAAAGAGATTTTGCCACCTTCAGCAGAGTCAATTAAACCAGTTTCGATGGCACCTCTCTAACATCATTTTGACACTTTTTAAGCTGTCTCCTACTTTCCCTCTCTGACTCTCTACCTTCTCACCCATGGTGTATCCACAATCAAGGGACTGGCAATTGCATCAACTGACATGCATCAAAACTAGAAAAAAACAAAAAATTGTGGACACATTTTCGCTTGTCGTTTGGTTGAAAAAATTTCAGTTGCAATTTTTTCTACTGCAGTTTGAAGTTCGCTGCGATGATTGGGATTTTTTGTTTTGTTATTTGATATGTGCGGTAGCCAGTCGGATTCAAATAATTTATATGAAACAATATGTTTTCCTATTGACGTTTTGCTTATGGTTTGATAGGCAGCTCTAAACCTAAGCCGCTGGCTCTGCGGGAGTATTTTTTAATAGTTTTAGTTATGAATTTTATTTGAATTTTTGTTGAAAGCAAAAATCGGATATTTTTATGAGAAATTTTTGGGATATTTTTGTGCAGGCTTCGGGGGAAAATTTGCCAAAAGCATTTGTTTGGATATATTTAAAGTTTTTAAATAAGTTTCATTATTTAATTTCTGTTGCTTTAACCAAATGTAATCACGACACATAACTTATCAACTGCTGCCTTCTCTTCACCTCTGTGACACCCCCAATCCGCCCACTTCATTGGCTTTCTCTTTCGGCTGATTGAAACTTGTGTGACGTGAGTTCAGCCATTAAATGAAAAGTCAAGAAACCAGCCAACAGCAGCGCCTACTTTCAATTTGGACCACTCTACGTATACGTAATATGCGCTTGTGTGTGTGTGTGCTTTTGTGTTTATGGGATGGAAAGTGGAAAAGTATAACAACAAAGTAACAGTACATTCTGTAAAACCCACACATCATTGTTAACATGAAGACTTTGAAATTACATACATTGAGCGTCATAACTTGAAGCTGTTTGCCCTCTGGCTTTTGTGTTCTCCCATTCAATACCAAAATAGAAAACAAATTTGTGATTTTACAAATTTCGAAATTTCGATACAATAAAGATATTTTTTCTTGTAATTAAATGCACACTTTTTGTCCAGGTAGAATTTCACTTCAATTTGTTTCATTTATGTCCAGCTCTGACTGCTCCTCAATTTGGGGCAGGGAAAAGTTGTCAAGCGTAAAATTATAATTAATTGCAAACTAGCACCAGAGAGAGACAGGCACGCTTCAGTTGGCCCACTGAGGGACTAACTGAATTCCGAATGGAAATATCAAAAATAAAAGAAAATGACACATTCAATTTGTAGTTACTTCTCACATATACAGAAACAAAAGCTTGCCTTTCACCTCATTAGTGTATGAACACCGCAGAACCGTTTAGGGTTGAGTTTTGTGGATCCCTCGAGACGGACCACTAACCTTTTAAATGTATGTCCCCTTCTTAACCGAATCCCTTTTTGTTTGGAAAAAGGTGGATGAGCTATATTCAAAAATAAAAGAACCCCTAAGCGAGACGCTGACCCAAAAAGAATAACAAATAGAACAGTTACTAAGAAGAGAGTAACTGAAGTGAATCAACAACAATAGACGCAGTGATTAGAGAGCTTTCAAGCTTTCTTAAAATAGTACAAAAAGGAGTCACTAAACAAGAGTCATTGAACAAGAGTAACTAAACAATAAGTCACTGAACAAAGAAGAACAAAAGAGTGAACTATCGCTAGAAAGGGAGTATATGAAGTTAATCAAACAATCTCTGATGATTGTTTAATCACTGAACAGGAGTCAGAAATTACGAGTAGCCGAACACGAGTCACTGAACAAGAGTAACTAACCAATTAGTACCTGTTCAAAAGAGTGAACAATTACTGAGATGAGTAAGTGAAGAGACTCGAACGAGTTCTGTCTAACAAGAGTCAGTAAATAAGGGTCACTGCAAAAGTGTCTTAACTAAAGTAGCTCAACAAGAGTCACTATCCAATGAGTCACTGAACCAATAAGAACCACAGAGTGAACACTGAACAGTCACTGCGTAGAGTAAGGAAATCGAATTAAACAGCTTCTGAATAAACTATCATTAAAAAGAAGTCACAAAACAAGATTCACTGAACAAAAGTCACTTTACAAGAGCCACCTTGCAAGAGTTACTTAACAATAGTCACTAAAAAAGAGTCACTGAACAAGAGTAACTAGCCAATTAGTCACTGAACAAAAAATCGAGAGAGCTAAGCTAATTTCGTCTGTGCCGAAGTTTCAATACACTTGAAACAGATTATTCCTATGGAAGCTACAAGAAGTAGTCAACCGATACGCGCGGTTCCGACATATTATTAGTTCGCAGCTAAAATATGACTTTGTGCAAAATTTCAGCTCGATAGCTTCAAAACTGCGGGACCAGTTTGCGTAGAAACAGACTGACAGACAGACACTTTTCAAGTGTATAAAAACTAAAGAGCAAACAGTCATTGAGTAGGGTGTAACTAAAGTGAATCAAACAACTTACGATTAAACAGGAGTCACTAAACAAGAGTCACGAGATAATGAGTCAATGAACAAAAAAAAATAGGGGAAAGTTAACTTCGGCTCGGCCGAAGTTTTGTATACCCTAGCTGTTTGTTTTTCTAAATAAGACTACTTTTCGGACATTACTTTTCTATGGGAGCTATTCTATATAGATGTCCGAATTCGACCAAACTTAGTGGAATCATGGAAAAGCATAACAAACTAACATGTATATTTTTGGAAGGCGATTCCATTTAAAACCAAACAATTTTTTCTCTGTACTTTGTAGAATTGCTTAAAAGTATATAAAATAAATATGCCAACGTAAGGGACGTTTCCATTGAAAACTAAAAAGTTTTTCTCACAAGAACTACACCCAAAAAAATTGGTCTCAATATCAATTTAAAACACGTTGTCTCAAATTGAAACTAAAACTAGTAATGATCTTTTGGTTATTAATTTGATACGCAAAAGTTTCAATTTGAAACAAAGAATTTTTTATGAAATTTCGAAAATTCGAAATGTCATGCTCTTATGTTAAACGAAGCAAGCTGAGCTGGTAGACCAGTAGCCGCTTAACGATTGACATTAACTGTTTTAATTTTAGTGCAAACACATCAGTAATTTGCTTAAAGTAGAAGCTATGTAAAACTGTAACCCAGACGACGTGTCGAAGACTAAGCTGGTGTATTTCAATATGGAGCACATGCTCTATATTTACAAGGTGCACACTTGTAAATAGCAAATATAACTTTTTTACAGAGGACGTACTCCACGCTGTTTCTGCTCTGTTCAAGATGAGATAATCAAAGTCAGCTCCAATTAAGGCGTGGTTCGCATACGCTGGGGTTTCAGAACCATTACAAAAGAAGTTCTCGAGCTGGGATGATCATGCCATCATAATTGGGGCAGCGCCAAATCAGAAGAGCAGACTGTTATGTCAATAAGGTTCACTTGATGCACTTCCTTACAGTGACTTTTGTATTTGAATAACAAACGCGTTGAAGTGTGAGAGTACAATGTTTCCCATAGTCATAAAATACAATTTGTAGGAATACAGAATAAAAAAAAAATCAGTTTTTAATGTTTAAGGTTAAGTTTTAATGGCAGTTTGGTTATAGCTGAATTGGGACTTCAAGCTTAATAATAAAAGATGTTAAATAGAGATCAGCTAGTATCAAAATGATACCAAAAGTTTGACAGTCAAAATATCAAAATGATATTTGTTAGTATCAAATTGATACTAAAAAATTAATACAAAATAGTATCAGCCTGATACTAGTTAGTATCAATTTGATATTTTCGAAATATCATTTTAGTACTTTCGAAAATATCAACTTGATACTTGGAGTATTAAAGAGAATTTGATACTCAATAGTTTCAAATTGATGACCAAGTAGTGTCATTTTGATGACTACTGTTTTTGGGTATAGTTTTTCGACCGATCGTTCCTGTGGGAGCTATATGCTATAGTCATCCGATTTTGACCAAACTTTGTAGAACTTTGTGGGAGCATATAAAACAAATACATGCCAGTTTTGAGGGCATTTCCATTAAAAAAAAATTTTTTTTAACTAAAACTTCTTTTCAGACTACTTTTCTATGACAGCTATACTATATACACCCAAACAAATTGGTATCAATATCAATCTGATACACGTTGACTCAAATTGAAACTAATACCAGTATCGTTTTTTTGGTATCAACATAATCCTAGAGAGTATCAAATTTGTTCTTTTGGTTATTAATTTGATACGCAAAAGTATCAGTTTGAAACAAACACAATTTTATGATAGTTCGAATATTCGAAATGTCAAGTTCGAATGTGAAACGATGCCTGCTGAGCTGGCAGACCAGTAGGCGTTTGACTATTGACATTAACTATTTGGATTTTAGTGCAATCAAATCGATAATTTGCTTAAAATAAAAGCTATGTTAAACAATCCCCCAGACGACGTGTTGAAGTCTAATGTGTTTCAATATGGAGTAGCTCTATAACCACAAGGTGAGCAGCGAAACATATGAACTACACATCGTTCCTTACTCAGATTTGTTAATAACAAATATAACTTTTTAGGGAGGAGGTATGCCACGCTGTTTCTGCGCTATCCAAGATGATCGAAGCAAAGTCAGCTCCATTACTAAAGAAGGTTCTCAAGCTAGGACAAATTGCACAATCATGCCAACATAATTGGGACAGTACTAAATCAGAAGGGCGGACTGTCAATTATGTTCGCATGATGTACTTCCTTACATCCGCGTTGAAATATGAGAGTACAAAGTTTCCCATAGTCATAAAATACGGTTTGTAAGAAAATAGAATAAAATAAATCAGTTCTTAAGTGTTTATGATTTAGTTTTAATGGCAGTTTGCTGATGACTGAATTGGTACTTAAACTTGATAAGAAAAAATGTTAAATTGAGGAAAGCTAGTATCAAAATGTTACCAAAAGATTGACAGTCAAAATATAAAAATGATAATTGTTAGTATTAAATTGATACTAAAAAATTAATACAAAATAGTGCTAGCATGATACTAGTTAGTATCAATTTGATATTTTCGAAATATCATTTTGATACTTTCGAAAATATCAACTTGATACTTGAAGTATTTAAGAGAATTTGATACTCAATAGTTTTAAATTGATGACTAAATAGTGTCATTTTGATGAGTACTTTTTTTTGGGTGTAGATATTCGATTTCGACCAAATTTAATGGAATCATGGAAAAGTATAGTAAACTAAGAAATACGAAGTTTGGAGGCGTTTCCAATGAAAACAAAAAGTATTTTTTTCAAAACTTGTTTTTCGACCGAGCGTTCCTATGACAGCTATGTGCTATAGTCATCCGATCCGGCCGTTTCCGACAAATGTGCAGCGTATTTGTACTAAAAGACTTCGTGCAAAGTTTGGTGAGGATATAGCATAGATAGCATAGAAACAGACGGACGGACAGACGGACAAGGCTAAATCAACTCAGCTCTTCATGCTGATCAAGAAAATATATACCTTATGTGGTCGGAGATGCTTCCTTCAATGCGTTATAAGCATCCGGCCAATTTTATAATACCCTCTACCAGGGTATAAAAAAATTTTCACTTCGATACGATTGCTCTATCGATTTTGCCTATTAGAGGGTTAAGAAAAGTCCTTGAACAAGACTCACTAAACAATGAAACACTAAACAAGAAGTACAAAAAAGAGAACAGTCACTGTGTAGAGAGTAACAGAAGTGAGTTCAACAACTTCTGAGTGAACAATCACTGAACAGGAATCACAGAACAAGAGTCACTATATAAGAGTTTACAGCGCTCCTTTAAAAAAGTCACTAAGCAGAAGTCACTGAAAAAGAGTAACTGATCAATTAGTCACAAAGCGAACAAAAGAGTGAAAAGTCATTTGTTTGTTGTTAGAAATCTTCCAGACTATTACCTTCTCGAAAAAAAGAACAATTTTCCGGCAGTTTAAATGAATTTCCTGGTATCCGAATCCCTTCGTTGACACACGCAATCTTCAATCCGTAATCTATTCCAATAAATCGTACATAAATTCTAAATTCTGATTAAAAAGCTCAAATGAAATGAAAATAATTTTCGGCACAACACTTCTTAAGTACAGAAAACCATGGAAAGCTGAATGCTTCTTGATCCAATGTATTATGACGAAAACAATATTTAAGGCCTTAATAAAACTTTTTAATAACACGTTAAATTGATAAAAATATGATTATTAAATCTAATTTATGTACATCAAAAAGCGTTTTTCTAGCCATTAATCTTGTTTAGAAAAAATTAAAATATTTTCCATATTAATAAAATAAAATTGCCAACTCAATCAAAAAACAGTTATTAAATTTTAACATAATTAAAAATATATTTTAATCTAAAAATTTCTTTATTAAATTCTCTTTCACAACACAACAACAACAACAACTGGAACTGTAAATGCCTGCCAAACTTGTCGAAACACCTGGCCAACAATTCGCGCTGACAATTCTCTCGTTGGGCCACGCGGCGTATGAATAATATGTGGCTTTTGTGTGATTGTGTGTGGCTGCAGTTCCCCCTGATATACTGGACTATCCAACCAGTACCGATATGGTCATACGTGAGGGTTCAAATGTTACCCTAAAATGTGCTGCGACAGGTTCACCAACTCCAACGATAACCTGGCGACGCGAGGGTGGCGAATTGATACCACTGCCGAATGGAGCCGAGGGTAAGTGAGCAGGGTGAAGATTTCTATGCGGTGTGCATGCAAATTATTGTTGCCTCGAATACGTGTGCTTCTGCGTGTTTTCTCAGCATTAAATTTCATTACAACATTTTAAAGTTACTTGTAATTAGCTACGAGTGTGTGTGTGTGAGTCGAGTGTGTAAAAAAGGGGCCAAACACAGCTGCTCGGAGAATAACAAATGGCTGGGTCTCTATAATTTCCATTAAAGCCGGTGATTTCACTGCAAATTGAAACATGCAAATTTTGATGTAAATATTTTGATTGCTTTGCACTTGTTTGAGGTCTAAATTGATTATGGTGAAGCGGGCGAGAAAAAGATATGTATGTGGGATTGAGTTGATTGTAATTGCGGTAATGATGCGATCGTATTTAGCTTTTAACGACTCAAAAAAGTCACAAGCATTATTATCTAAGCACTCTCACACTTCTTTTGTCTGCTCTACTTAATTGAACACATAATCTAACTCAATCCAGCTATTCCATTCGCATTTATACAATATGACAGCTGCCTTAACTGAAACTCCTTCGACCCAATCAACTTCATTTGACTTGGCCATGAAAATTTCATTACTATTGGGCTACTTGGCAGCGGCAGATCGATAAATCGCTGGGGCCATATTGCGCCATGCAAACGAGATGGAAATAAAATCCAAAATGAGCAAGAAAAAAGCAAAAAAAACAATACCCAAACACTTTCATGGAACTACGCAAATGCTAAAGCTTGATGGAGATCTGTGAAAATTTGCAATTTGAATTTTCCGAGTCGGCCGCTTGATGTGGGCATTTTTGATGATGAAGTTGAAGCAATGCGAATTGAGATGCACTGGTGTGCTTGCATAAGCAATGAGCTGGGTGATTAGCTGTTTGAATAGTGCTGGCAGTGGAAGTTATGCATGAGCTACATGAGGGTGTTGAAGACTTAAAGTAAGAACGATTTCTAACGTATGATTTTTTTTCCCCTTTTTTACGCTTTGAAGTAAAGCCATACAGAAAAAGAGAATCACATTGAAATTGTTAGTTGTTGACTTTTTAAACCCTTGCAGAGGGTGTTATATATACATGACCGGATGATTGTAACGCATAGCAGAAGCCATCTCCGACCACATAATGTATATCAATTCTTGATCAGCACGATTTAGCCCAGTCCGTCTGTCCGTCCGTCTGTACGTTTGTTTCTATGCTATCTCCTCCGTCAGTTTGAAAGCTATCTTCACCAAACTTTGCATGAAGTCTTTTAGTACAAATTCGCGGCATATTAGTCGAAACCGGCCGGATCGGATGACTATAGCATAAAGCTGTTAAAGGAACGATCGGTCGAAGAACTAGTTTTAGTGAGAAAGTCCTTTTTATACTCTGTACCAGAGGTACACAGAGTATATTAAGCTTGTACAAAAGTATGTAACAGGCAGAAGGAAGCATCTCCGACCTTTTAAAGTATATATATTCTTGATCAGCATCAACAGCCGAGTCCATTTAGCCATGACCGTCTGTCCGTTCGTCTGTCTGTCTGTCCGTCTGTCCGTATGAACAAACAGATCTCAGAGATGGTAAGAGATAGAGGATTGACATGTATGGAACATATGATTCTTATACTTGCCCCCTCCCGCCACCGCAATTTGGACAAAAACATCATTTCTCCCATAATTTTATAGATATAAGGTTCGTTCCTTTTGGTCATATTTAGTTAGCATGATTATTTATAGAATCGCCTAGGGATTGATAAAGATCGGATGAACGGTAGTCGAGCTATGAGCAAAAAAGTGTTAGCTGCAGCAGCGCAGTGGCAGCGCTGCTTTCATCTGCTACTGCGGCAGCAAAAAAACATCCTGTGCATACACTTTCGCTGGTACAGAGTGTATTACAGTCGGGCTTGACCGACTTTCTTTCTTGCTTTCAATGGAAACGCCTTCAAACTTGGTATTTCTTAGTTTGCTATGCTTTCCCATGATTCCACTAAGTTTGGTCGAAATCGGAAGTCTTTATAGTATTATAGTAGCTGTCATAAAAAAGTATGGTGTAAAAAGAAGTCTTAGTTGGAAAAATTTTTTTGTTTTCAATGGAAATGTCCTTAAAATTGGCAATTATTTATTTGGTATACTCTTACAGAAATCTTCAAAGTTTTGTCAAAATCGGATGACTATTGCATATAGCTGCCATAGGATCGATCTGTCGAAAACCAGTTCCAGTGAATAAACTTTTTCGTTTTCCATGGTAGCGTCTTTAAACTGGCCAGTTATAAATATTATCAACTTTAGCTCAATTTTGCCGACTTTGATGAAAAACAAATGAATATATCGAATAGCTGTCATATCAGAAACTGGTCAGAAAAGAGGCGCCATCTCTTGGTCAGCTTGGGAAATCATTCAGTTAGCATTGTTCAAAGCGGGAATAAAATTATTGTATAAAACCATATTATACGTGCTGTAAGGGTGTAACTTTCCTCTATATTTTATTGTAGCTTAAATGTGGCCTCAATTTCTCATTCATTTGTTCTCTTTAGTTCAAAAAATTAAACCACTAATGATATTTTTGGGCCGAGTAATTTTCCATTATTTAATTAAAAGTTGGGCAGTCTTTTCCAAAAATGAAAAAATTCAGAATATTATTAATAACTTAACCGCGAAACATTAACGTTGACACGAAAATTAAGTTTAAAACCGAAAGAGACCCGATTGAAATCTTATTAAAATTGTGCAAAAAGACGAGAGCAAAACCAACACTAGAACCAAAACTGCCATTCAAAAGCCTTGATCTTCGTTAACTGAAAAAATGAAAAGACGAAAAAGATGGATAGAGGTAAGAACAAATATAGAAGAACTCATGGTAGGCAGATAGAGACCGCGGAAATGAAATAGAAAGACCATTTAGAAACCATCGATTTGGTCGACCGCAGGCCTTGCTAGTAAGCATTAAAACGGAAATCTTGAGCACTTTTAGAATTTGGGATCGAACCCCCTTTGAAGTAATATTTTTGATATTGATGCTAGTTTTTAAAATACTTTAAAACTACTAAGGAAAGGCTTTACCATAACAAAAAAAATAGGAGAAAGTTAATTTCGGAGCGGCCGAAGTTTTGTATACCCTTGCAAATTCCATTGAAAACTAAAAAGGTTTTTAAATTTAAGCATGGGAAATTTCAAAAAATCGATTTTCTTTTTTTCATATTTCGGTGATTACACCTTTAAAAATAACATATTAAAATCAAATCGATATCCTTTTTTTTGTTAAAGAAGCCGCTCGGCTAGAAAACGTCTTATCTTAGGTTTTTCCAAACGTTTTCGATTTTATTACTCAAAAAAATATCCGTCACTATCAATTTTTTTACATGTTCATAATAGTTCTCCGTATGACCTATCGGTTTTTGATGACAAAGCCAAAATTTTGGGTAAAATTTGCTTTTTTTACGTTTGTATTTTTGATTTCTTTTTATCGTAGTCATTGACGCATATCTAGTTTAACATTTTTTTTTAAATTTCATCCACGGACGTCTCGCGCGTTGGTCCTTAACTAAAAATAAATTTTTCTTCAAAATTTGTATATTCTTGAAACATGTTAATATATTCTTAAAATTTTGAAATAATTGATAAAGTTTTTTTTAATAAAAATTCCCAAAAATCACTTTTTTAGCCATACACTAGTGTGCCCCTAAGACTACTTTTTGGACCTTATTTTTCTATGGGATCTATACTATATAGATGTCTGATTTCGACCAAACTTGGTAAAATCATGGAAAAGCATAATACACTGTCAATTACGAAATTTGGAGGCGATCCCATTTAAAACAAAAAAGTTTTCCTCACTCGAACTAGTTTTTCGACCGATCGTTCCTTTAGGAGCTATATGCTATAGTCATCCGATTTCGACCAACCTTTGAAGAATTGTGTAAAAGTATATAAAATAAGTGTATGCCAAAGATAAGGTCGTTTTCATTAAAAACAAAAAAGTTTTTCTCACTAGAACAAGTTTTTCGACCGATCGTTCCTATGGGAGCTATATGCTATAGTCATCCGATTTCGACCAAACTTTGAAGAATTGTGTAAAAGTATATAAATTAAGTGTATGCCAATGATAAGGAAGTTTTCATTAAAAACAAAAAAGTTTTTCTCACTAGAACTAGTTTTTCGACCGATCGTTCCTATGGCAGCTGTATGCTATATTCATCCGATTTCGACCAAACTTAGTGGAATCATGGGAAAGGATAGTTAACTAGGAAATAAGTACTTTGGAGGCGTTTCTATTAAAAACAAAAAAGTTTTTCTCACTAGAACTAGTTTTTCGACCGATCGTTCTTATGACAGCTATATGCTATAGTCATCCGATCCGGCCGGTTTCGACAAATGTACAGCGTATTTGTACCAAAAGACTTCGTGCAAAGTTTGGTGAGGATAGCTTTAAAACTGACGGAGGAGATAGCATAGAAACAGACAGACGGACGGACGGACGAACGGACAGACGCACAAGGCTAAATGAACTCAGCTCGTCATGCTGATCAAGAATATATGTACTTTATGTGATCGGAGATGCTTCCTTCAATGCATTACAAACATCCGCACAATTTATTAATACCCTCTGCAAGGGTATAAAGATCATTTTCTTGATGTTTTGGCTGACATATTGGTAATATTTTACAATCTTTCGGACTTGACTTATAATAATTTGGATAAAGTGCTAAGATTACTCTAGGCTCAGTATAGAACCTGTTATTGATGGTGTTCCATATCGCTCGGGATGGAACTCCTACCTTATTTTACTAAACATATTATGTATCTCTTGTTCTTGGAAGTACATAAATTAAGTACAAAACATTCTTAAATAGAAAATTATTGAAATGTGAAAGCACGTTCTTTAATCAAGAACTTACAGTAGGTCGAAAACTTTGAATTGAGAACAAAATATACCATTGTAAGACTATTTTATTCTCCGTCTTTCTCCAAAAAGTAAGCAACGAAAAATTCGATTTTTTTAAGCGAAGCTTTTTATTAAACTCCCAACTGTTGGGAATAAATTGGAAATAAATTTTATAAGCTTAATTCAAAAACCCTTCTTACTGGTTTGATGGACTTTTACTGGTACTCCTTTTTAATGAGAATACTAAGCTTGAAAGTATGATAAAAAAGATTTTAAAGTTTCTCGAAAAGTACTTAATATATTGAAATTGGAACTTTGTGCTTAAAAGAGAACGGAATCTCATTAACGAAAAACTTGGGATGGGTTTTAAATAGTAGTTCTATTCTTAGTACAGAAAAAACTCTAATTTGAAGACATTAGGTTTCCAAATCGCTTTCAAATCTGAGAATAAATAATACATAATACCCCATCCCCAAAATTCATAAGAACTTTAGTTTCTAACCGATTTAAAATCCATCCCGACTACAAATCCCATCGATATCGATATTCGGCTATCGATATACATCACTTTGGGCCGATTTCACATTTTCTAGATGGCACTATCTGTCACATAAACTAACAAATAACAGAGTAATAAACTAACCAATAACAGAGAAAATAACAGGGTAAATTGTTAGTTCATCTGACACCTAACAGCTATCTAGAAGATAAGAAATCTGCTCTTAGTTTGCTTATCACACAAAATATAAATAATATAATGTTCACAAGATAATCATTAAACAAAAATCCCATAATCACCCCCATTGAAGCATCTGATCCCAATAACAAACACAAATGAACATAAAAAGTAACTAAGTGTAGAATTAGTCAATTGCTACTTTTTCATATTATTCTAAATGTTTTTTTTTTACTAATATTCTTGAACAATTTTCCTCTTATCTCTTCCACAGCCATTGCCTATAATGGTTCGTTTCTGACCATTGCCAAAGTGAATCGTTTGAATATGGGCGCCTATCTCTGCATTGCCTCGAATGGCATACCGCCAACAGTTAGCAAACGTGTGATGCTCATTGTGCACTGTGAGTATTTCCCCAAGTTGAGTTGATGATAATGTTGGTATGCTGGGAATAGTGTTTGGGGCCACATCAATTTCAGCATATTTAAATATTTATAGTTTTACGCTAGAGCACCGCATGGCGTCCCCTGTTTTCAGTACCGTATGAGCAATGTGTTCTAGACCAGACACAGACACAGACACCGACTGCGACACACAGAGCGCCACTTCAGAAATTCTTTGCCATAGAAAATATGCTGTGCATTTTAATTTACCCTCAGAGAGCGAGTGAGAGGGAATGCGAGCGAGGTGCCATGCATAAAGTAAATAATTAAGTGCTACGAGCCAACTAGCGTTTTTAGAGTTGGCTAATTAAATAAAAATTTAAGTTGCTTCGCAATTTGCTAGGTAAGTTTACTAAGCAGCTCTCCAAAAATGCGGGAGGGAAAAACGCAACATTTTCTGCGGTTTTAAATAAAATTAAAAAGCAATTAGTCGGAAACAATAAATGACAGCCGCAGCGCCACAAATCGCATAGGAAAAACAATAGCAAATGGAATTTTATTAAAAACGAGAATTCCCTTTTATCTTTTTACCTTTTGCCATTGCAGTTCCACCCATGATTTGGATACAAAATCAATTAGTTGGCGCTGCTCTCACGCAGAACATAACATTGGAATGCCAATCGGAGGCATATCCCAAGTCCATCAACTACTGGATGAAGAATGATACGATTATTGTGCCGGGTAAGTTGAAAACTTTATTAAATTAATTGCTCTCACTCTACAAGTCGCCCCTTCAATTTCTTGCGGCCATTAAAATGGCTGAACTATCCATCTATCCATTCAACCACTTCAAAAGCCACCACTCATCTTACCCGGACAAATGAACTGTGCAGGATGACACGAAAAAAATGAGTCGAACACTCAAAACCGCAGTCGGCACTTTTCACTGTCCCTCTTGGGCGCTGTGCAGGCCTTTTGGCCTTCTCCGACTGCCGCAACGAGTTCAGCGAAAAAAGTCACAGACATGCCAGTCAGTTATAGTTTTTTCTAGTTATTTTACACAGAAAATGGAAAAAGTGATTGAAAATGACCTCAAGTCAAAAGCAGTTGCTGGTCGTGTGATTTTAATGGAGTTTTCTATATAAATTTTTTTTTTTCTTTGTTTTGAGCACAGAGCATGGATTTTCACTAGTGCAAAAGAGGAAGAAGGTCAGAGTAGTGGGCAAGTGCTGATGGATTCGGTTAAGAGGCTTACAATTAGACGGGTGAAAGAATGGAAAGAACTTTTAATTCAAAATTCCTACAAAGTCCTTAAACTGATCTCTGTGTAATATTTGGGACAAATCAATTCTGGTTCTGTGCCAACTATTGCCTTAATCAGAACCACATTGTGCATGTGGCTTCGTCATTTGCTACCTATTCAAAAACCAAACCAATTGTTGCTGAATCTTAATTCCGCCTCCTACCTTATCTACTTTTTGTCATGCCTACAAGTGAATCCCAATTTTGCAACCCCTCCTCAATGCAACAAAATCCAATTACTTCTAATCAAAGAATTGCCTTTGTTCAAATCTCAATTTCCCTTTTCCTGAATCCATTACAAAAAGCATTTCACTAAACTAATCAGTCGTTTAGCTTGGCTTGCATAACAATTACCCGGAATGCCAAGCTTAGTGCAAACTACTAAATCTAACCGACATCAAACGTAAATCAAAACCTGCATAACAAACAAACAAGAGTAGATGCTACACACAACGGACTTGTTTTTGTATAAATTAAAATGAACCATTTGACATGGAATAGGGGGGTGGTGGGGGGACCCAGACCAAGACAAAGTTGTCCAAGTCAAGTTTGTGGCAAATGCAAAAGTTCTTTTTGAGTTAAATTACTTTGGCCAGAAGGAAGCTGAAATGGGTTAAAGTTCATTTCTCTATTTCAGGTGAACGCTTCGTGCCCGAAACCTTTGAGACCGGCTATAAAATAACCATGCGTCTAACCATTTACGATGTGGACATTCAGGACTTTGGGGCGTATCGTTGTGTGGCCAAGAACTCGTTGGGCGACACAGATGGTGCGATCAAGTTGTATCGTAAGTATTGGAGCAACAGCTATAACACATATTACCATTACTAACTACCACGTACATATAATGACAATAAACGTTAAGGTAAAATGTAACCACCCAAACAATGGCCAATAAGTCAGACAGCCATTGGCAATTAGGCCTCTAACTATTTGCCTAACT
The DNA here is from genome assembly GCA_018904265.1 of Lordiphosa collinella. NCBI lineage: Eukaryota > Metazoa > Arthropoda > Insecta > Diptera > Drosophilidae > Lordiphosa > Lordiphosa collinella. Next base: position 40,294 of record JAEIFV010000997.1, read on the forward strand.
GTCGCTTTTAATTAATTTAAGCCCCTGACTTTGGGCTCTGCGTGAAACCGAAATCAGTCGGTGTGTGTGCGAGTGCATAATAAATATTAAGCCAAGTTTGGGTGGGAGAAGGAGAATCGAAGGGGTTGCCCTGACATAAGGTCACAATGTCAGTGATTGATTTACGGGCTACCAAATGCTGCTAACTAAGTGTCTTGGTAGGATTAGGAAAATGATCACAAGTGGGAGTACATGCATTTTGATGTTGGGTGGACGAGGAAAGCTTAATGTTTGAAAGTACCATAAGTTGTGTCTGGGGAAGTACTAAGAAATTAATATTTTGAAAATAGCTTCAGCTGAAAAGGAGAGAGAGATGGAAAAATCGAGAAAATATAACTTTTTCTGCTTTTGAAAAATTTGAAATAATTTGACCGATAACAATTGCAAAGTTTTGAAAATTATTTAAGTGATTTCGTTAGGAACGTAGTTTCCGATAGAGTTACACTTGGGGAATGCCCCGTTTATTTACAAGAAATTTGTTAAGAAAGTGTCTCTAGTTGGTATTATAAACATAGACGGTACACCTAAGTCTTGTAAGATTTTGATTAACTCATCACCCAAACAATTTTGTTTATTAAAAAAATTTTTATTTGTATTATTATTTTGCCCAGAAGAATAGAAGAAATCATCTCCGAACACATAAAGAATATACATTCTTAATCAGCATGACGAGCCGTCTGTCTGTTTCCACGAAAACTATTCCCTTAGTTTTGAAGCTATAGAGCTGGAATTTAGCACAGAGTCAACTTTTGTCTGCGCGCTGCTAATATTTATGACGGGACGGCCGAATCGGATAACAAATTCTTGAAAATGCCATAGGAACGATCGGTTTTAAGCAGAGCTCCCAAACATCTCTTAACACTTTCAGCGTGTCAGCAAAAACAGGGAGCGAAAGACACTTTCCGTTCTGTTTTTGCTCAAGCGCCTTTTCGTTTCTGTTTCTGTTCTGCCGAGAGTAAACTGCCAAAGTGTAACGAACGTCACTAGGCTGTGTGAATTAAATTATTTTAATCGTGCGTAAAATTGGTAGTGCAGAAAATAAAAAGTTCATACTGTTTCTTAGCATAGTGTTGGGTAAAAAAGGTTGCTCATTTCACTGAAAATGTTCACTTGCTCTTTTTTCAAAGTGAGTCAACTCACTCAGTTGCTCAGTTGCTTAGTCCCTCAGTTGTTCAGCTGTTCAATGCTCACCTGGGCGTTGTGGCGATTAGCGATAGCTCCAACTAATTTTAATCCTTCGTTGCTGGTCCCACAGCGGAATGTTTCCTATTTGATAGCCATCTGTAAAAAGGTTGTGCAGAATTTTAATGAAAAAACGGTTGGGACTGCAACGCCAGCATGTTGCTTACATTGAACAATCACACACGCGGACAAATAACAGCTGAAGAGTCACCAAATTGATTGAACTATTCGCTAAATAACTCTGGCTGAAGAACTCACAGAACAAGAGGTGCTGAACAAGAGCAAATGAACAACTCTGTCTGAAATAAATAATTTAAGATGAACATGTTCACTTGTTCAGTTTAGTAAACGGAACACAAACACACTCAATTTTGTTCACCCACTCATGAACAACGCAACACTAGTATACAACTTACAAGCATACATACGTAGAAAACAAAAAAAGAACACTTTTCGCTTACACTTATTGCGATCTGTTCACTTGCAGAGAGTTCTTTGATGAGCGCTCGCTCAATAGTGTTCCTGTGAGAGGTTATTGGCAGACAGAGTCGTTTGTTTTGCTCAACCGAAAATACGAAACAAATAACACAAGAGGAGTGGAAAGAGTGTTCCGCTCTGTAAGAGATCGTGTGTGCTGCGATTGTTTCTGTTTTTCACTGAGCCTCATGTTGCATTGAAAAAAGTGTAACCAACGATTTGCGAACTATGGTTTTAAGTGTAATAAAACTTCGGCACAGACGAAGTTTGCTTTGTTTTCTAGCTGTGAATAAATAGTGTGAGTTCGAAAGTATTTTCACTTTGAACAGTTATTATGTTTTAGTTATAGTAGTTGTTGTACATTTTTGTTTCTGACAATTTAAGTACGCTTATTATTATTGGATTAATATTTATATGTATTGTTTAATGACAGTATTCGTTCCAATGATATTTATTAAAGGCACTAAGATAAAACGATGTGAAACGAAACCTTCCAGCAGAATGAATATTTCGTCATGCATGCAGCATAACGACGCGGTGCTGCCAACTTGCAGGAATGACAGAGTAAAACAATAGAGAGCTAAAACGGACAGCCACTGCGAGTTTCTCTAGACGGCTCTGCTTTCTCTTGGGATCCCACAATAGTATAAGATAAATTAATTTCTTTACATGATTTGAAAATAAATGGACAGTTATAAAATTTTATGTTGATGATCCATTGAATGATTCTGGTAACCATTTGGAATTACGAAATTTGGAGGCGATCCCATTTAAAAGAAAAAAGTTTTTCTCACTAGAACTTCTTTTTCGACCGATCATTCATACTGCAGCTATAGTCATCCGATTTTGATAAAACTTTGTAGAAATGTGTTAAAGTTTATAAAATAAGAATATGCCAATAAAAAGAACGTTTTCGTTAAAAAAGTTTTTCTCACTAGAACTAGTTTTTCGACCGATCGTTCCTATGGGAGCTATATGCTATAGTCATCCGACTTCGACCAAAATTTTGTAGAATTGTGTAAAAGTAAATAAAATAAGTGAATGCCAATGATAAGGACGTTTTCATTAAAACCAAAAAGTTTTTCTGACTAGAAATAGTTTTTAGAGCGATCGTTCCAATAGGAGCTATATGCTATAGTTATCCGATTTCGACCAAACTTTGTAGAATTGTGTAAAAGAATAAAAATAGGTGTATGCCAATGATTAGGACGTTTTCATTAAAAACAAAAAAGTTTTTCTCACTAGAAATAGTTTTTCGACCGATCGTTCCTATGGAAGCAATATGCTATAGTCATCCGATTTCGACCAAACTTAGTAGAATTGTGTAAAAAAAATATAAAATAAGTGTATGCCAACGTAAGGGACGTTTCTATTGAAAACAAAAAAATTTTTCTCACGACTATTTTTCGACCGATCGTCCTATGGGGTATAAGTCATCCAATTTCGACCAAACTTAGTGAAATCATGAATAAGGATAGTAAACTGAGAAAAACGTACTTTGGAGGTTTCCTTTTTTCTCACTCGAACTAGTTTTTCGACCGATCGTTCCTATGGCAGCTATATGCTATAGTCATCCGATCCGGCCGGTTCCGATAAATGTGCAGCGTATTTGTACCAAAAGACTTCGTGCAAAGTTTGGTGAGGATAGCTTTAAAACTGACGGAGGAGATAGCATAGAAACAGACGAGGACGGACAGACGGACAAGGCTAAATGAACTCAGCTCGGCTTGCTGATCAAGAATATATATACTTTATGTGGTCAAACCTAAATACAAGAATATCATTAAAACCACACGGTAGAGTTTTATTAAAATCTAAATTTATGATGCATGTCCCTAAGAGATGGTACTCTTCAGCCAAAAAACCGCGAGTTGGAGTACCATTTTATATTTCACTCACGAGCCACTCCATACAGGTCATAAAGTAGACCGAAAATTGATCGAACTGCGTTTTCAGATTCACCAACGAACCATTGGTTCGCGGACTACAGGAGCTTTTGTACTAGCAATTGACTTGGAACCACACTGACCAATTAAGGTATTAACAGCTTCCCAAAAATAGTGCAATTAATTTGATGAATATATTACCTAATTAGCATCATGAAAACGGATCATATCATTTAAATACCTCAATTCAAGGCATCTTAGCTTATCGCGGATTGTCTACTAAAGACATTTTTTAAATAAAATTGTCCATTTTCTTGCTGTCAATGAAGAATTTTAATCTATAGATTAATTGCATGTTTTTGGCGAAGCTGCTAATATCCTAAATGGTTTATGTTGTTCTAAGGCAGTTGCTTGTTCAAAAATGCCCATAGTCCGTGAACCAAGGCTTCGTTGGTGAAATTACAAACGCAGTTTGGTCTAGTTTTTCGTCTACTTTATGACCTATATGGAGTAGTTCTTGGGTGAATCTTAAAATGGTACTCCATCTCGCGGTTTTTTGGCTGAAAAGTGCCATCTCTTAGGGACATGCAATAGCCTATTATGCCATTACAAATTTAGTTTTTAATAAAACTCTACCGTGTGGTTTTAAAGATATTCTTGAATTTAGGTTTGACCCCTTCTGGAGGTACCTAAACCATTTGTACGATAATCGCGATTTCTTGATATTACGTTCCCAATGACCCTGACCGGGTTTTTTGAATTTTGTAGATTTTTATCTTGAAGACTTAACAATTAAGTTCAAATTGTTGTCGCTTTGTGTGGCTAGTACAAAAGTACCCTTAGAACGCGAACCTAGGCTACAATTGAAAATCTGGGTATGAAAATCGCTTCTATCAGAATTTAGGGGTCACATTCCGGGATTTTTCCAAAAGTTTGATTTTGTCGAACTGTGTAATAAAATATAGTTTAAAAAACTAAAAAACACGCTTTAATAGCAAATCGAACTATAAATGTTTGCAGCATATTTGTTGCAGCATACTTGTAGGCCGAAGTTTGGTCTCGATTTTTGCAGCATACTTTTTGACACGCTTAGATATTTACATACATACAGATAAAGCTAATTTAAATGTGTTAAAAATTGGTGTCTTTATCTGTTTAAAATCGACGTGTTCATACAGTAAGGAAAAACGGCACATGTGTGTATTTCCAAATTTCTAGACAAATGAGTACCAGTAGAATAAAATCGATTGTGTTAAAAAATAAAAAAAGTTAATTCAAAAAATAAAACTCTTGATATTTCCATTGATTGTTTCCCCAGAAATCTTTAAGCTTAAGACTATATTTTTACTAGTTTGGAAGTAATTTAAAAAACAAGTGTTTCTTTCCTTCGCAGACATTCCACAAACCACAACTATAACCACCATGAGCCCCACAGTTTCGATTAACACTGTACCTGTGGTGATAGTCAATAAATACAATAAAGGTAAAGTTAAACCCCTAATTCTTCCACCTGTCATTCTAATACCACTTTCTCTTCCAGAACAACGCTACAGCAGCAATAGCAATCAAAATAGTAACAATCCCTACAGTTTCAATGCTAACAACAACCATCAGCAGAATACCAAAACCCAACGCATCAAAACCAAAACCATTGACCATCAGTCATCCTCAGCGTTGAACAATGTTTATATGGGTGCCACCTCGAGCTTATGGAACTCACAGGATCATCATACTTCATCGACAGCCCGAGGAAGGGATCACCATCAGCAGCAGCAGCAGCAACAACAACAACAGCAACACGGTAAGTAAACGTCTCGGGGGAATATCTAGGTTTAAGCCACTTCAGCCATTCCACTTCTTCCCTTAACACATTGCAGACTATAAATATTTGGCCATTTATTTTATGTTTATGACAAATCATAACGACTTTAGCTGCTTGGCTCAAGGGGCTCTGCCAATGCCGTTGTCGACACTTGTTAGATAGATATATAACAATATTTAGCTTCTTTTTTTTATATTTGTTCAAGCGTTGTGAACGAGTGGTGTGAAGGATTCGACTGGGGAATACTCTGTAGTATTCTGGGATCAAAACGTTGAGCAGAGTCATTGCTTATGGGCCCTGTTTTGGTTTTCGAGTCGATTTTCGTGTAAAATTAACATTTTGCATCCAATTTGAATAACGTTGCATAGAAGGTGAAAAATATGCCTACGGTTACTAGATCTGGTATAAAAAATTCGAACTCGTTTGAGCAACTGAAACCGATTACTCAAAGCTAAGTGAATTTAGTTCTAGAGAAAAATACGAAGAGATCTTGTAAACACAGATTGTCTTGTTACTTACATACAAATGAATACAACTGAAAACGCGAAACATTAAAGTTTACACAAAAATCGAGTCGAAATCCGGAAATGACCCGTGGATTTTAGTTTACAAACCTGTATTATCTGTGCTGAATTCAATCCAGACTCCGCACACAACGCATAAACTTATGAAATAACTATCTCACAGTTGTCAGACAGAGAAGGAGCACCAAAGACAGAATCCAGCTTCGATATTTCTCATCGTGCGATTTTCTGTTAAAAAAAAAGGAACGCAAAATAAAAAGAAATGTCTGTCAATAAAATTTATATAATGTTTTAGGGCTGTTTTCTCATAAACCTTCTTACCGGCTGTTTTCTCTTGTTCCTATTTTTGCAAATCCAGATGGATTTTACGCATCTGCATATCTCATAATTAAAATGAGCAGTGCCAATTCACCAAATCCACCCAGATTGTCTAAAACAGGAATATGAGAAAACAGCCGTTAAGAAGGTATATGGACTAAGCAAGCCTAACAATATCAATATCAATTTGATACACGTTGTCTCAAATTGAAACTAAAACCAGTATCGTTTTTTTAGTATCAATATAATCCTAGAGAGTGTCAAAATGATCTTTTGGTTATTAATTTGATACGCAAAAGTTTCAATTTGAAACAAAGAATTTTTTATGAAATTTCGAAAATTCGAAATGTTATGCTAGTACTGGTGGACCAGTAGGCGCTTGACGATTGACATTAACTGTTTTGATTTTAGTGCAAACACATCAGTAATTTGCTTAAAGTAAAAGCAATGTAAAACAACCCTCCAGACGACGTGCTGAAGACTAGACTGCTGTATTTCAATATGGAGCACACGCTCTATATTTAAAAGGTGAGCAGCTAAACATATGTACATCGTTTCTTGCACACATTTGTAAATAACAAATATAACTTTTTTACAGAGGACGTACTCCACGCTGTTTCTGCTGTATCCAAGATGAGATAATCAAAGTCAGCTCCAGTTGAGGCGTGGTTCGCATACTCTGAGGTTTCTGAACCATTACTAAAGAAAGTTCTCGAGCTGGGATGATCATGCCATCATAATTGGGGCAGCACCAAATCAGAAAAGCAGACTGTTATGTCAATAAGGTTCGCTTGATGCACTTCCTTACAGTGACTTCTGTATTTGAATAACATACGCGTTGAAATGTGAGAGTACAATGTTTCCCATAATCATAAAATACATTTTGTAAGAACACAGAATAAAATAAATCAGTTTTTAATGTTTAAGTTTAAGTTTTAATGGCAGTTTGCTTATAACTGAATTGGGACTTCAAACTTAATAAGAAAAAGTGTTAAATTGAGAAAAGCTAGTATCAAAATGATACCAAAAGTTTGAAAGTCAAAATATCTAAATGATAATTGTTAGTATTATATTAATACTACATAATTAATACAAAATAGTGTCAGCCTGATACTAGATCGTATCAATTTGATAATTTCGAAATATCATTTTAATTCTTTCTAAAATATCAACTTGATACTTGGAGTATTAAAGAGAATTTGATACTCAATAATTTCAAACTGATGACTAAATAGTGTCATTTTGATGACTACTTTTTTTTGGGTGCAGCAGCTTTGTTGTATCAAGATTTACTCCTCCACAGCCATTTGGAACGTTTCCCTGAAAATCTTCGTGATCTGAGTAAAAAACAAGATGAACGGTTCCATCAAGACATACGAGCTATGGAGGAACGTTACCAGGGTCACTGGAATGCTCACATGATGGCGGACTATTGTAGAAGTATTAAAAACAGCCCTCGTGAACCAAGTCAAGCAAGAAAATCTTATGAAGGAAAATTTCAAATAGTTGTGGTTGTATTCCTAATGACTTTTTTAATAGATAAAAATAGATATTTCATTAAAAACGCGATTTAGTTATATCTGAAAAACTAAAGCTGTTACAATCTGACTTCAGATCTGAAATCAGCACCCAGATAAACTATAATATCAGTCATAATATTTCATGCAACAAAAATTCTGTTCCCCTGTGCTATATTTTCCTCTCCGTTTAAGATGGCTTTTTAATAAACTTGACCATCGAACTCTCAAAAACTTGACGTGCTAGAGAAGTTTTGAAACAAGTACAAGTAGTACACAGCTTGAAAGCCGCTGTCGAATGGTACCAATTTCATTCGAGTGTCAGCTATGACCCAATATTTGTTGAACTGTTTAATGTATATCATTTTGAACTCGCTAGGCGCGATCTAGGAATTGATTTTCTTAGGATTCGGCGTAGATTATTTTTCTGCTGTACGCTTGGTTGAATATAATATTATTTCTAGAAATCTACTGTGGTTCTTTCCTGTGGCAGCAACACTCGCTTATTCCCACAAAATAGAATGGTTTCAAAGTATCACCACAGATACGATGACTTGAGACATGCGATTAACTCATCCGCCGCTGATGATTCCGGAATCATGGGAAGTGTTTGTCGGAAGTCGCCCGCCTACAGCGACGATTATTAATGACTACATCTTATCTTATTCTTTCTTATTCGATCGAGTGCTTCTAATGATTGCTTATGCGCCATCGTGCACTCGTTCCATAGAATATAATAAAATTTTTCCACACCTTAGCTAAAGCTGAAATGTTGCATATGTTGCAAATGTTGATTTTCGTTGATTTGCATGTTTATACGAAACTTCATTGGTGAAAGTGGCATTCTTCCACCTTCCAACACTTTTGCAGAAGTTCCGGTAGATGCAAGCGCTGAAGCAACGTTCAATTCAATTACCGTTCAAAACATGGCGCAGTAGAAAATCATTCCATTTGACAGATCAGCATTTATTATTTCTGATGGGTGTTAATTTTTCTGTTTGCTTTCTTTATTTTGGCTATTTGAAAGATGAGTTACTGATAAGGGGAAACTTTGTGCGTTTTGCACAAAGTGATATTTATTAACAGTTCGAAATTTCTTGCGATGTCAAGAAAAGTTTGTGCTTACATGAGTTGGCACTCTCAGAATGCAACGCGAAACCGAAATGTCGCACTGAAAAGGAACGTATTTTTGAAAGGGAATCGGTATAGGGATTAAGGTTGTGCCTAATCGACTATTATATTTATTGTTTCAATTAACTTAATTAGTTTAACATTATTTGCTGATTGCAAGCTGGCCCGAGGCTACCAGCCAGCGCCAAGTTCGATACACACTCTTTTCCTACAGGAGATGAGAGATGATGAGCTTCGTGATAGTGTGGTAATCGATTCGAATACAACGCCACCTGTTGAGAATTTTCGGAATTTCCTTTTCCCTAAGCCTTTTCGTAGCACTTACGAATAGATCCGCAAAAGAGAATATCTAATTTTATCCACTCGTTTTTCGGTTTTAAGCAATCTAACAATCCACGATACAATTATGTATATAGAGATATATATTTTATAATTTGTTTGCTTCAAAATGTAATTCCTCTTAGCTTTTCTAGTTGGATACCTTATAATATTGCTAAAACTAATCTTCCTTTTCGTGACTAATGGGTATTAAGTATAAATATTTTGCCAAAGCATATGGCAGTCTCTTTTTCTAACTGTTTCGTATCTGTAAGTCCTTCTGTGTCCCTCCAGTCAATGAAAATATGACTTTGTAGCATGCAATTGTGTATATTCCCTCAGGACTCTTCATCCTTCTTCCCCCTTTTGCTGACTTGGCAAAGTGTCTGGTATAATGTGCTGCTAATGTGAGCCATCATAATGTACAATCATCATAAATAAGACAAAGGTTTTGATTTTGAGTCAAGTCAAGTAGCTAGCTCCTAGCTTAAAGATTAAAGAAGCCCAATCCGAGTCCACGTCTGTCAATCGATAAGCATAAAATTTTATAAGGGGTGACAATTTTCTTTTGGCAAGGACAAACGCATAAAATTTTACAAGTCCTTTGCTGTGAAGTGGAAAATTTCTACATACGCGTTTGACAAAAAAAAAGTGCACTCAACAGCAGCCAAGTTAAAAAAAAAGTAAGCGACAAAATCAAATCGAACAAATTGAATATGAGAGAATGGGGAGAAGGGACGAGCAGAGAGAGAGAGAGAGAAAGAGTATAAAAATTGCAGACAAATTGCACCAAGTGGGAAGGGACTGAATCTTCGCCTTCAACTAGAGCAATTTTTGGCAAACGCAAGCAAAAATGTTGCATACTCCGGGGAGGGGGTGGACACAATGTGTGGTGGTGGGTGGGTGGACTGTGGCGCTACAATGACGACAACTTTCAAACGTTGCATGCAACGTCGTAAGCGCAGCGTTTACAGTTAGATTTATTACCTGCTAGATGTTGCACATATCGTGCCTGTGTGAGTATCCCGTCGGGGAGGGGAGAGTGTGTGGAGAAGATGGGCGTGTGGTCGCTTATCGTTACGGAGTTTTGCATATGTCGCGGCTGTTTTTACTACACGCTGACACTTTAAGGCGGAACAAGCCAAGTTTTCATGACCAAAATTGAGAGTGAAGATGGTTTCTTATTAGAGAAGGGGGGGCTGCCACGCCCATTTGTGTTCAGGCATATTGAAATTGGTTGAGTGAAAATTATACCCGAGAGTATAAAATTGTATGCTAAACTTGTTTTCCAGACTTATTGACGTATTCAAGTATTTTGGGATGAGTATTTCGTAAAAATAAAACGATGCCGATTTTTCAAAAATTTATCCTTTATGTCACGAATGTCAATAAAAAATCACATTTCCAAAAATTTCCCAACTTAATTTTTTTTGCCAGAGGCCTCACACCTCGCTCCATTGACGCCTTTAAATAAAAGCTGACATCCAGCGGCCACGCCTTCCCGTAGGCACTTTTTGTCACGCCTCAATGGTTCAGCTTGTTGCACTTAAAAAAGGCAACAAACAGAAAGGAAAAAAATATGGGAAAACACAGATCCGGGGCTCAGCACTTGAGACTCACTTTAGACCTCGCACCATGCGTTGTATTTATCGCCTTTTTTTGTGGCCTTCCATTTAAGGCTCAAACAAAGAAAAAAGCGCTGTACACTTGACGGCTGTAAAACTATAAAATGCTCGCGGCACGCGATGCTCTTACAGTCGCTGTCTGTTGCATTTCATTTACTTTATCATTTTTCACTTTGCACATTTGCCGCTGATGGTGCACCATTGTCCCTGCGGTAGGTAGGTGGGAGTGCGCAAATTATAAGCAAATTATTGCCAGCCGCTGAATGCGAGTAATCATCATGGAGTAAGAGTCAGCGTCAGAGTTGTTCGAGAGTCGTCTCGCATGTGGACTGAGTGCATATCCGTTTGGGCCTTGGCAATTTCTTTTTATTGCATTTCCTTGTAATTTGTGTCATATTGTTGCCCGTTGGCCGAACAAATTAAAAATGAAAGCAGCAACAGCAGCAGGAGCAGTTTTCCTGTGGTCTGTGCAGATGGTAACAGTTTTTAATGACAATTTAAGTGCCACAGCAAGTTGCAATTGCAGCGTTTAATGTGAACTAAGTTTTCGCACTGATGATGATTTCATTTTGGAAGAGACAGTAGGTCTTAATTAAATAGAAGTATGTCCAAGAAAATACTAGAATTTCTAAATGAAAATTAAAAATAAAAATGTATATGCGGTACAGTTGAGTTCCCCGACTTCAAAAATACACTTTAGAGTTGGAAAAAAATAAAATAAAATGTAACTTAAAACTAATTAAACTTAAATTAATTTGAAATTCAATGCAACCGAATCCTCAAAGACCGGTTCGCTTCAGGTTTTAGTGATACCAGGTACAATATAAAAAAAGCTTTCAAAAACTTACCCCTCATAATATGTTAATCAAGGACGTGCAGAGATAAAGACCTACAAAATCAAATTTTTAGAGAAATTTTTATTCTGCTTTAGATTCTAAGAACATTGGGCGTATTCAGCAGATAAATCCGATTTACGATTACTGATTTACGATTTGCGATTGCTTAGAATTCTCTGCTGAATGACAATGATTGCTAAGTTTAGGTTATTTTCTGGATTTAGTATATTTGGTCAAAAATACATTCACACCATAAAAAATTTAGGATTTAGTATTAAATACATTTGACATTTGAAAATGGATGCACGCGTTAAGAGTAGATAAGCATTATTAATTAAAATTTTAGTGTGTTTTTAATCAATGAATAATCCTTTTAGCCGAGGATATCAAGTGGAGTCCTAGCGCTTTAAGGCTCCTCTTGGGCTTATATAAGGACAACAGTTGTAATCTGCGGTGTTTCCTTCAGGTTTCTTAATAGATATATGGGACCCATCAATTGCCCCAATCGCTCCTGGGATTCTACGCGATTTGTGTTTAGATATTTGTGCAGCAAAAGCTTGCTGGGAGTCATTTGGCCAATTCACATATGTAGGCATTAGCCTCGATAGAGTCCCTGTTATGTTGTAAAATATTTGGTGGCCTGAACTTGTTGGAATGTCGAATCGATCGTCAACAGACGAGAAAGATTCCTCCTTACTTAGCAGCCAAATTGAAAATAGCATCTACATTTGCAATTGTTTCATTCTCTGTTAGTGTCGTTGCATTTGCTGTTACACCAAGAAGTTCCTGGAAAACGCAAAGTTAACAGAATTCTATTATCATGTGCGTGACATCCTAAAATGCGCCTTGAGTTGGTCCATTCTGTACCTGGGAACTGTGTCCTCGTAGAATGATTTAGAGCGAATGCGATTCCTTTTGATTTTTCGATTGCCCCAATAGCGGCTACCAATGGGTTGCGCATTGACCAGATCAGCAATTATACCCATATTAAATTTATCCTCACAAAAGACCGTCCCAAATAAATTCAAGTTTCCACAACTATTTTTAGTTTTGCCGTGAAATCGGTAAACGGTCTCACCAATCATACATTTTATATGATTCCATCTCAGCAATCATGTTCGTCAAATTTATCAATCGCAATCGGCAATCACTGTATTCAGCAGGTAAAATCGGCAATCATAAATCGGAAATCGTAAATCGGATTTATCTGCTGAATACGCCCATTTTCTTTGCATACATTAGATATGAGCCTGTGATTGATACTCAGGGATTCAAAATCATCAAATCACAGTGTGACAGAATATCGAAAGTAACAAATGCAGATTGCATAGTTTATAAATTGCAAGAGCTTGCATCCCTAATGAAAATTTAAAAAACCAAGCAATAAAGTCGAGCCAGCCCGACTGTAATATACTCTGTATCAGCGAAAGGTCTGAAACACCTCAGGGTTAAGGCTCTTGGAATATAATTGACCACTCGGTAGGGAAGGTATTTTCATCTTCTAAGTCTCTTACATACGTAAGGTCAAACCAGCGGAACGCAAAGGTACCCTTATCTTAGAAATACAGAAGATGGAGAACAGAAAGAGGACTGAAGCGTAAAGAGATTTTCGCCTTCAAACAAAGCAGATTGTCAGATTGAAATGAGAGCGGAAAGGAGTCCTCGACTGCAAAAAGGATAGAAGTGATATAAAAAATATGACCAAAGCGGAAAGTGATCCACATATTCGGACATTTAACTTCAAAGGTTGGCGCGAGAAGTGATCCTGGACTCAAAACAATAAGAAGAAAAATATAGAAAAGTGAACTTTGTCTCGGTCGAAGTTTGTATACCATTGCAGCACGTTTTTCTAACCTTAACTCGCCTGGGTCCTTAAGATTTTTATTAGATCGTTTAGATTCAAGTTAGTGATGGCTGCAAATCGACTTAATCATTTTGGACCGTTCGATCTTTTCCTCTATTTAATTGTATTCATGATAATCTAAACTCATGAACGTTTTGGAAAAATCGTGACTTTTTTGATCGTTTGGTTTATACCTCCATTTAGGACGTTGCTTAGATACCTTCTCGGGAAAAGCCCCACCATTGCCTAAAGTTTCATCGCATTCGGATGAACGATATAGTTTTGGAAATTTCGCGGTTTTTGGTCCATTTTCCGCCCATTTTTATACCCTTGCAGGGGGTATTATAAAATTGACCGGCTGAATGTAACGCATTGAACGAAGCATCTCCGAACACATAAAGTATATACATATATTCTTGATCAGTACGACGAGCTGAGTTGATTTAGACCTGTCCGTCTGTCCGTCCGTCTGTACGTCTGTTTCTATGATATCTCCTCCGTCAGTTTACTTTAATACTTTACCAAACTTTGCACGAAGTCTTTTAGTAAAAATACGCTGCACATTTGAGACAGATCGCTTGCTGCTGCTGCGACTGGCGGGGCTGACCTAAAGCAGCAGCTCCTACTTGATCTGCTGATCGCAAGCAGCGAAAAGGAAAAAGCAAAAAACACGTTAACCGACAACTACGGGCGCTTTTTGCTTTTTATCAGAAATCAGTTTGTGTGCTTGCTTCGACATTGACTTCGGATTTTTCTCAGAAGCAAAGGCAAAAGCAACAATTCACATTGAACAGTTGAAAAAAGTTCAAGCTGGAAAAAATAAAAATTTTGCGACTTTTGCAGCTTCGACTGAAGCAAATTAAACACTGACTTTGACACGTTCCTGATCGACATGGTATATTTGATGTGCTCAGTGTGAATAGCCTATAGCCCTAGTGGCACTCACTAGAAATTCCGTTCGTAAACTTTAATAGCTCGAGCTCTCTGGGAAGGCTTTCTTTGTAGACCTTTTTCACACTACACCTGACAGATTCTCATACAAAACACTCATGCCAGTGTATTCAGAAAAGACGCGGGAAATTTAGTAGTGGCAGCAAGTTTAGCAATTTAGTTGTAAGATCTAACATTTTTAAAAAAGGGAAATGCTATTATCTTGCAATTTTATTTCTAGCTATTTTAATATTTTTGAGACGCAGTGCAAAATAACACTAGGCAACAAGGTCCAGTATCTTGAATGGTTGGTAGTGATTCTAGATGATTTCGTGTGCTAAGCAAGACTGCGTTTTCAGAAATTGTTCATCACGTCGAGATTTTTAGTAATTTGACATTAAAGTTGCTAAAAGTGCCTATTTTGACCCTTTTTAGGAAGGTTTTTCTAGAAATCCATTCTATTGTTTGGACTCTCTTTGAAACCATCGGAAAGTACCACTCCTTAGCTTTGAAATTAACCATCCCAAACAATTCTTCCTCTTTTAGCACTTGTGTAAGAATCCAAAAATATCTTTTTATTGCTGGTGCCCCTAAGTGTGCAATGGGTGGTAAATACTCTAATATGGTTTTGTTTCTAAAAACAGTAAAGAAGGCTGGTTACTAAAAAAAACCTCACAAATCTGTCCTTTTTTGGCCTTCGTCTATGAAATTTATTGTAATCATCTCTCTTTAAGCATTAACAGAAGGTTTTCTTTAGAATATTGTTGCTGGTTTATTACAAATGACTAGCCAATATTACTGTTTTTAGGAAACGAAAATGTTGTTGCTTTGTGTAATCATTCATGATTTTATTAGCTCTAATAACGTCTCTGACCACAATTGGATCTAAATCGGGGCATAGCTGGCTAAACCGTCAAATAAATATCCCCCACTTTTTTTGATCTACAGAGAGAAAAAAAGGATATTAAAAAATATCCATTTGATGATTTTCGTATCTAATTGGAATGAATATGTCTTAAATATCCTTTTAATCATCCAACGGAGCTGAAAATCGTCCAAAGAATGACCATTTTTCATATCCTTTGGAAGATTTTCAGCTCCGTTGGATGATTAAAAGGATATTAAAGACATATCCATTCCTAATGGATCTTTTTTGAATCTTTTTTTTTCTGTATACAATAAATTTCTTAGCATGTTCTTTTTCATGTTAATTTTATTTCAGTTTTATTTCCAATGCACATCTATATTAGTTCAGTTTCATTTTAATTTCGTTTTTGTTCAATTTTATTTTAGTATCCAAAATAATTTGTAGTATTAATAAAGTTTCAACCTAATTTCCAATCAATTTTGATGTTTAATAATTTTAATAAAATTAATGTTTAAAATGAACTGATTTTTTAATACATTTCAAGTAAAATCGCGCTTAACTTATTAAAAAAAAGTAAAAATAAAAAAAACATATAAATGATGGAACTGAAATGATTGAAAATAATGAATCAAAAAAAAAGTCTAAACTGCGAATACTTGAAAAAACAAATTCAAATCAAATTCGATTTGCCTTAATGGTTAAAAAAACGCATGAAGCCACAGTTGCAATTGGATACCACCTAGTATATTTAATTCTCTTACCGCAAAAAAGTGAAAAACGTGAATCGGACCCAGAATTGATTTCCCGATGAAAATGCCATTTTAATTGAAATATAACAAAAAGTTTGCCCTAAAATTTAAATCGTGTTATTAGCTCAAACGTAATTTAAAACCTTCAATGGACAAATATAGTTGTCTGGCATTTGCAGTTTTTTCCCGATTCCTCCTTCAACCCCACCCTCCATTTACTTGCCACATCCTTTATGCATATTCACACCCACATCCCAAACAACTTCGCACCGCCCCGTTAACTCTGCACATGCCCAGTCAAACTTCATTGCATTGAACCAACTTTGTCATAACTGTGAAATATGGCATCGAATGTCCTTTATTTTATTTTCGTTTGGTTTACCCAGAGGACTTTTCGTTTTGTTTTTAACGAGAACCCTTTTTATTTTTATAACGGAAATGCGCAAATTGCTTTGCACCGGCTTCGAAAATTTATTTGGTCTGTGTGTGTGTGTCTTCTGCCTTGCGTGGTTGTTGCTATAAGCAGCTTTGCCAGTTCCTTTGGCTGTCCTTCTTCCTGCTTTTGCTGGAGTTTGCAAGCATTTCCATGTGTGAAAGCCGGCACCAATCGGGCTGTGTCCATGATTGTCCTGCCCATGTGTGTGTGTGTGTGAGTGTGATTGTGCGAGGCAGTGAGGGAGTACGGTTGAGAGTCTGGCTGATTTTTATTGACGTCTGAGCATGTGTTTATGCGTGTGAGCTCCCCACGGTGTCTTTAAAGCGCTTAAGCGTGAAGTAGCAGGAAAAAGATTCCAAAGAAAACTGCTGCTGGGAAGGCAAACACAATTTTTATAGGCTCTTTGGCTAAACTCTTCTCGGAGCGAAACTCTAAGTAATTTCTGCATAATTCTGTGCACAAGCCCTCGGGTGCAATCGACTGAAGTTGTGGCTTTAGAGTGGGTTAATAGAAATAAATTGCGCTTGATTATGCTTATGCAGGAGCAGATTCTTTTCAGAGCACAGTTTTTCTTTCAGCAATTTTTTAGAAGCTGGCGACAAACCGGAGTAATAAAGCATCTTGCCTTACAATCCTTGACTTGATTGTTTCAGCATCAACTTCATTACAACTACAAACACTTGAAAGTGTTTCTACAGCCTGCCACAAACTTGCTTCTGGCCATACGCCTAATGACCAATGGCCTGCCTACATCAAAGTCAAAACAATCCGAAACTAACAAACAAAAAAAATAAGCAGAAAAAAACCTACAACCCGAAAGCCAAACCAACACGCAAACAAATGTCCAATGAAACAGATTGCCCGGCAAACAAACAACCAGACAAAACAGAAAAAAAAACCGAAACTGCAGGAAAAATTGATGGCAGGACGACAAAAAAACACTGCACTCCCTCTGAATACTTTTTTTTTTGTTACTTTGGTCCTGGTGTTACGGCGCAAGGGTTTAACGCACTTAAGCAATAAAACTCGAAACAATTTTCGTTGCTGCCAAGTTGAAATTGAAACAAAATACTTTCGATTTTGCCAAATGGTCGACTGTTATAAATAAGTGGGGCAGCAGTGTGCAGGCTGGTGTGTCCTTTTCTATATGCAATACTTTCTGACAAACCGTTTGGGTTTTGTGTATCCTCCTACTATCGCTCGTTTTTATCTCTTTCGCATTGTCGCCTGCTACAAAATGGTTGGCCATAAACGCATCCTGTGTCTATTGTTTATGCTTGCTGGTGTGTGGCCAGGGCATAATTGAAAAAGGACATTCGAATTGACGACCTCAAGAGTTCTGATTAAGTGACAGGCATCAAAATAAATATAAGCATAAACCAAGCAAACTTGAACTCAATCAATCATTATTGCTCTTGCCTTTACAGCTCCCGATCATGGCTCCAACTATAGAGCGGATGGAAAAAGTCCACATCTGATTAACCATGATGCCAAATCCTTGACCGACGATATGGATCGCATGCAGGATCTTAAGAGTGGGACTAGCCATTTGGATAGCATCTTTCTTCTAATCACTCTCGCCGTTTTCCTACACCTGAAGGCGTGGCATGGCTAATTCCTGTCTATTTAAGCAAAATCTTCAAAAAATAATTGTACAAAAAGAAACGAAAACTATTTGATAAGCAATTTAATTTAATTAAAAGTTGGCCACAAAAATATTAAAAAAAACTAATTTAAATTTTATTCTAAAGCTTAAAGTTAAGACTCGCTTACTGTAAAAAGTTGTTGTTGTTTAAGTCAGTAAATATAAGCAAATTGGATTCTGCCAGATACAACGGAAATACAAAGTATTAGCATGTAAATTATAAGAGGGAAGAATCGCAAAACAAAAGTTTGTAAATGAACTAAAACTGAAAGAAAATCCAAATCTAGCTTATAAGAACATTCGATATAAACCAAATACCACAAATGTTGCCATCACTTTAAGTTAATTTTTAGACTAATTTAAGCTTAGTTTTTGTGCACTGCAGAAGAGTATCGTTAAACGTGATCCTTGGTAAATATTGTAACTTTTTGGTTTAACAGAATTTAAATAAAAAATGCCGTCTTACATAAAGTACACCTGAAAGAATGGTTGGTGGAATTTCAATGTTCTTTTTAATTGCTCTTTGTGAGACTTATTTGCTAAGGGAGACCTTTAAATATTCAATCGCAGTGGCCAAATGCCCCAGAATCCTTGCCTTTTAAGTCTTCGAAGTTGGTCAGTCTACTGCCTGCATCTATAACACAAGGCAACAATATTCGACTTTTTCAGTATTCTATAGGTTAGGTTAGGTTGCAATGGCTGAGAGCGACAAGTCACTCTCCCACTTAGGCCACGTGGGCCGTTTGCGATGCCATATATTCCCTGTTAAACCCTAGGGTTGAGTTCGCTACTGAACCATTGTGTGGACAGAATGTAATTAAGTAGAGCTGGGATCTCTACGTCGGATGTCTCCAATAGGTTGAGTAGGAAGGGTTCACCAAGAAACCTAAGTCTCATGACACAGAAGGTGTTGTACCGGTTTCTCCTCTTCCTCAAATCTGCAACTTCTACAGAAATCAAAGTATTCTACGCCTAGGCGTTCTGCGTGCCTGCCTATAAGACAGCGACCCGTCAGTTCCCCTACCAGAAGTAATATGTGTTCCCTTCTGTAACGTAAAAGTGTATTAGTACGTTTAATGTCGAATGTGGGCCACGTAAGTATCGCTACCGCACAGGAGGAAAGGTTTTTCCACCGATCCGTAGCGAGGCGCAGTGTTTTAGCTTTTTTTTGTGAAGCTTGTAGATAGCCATAGGCATCCCTGTCGTGCTCCTCTCTGAAGGGAGCTCGGTGGTTGTGCCTAGTCTGGCCAGTGTGTCCGCAGACTCGTTTCCATATGTTACGGTGTCCAGGACCCCATATTAAATGAATACTGAAGTGACGGCCAATCTCATTCAGGGATAGGCGGCATTCAGTGAGCGTTTTAGCATTATTTGTGTAAGAGTCAAGTGCTTTAAGGGCTGCTTGACTGTCCGTGTTTATACATACGTTTCCTTCTTTTACCGTGAGTGTGCTAAGTTAAGTGGCAGCTTCCTAGATGGCTCCCACCTCCGCTTGGTACACACTACAGTGGTCAGAGAGACGGAACGATTGATTAAGGTCTAGGTTAAGGTTAAGATTAGGGTCAGTATTCAATAAGGGTTTCATATTCTGAACACGAATCAGCTTTCGGAAATGGGCCATCACGTCTAGATCCACAGTAATTTGGGCTTAAAGTTGCTCAAAATTCATATTTTGATCATATTTTGCAGCTCTTCAATTGATTTAACTTTTATGAAAGTATCGACTATCACAAATATTTATTTCTGCGTATATATATTTTCAACCCAGATCATTAGGCCATTTTTTTGTAAACTACATAGTTTTTGTGTGCTCCGACTATGTCAACATGTGTGCCAACAAAACAAAACAGTTTATCTGCTAACCACTTAAAGTAATATTTCGTACAAAAATGGCTACAATAATACCTCTCATTTAGGAATACTCATGGCAATCTGTAAAACATAGATCAAAAGAAGTCTCTGTTTTCTTAGTAGCCAGCGTTAATATGTTACAAAATAATTTGATCTCTTTAAAAAAAATTGCAATGGAACTAAGTTCAGCCACAAGTCCAAATACAAATTTATCGTAATAGGCACTCAAATTTTGGAAAAATGTTTTCCAAAGACAATTGTCTTTAAGAGCATATTGATAGTACTATAGAGGTATCGATACCTCGATTCCATTCCATTCCATTTAATTGCATTAATAATACCTGCAGTCTGTGGTCTGTTGCACACTTTGGACGGTCTTACCAAAGCTCTTAATACTGCCTAGCTGGAGTGATAAAAAAAAGCTTCTGTATGAGCAGCGTACCATTCCCAAATTGGGAACCCTTCATAAAGGAACACCATATAGGACACCAGACTTAAGAGAAAAGTGTTTAGATCTTAAATTAATTAAGCGCAAGCTTTAAAAGCTTTGGAAAATAAGCTTGCTCTACTTAACTATCCACCACAACAGCCAGTCCTTGATTCAGAGCCGCCAACACCTTTTGAAAAGCCAAATTCGCTTAAACCTCTGTTCCAGTTCATGTATCAGATTAACCCATTTTTGATGTGAGCACGTTCTCCTCAAGAGAGTGGTACCACAGAGTATATTAAGTTTGTGCAAAAGTGTCCGCCTGTCCGTCCGTCTGTCTGTCTACCCGTCTGTCCGTATGAAAAAACAGATCTCAGAGATGGAAAAAGATAGAGGTTTGACATGTATGGAACAAATGTTTCTTAATGTCCCTCCCGCCCCGCAATAACGAAAAAACGTCATATCTCCTTCTAGACATATTTAGTATTCGGGATTCTTTTCCGATCCGATTTTAAGGATCGGATGAACGATATTCGAGTTATAAGGAAAACAAACAATTATGGGCAACACCGGTCGAAACGGTGATGGGCAGCACTTCACAGGTACAGAGAATGTTATGGTCGGGCTTTACCGACTATCTTTCTAGTTATTTATATTTTTTATTTTTTATGCTTTGTACCAAAGGAACACAGAGTATATTCAGTTTGTGCAAAAATATGTAACAGGCAGAAGGAAGCACGTCGGACCCTATAAAGTATATATATTCTTGATCAGCATCAACAGCCGAGTCGATAGAATGGACATAAGGTATTACTTAAATTGTGAACATATTAAAATATTTACTTTTTTTATGAGCACTTTTCTGTTTTAAAACGTCATAATATTCTTAGTGTGCATTCTCTGTGCCATTTTTTGCTAGCGCTCTCCGCTTAAGCGTCGCTGCACATCCCTCGTTCACATGCTCTTAGTCGAAATCGTTTGTCTTCTCGTATTTGAGCAGAATTCGTCTCAAAAAAATCAAGAAGAAAAAAGTGTAAATTGTAGCAGAGTTCATGCTTGCCAATTCGTACATTTCTCTGGGTGTAATTGGAAACTAAAAAAAAAATGTACAATCGATTTGGAAGAAAATATTGTCCGAAATTTAAGTGAAAGATTCGTAATTTAGGTGAAGATGGTGAGTTGTGATCATAGTAAGGTTTTTCAAACATAACTTCGCCAGAAATCAATATTTTTCCATTCGGTAAATTTTGTATTTTAGCTAAAAGATACATGTAACTTTGCTCATCATTAGTTTTTGGAAAAAAATTATGTGGTTTTTTCATAGCATTTTGAAAAAAGTGAGTTTTTAACAATTCAAAAATTTGTTGGGGGTTGAGAGCCATCCGTTTAAAAGTTAAAAATTCGTGTTTTTTGGTAGTTATTCTTTATTAATTCAAAAAAATTATTTTTCTTATAATATAAAAATATCAATAAAAATCGGCTGCCGATTATAGTTATTCTTTATTAAATCAAAAAAATAGGGGAAGTTAACTTCGGCTCGGCCGAAATTTTGTATACCCTTGCAGCTTCCTTTGAAAACAAAAAAGTTTTTCTAAGACTACTTTTTGAATATTACTTTTCTATGGGATCTATACTATAAAGATGTCTGATTTCGATTAAACTTGGTAAAATCATGGAAAAGCATAATACACTGTTTATTGCGAAATTTGGAGACGATCCCATTTAAAACAAAAAGTTTTTCTCACTAGAACTTCTTTTTCGACCAATCATTCATATTGCAGCTATATGCTATAATCATCCGATTTTGATAAAACTTTGTAGAAATGTGTCCAAAGTATATAAAATAAGATTATGCCAATAAAAAGGACGTTTTCATTAAAAACAAAAAAGTTTTTCTCACTAGAACTAGTTTTTCGACCGATCGTTCCTATGGCAGCTATATGCTATAGTCATCCGATTTCGACAAAACTTTGTGAAATCACGGGAAAGAATAGTAAACTAAGAAATACGTACTTTGGAGGCGTTTCCATTAAAAACAAAAAAGTTTTTCTCATTAAGACTAGTTTTTCAACCGATCGTTCCTATGGCAGCTATATGCTATAGTCATCCGATCCGGCCGGTTAAGACAAATATGCAGCGTATTTGTACCAAAAGGCTTCGTTCAAAGTTTGGTGAGGATAGCTTTAAAACTGACGGAGGAGATAGCATAGAAACAGACGGACAGACGGGCAGGGCTAAATCAACTCAGCTCGTCGTGCTGATCAAGAATATATATACTTTATGTGGTCGGAGATGCTTCCTTCTATGCGTTACAAACATCCGGACAATTTCATAATACCCTCTGAAATGGTATAAAAAATAATTTTTCTTATTATATAAAAATATCAATGAAAATTCGGCCGCCGCCTTGTTTTCTTATATTTACTAGCACGTTATACTGGTTATACATCACTTTGATTGGCGCCAAAAATACAAAACAACATTTTTTCAAAAATTCATATTTCGGTCAATAGATCAAAGTTATTTCTGTCATTCTTACATTTTGGATTCCAAAAAGAAATTTTGAACTATATTCAGAAGCCAAAAAAAATTACAAAAATATTTGAAAAAAAAAATCGAGTTCTGGTTGACCAACTAAGAGCACGTGTTGACTGATGGGTTGCTGGTCAAAAGTAAGGTAATAAGAAGAGAGAAACTTGACATAAACAAAAAGGTGTAATCTATATTTGCTTGGGGCCAATATTCAGGTGGCTCACAACACCCCATCTTCCCCTAACTTAACCATTTAATTAGCTAGGTATATAACACAAAAACCGATATAAGAAATTATGGCTAGAATGGTTAGAAGGGTAATAAAAGGAAAATAGTGCCCTTGCTCGTTTTGGTATACTAATTTCGACCAACTTTCATAAAAGCTTTTTTAAAGCAAACATTAAGCGTAAGTTTAAGTCGGTCCTGCAAACTTCGATATACCCGTTACTCAGGGCAATTAGTGTTTAATAGCCTTTCCCTATGTTAATTAACAGAGCATTAACATCAATGTCAACTCTGCCATTTATTATCCGATATTTATGATACTTTCAGAGATTGTAGATATTGGGCACATACACTACACTGCAAGATATGAGATTGATATCTTTAAAAATGTTGGAGTTATTCAACATTTTTTATTGTGGGGGTGGGAGTGGGCGTGGCCAAAATTTGAAATAAACTTGATCTGCGTAGAGACAATTGGAGTCTACATACAAAATTTGGAGGCTCTAGCTCTTCTAGTCTCCAAGATCGAGGTGTTTATACAGACACTACATGCTTTTTGCTCACATATTGCTCTGTTAATTAACATAGGGAAAGGCTAATAAACACTAATTGCCCTGAGTATCGGGTATATCGAAGTCGGGCAGGACCGACTTTAACTTTGGAAATGGAATGGCATATGTTAACATTTTTTTGTGTTGCCTTATGTTATCAAGTCATTGCTAAGTTCATTTTTGATATTAAAAAAAAAACCTCTAACCAAGTTCCATACTTGTGACCAGATATGGGTAAGTATTTCAGCATAAAGTAAGTATTCTTTTTGCCAAGGGCTGAGAAAGTTTTCTAGCATAAAACGTTACCAAAATCTACGTAATGGATGATTGAATAATTGCATTGAAAATGGATTTTTAAGCATACTCAGCAAAGTTAATATAAGTATATTCAGTTTCTTTGAATTTTCCCCTGCTGCTGACTCGACCATAGATATTTTTTTATGTTCAACCCTTCACCCCGCACCTGATTGAAATGGCGTTTTCTTTATTTTTTAGCCAACACCCCGAGGCGAATATTTACTGAACCACAAAATGTGCACCCAACTGCTGTTGCTGCTCAGCTCCTTTCTCCTGCCCTTCGTATTGTTTACTTTGCCGGCAAACATTTTTACACCATCGACCCACATGGCAACATTTTTCATTAAAAAAAAGTGGGCGAAAGCAAGTATAAAAAAACATATAGCTAAAAACGCTAGCGACTTTATAATTTAATTTAAAAACGCGCAGTGTAGCTGCAAAATATAATAAAAAAATGAAAATTATTAAAATAAATTAAATGTCTGCCGGCTGACCTCATAAACTCCAGCGAGTGGGCAATTAAAATGGCTGGGAGCTGAAGAACTGAAGAGTTAAGCGGTAAGGGAATAAAAAAAAATTTAGTTGCTGTTCTGGCAGTTTTGACTGCGAATTTTCACACAAAAAAAATTGGCAGCAGCAGCAAAGTTAATAAAGCCAACAGACCATGTGCCGCATGTCCAAGTCCAATTGCCATAGAGTCGGGCAAGGCAAACCACAAAAGTGATTGAACCACAGTTCGATTTTTAAGCCTTCTGCCCTCCCCACAGGGAAATAGGTCACAACGTATAAAATATTTAACACTTTGTCATAAATTATGACAAATTTTTTTAATTACTTAATCATTATTGCAATTGATAATGTCAATTTGCAGTGTAATCAAATATGGGCCATCACACCGGTTTGACATTGATATGTTTAATGAGGTGAAACCGCCATAATTTTTTACCATAAATATGCCAAATGCGGGAAAGGAGTAAGTTGAACTCTCATCTCCTGCTCAGGCAGTTAAAGTTTCAGCTTCTTTTGTATGACTTCGTACTTTACTTTTTGCACACACTTTGATATGCTATGCTTTTTGCCCGCCCACTTTCGTATGCCAATTGTGTTCTTTTTGCTTCTCCTAGTGTTTTTTATCCCTGAATTTTCTCTGTCCATTTTTCAATTTTTTTTTCAAGTGCAGTTGTCGAGGCGCCATAATTGAGAGCACCCGCAGCTTATGGCATGAGGTAGACCAAATATTAGTTGATAAAACAGTGTTCATGTTTGTTTAAAGCCGAACTGAAAAGCGTTTTCACTTTAGCATAACTAATTAGCTCATAGAATTAAATGGGATTTGTTTAAAGTTAATGTTATTGTACATTAAAATAAATCAGTATTAAAATTAAATGCTTTTACATAGGTCATGGGGAGATTTCATATTCATCAGAGACAAGTGGTCATTGATCAGCTTAGTAACGTTTTTATTCATAAAAGTAAGCTATGTATTTGGGTCGAAAAATCTCAAAATCTTTAACAACTTTTACAGAACCGGTCACTTTCACCAGTTATAGACGAAGTAGTCAATAAGATTTTTAAAACTTGCAGTTCAGTGTAGAACCGTATGTTCATTTCTTAGAAGTATACAAGCCAGGAGATTGAGAGCTCTAGTGTCTCCGATGAAGACATACAGGCATGTTCTCTATTCCACTTCCACTGCAACTTTTCGGAAACGAAATCGATTCAGTTTCTCGCAACACGAAAACGAAAGCGTTTTTGGTTTAAAAAGTAATGCCGGTGAAATGACTAAATTCCACTTCCTCAAAAGTTTTGTGATTAAGAGACCAAATCTAGTCCAAAAACCGGTTTGAAATCACAAAATATTTGTGGAAGTGGAATTGAGAACAAAGTTGTAAGTTAATTTTCCTTAATTCTGTGATCAATGTAGAACTTATTTATGTACTTTGAATTGCATTAAGGTCTGAACTGAATTAAGAATAAAATTTTTTGTTAAGTGTCTCTAGAAATTGTTAGCACCTCCAAAACCGAAAAGTAAAACGTAAAAGTCAGCCTATCTCGTTTCCGCATGTTCCATTTTACATGGTTTTGCTTGATTCTCCCGTGCCGATTTCGTTTGGTCCGTGGTTTGCCATAGGTAAAACGTAAGCAATATCATTCGGAATTGAGAATCCGAACCGAACCGGAGTTGCTTTCGGTTTAATTTTCAAAACGTAGCGGAATTGGAAACATGCCTGATAATTTCTTGTAAGTACCCTGTATTTCATCTGCTCCGGTGCGGCACTAATGAACACCCTAGCTCTTCGTAGTGAGCACTCGCCACCAGACTAACCACCAGCCATGTATTTGCCTAAAGAATTTTGTATGGGAATGTCCGGAAAACGTACCGATTAGTACGACCCTGCATTACCAGTCGTTAGTGTGGTGATGGGCGCGCACTTTAGTTCAAGTACTAGACTAGTGCTGCGATGAAGCACCTGTCGTTAACGAAACGACTGACGCTCAGTGATGCATCAGGTCGTTAGGCCTGATAGTGCCATGACTCTAGCTGAACTACTAGGCTTCAAACTCTGGATTGATGCTTATCGTTAATAAATACTCAGCTAAAAATTTGCGTTTTGTCTTGACATTTAAATCATAAAATCATACAAATTAAGATTTAAATCTACAAGTCACATTCCAAAAGAGACATAAAATTAGCCAAGCTGTAAAAGTTTATGCCCAAAGCTCACCCTCTAGCAAAGTTTATACATAAAGTTTCACTTACCCTACTTTTCCACCCTTAAAGCGCTTTTCAGTTCCAATTTTCCAACCAGCAGAGCTTTTTCGAACATTTAACAGTTGAAGCGAATGTGCAAAAAGAACAAAACAGACTGATTTAACAGCCACTGTTACACCTGAGGAAAAACCAATTTAACTGAAAAATAACCGTTTAAAGAATTAGTTCAGCGAAATATAAACTCAACAATCTTCAATCCATATTAGACTGTCCCTTAGGCATAATTTTTTTCTAGTTTCAAAGTGCCGGGCAAAAATGGACCGATCGGATTATGTTTGATTGCCGCACCATCGACCTTAAGTTTCATAAAGTAAACTGTATGGGGAAAATGAGGTATAAGATAGGATTGTGGCTCACAGGTTGGCTTCAAATCCCTTGTCGCCTTAACATATTTGAAACTATTTCAAAAAGAATTTATTGACTTAAAGCCTTGCACATGCAGTTATCCAGAAGTACTTTTGTTGAATTGGTTGGCAACTACTTGGGAAAGTCTTAACCACAACATTTTTAAGTCAGGTCTAAACGATCCATGGGTGAGCTTATAGATATTCGGAGATGACGAAAAAGCTATAAAAGTGTTTTGTAATCAACAACTAAAGCTAAAAAGTTACGCGAGAGCAGACTATTAGGAACTCCTTCATCTGTTACTAGCATTTCTTGGAGAAATATGTAATTTTCGTACTTGCTGTTCAACATCACAGATGGACTGACGGACCGAGCTAATTCAACTCAGCTCGTCATGCTGATAAAGAATATTTGTACTTTATGTGGTCGAAGATGCCTTCTTCAATGCGTTACAAACATCCTGGCAATTTTATAATACCGTCTGCAAGGGTAACATGAAAGAAAGTCGGTCAAGCCAGACTATTACATACCCTGTACCTGTGAAGTACTGCCCATCACCTATCTATAAAACTGACGTAGATATGACGTTTTTTTATGACTGTTTCTAAATTAAAAAAAAAACTTGATCTGCCTGCAAGTATATGAAGTTTTGGTCCCATACACGTCGAACTTTTATCTCTTATCATATCTGAGATCTGTGCGTTCATACGGACTGGACTCGGATGTTGATGCTGATCAAGAATATATATACTTTATTGCGAAATGCTTCCTTTTGGAATTAACATACTTTTGCCATACAATGGAATGTTAGGAAAAATTTTTGCGTGGATTTTCAATGTGGACCTTCTATTTTACAGTAGCATTAGTATGTGTGTATATCGGCTCTTCCCAGTGGACCAGAAAAAGATAGTAAAACGAAACTATCGTAGAATGTTCGTTAACGGACTTACAAACGAGACAAATCTGCGAGCTTTGGCAAAAGTCTCGTCAAACTACCATAAGCGGGCTTTAAAACGAGTGATATGCGGGTGAAAAATGATATACAAAAATGAAGAGGACAAAGAAGGGCGGAAAGTAGTTAGCGACGACGAAAGTCCCGCCAAACTATCATTAGCGGGCTTAAAAACGAGCGGAAGAAACATCAGAGCAGGCAATTGCCGATCATTTTTTTCCGATTTTGTTTCTCTCTGCAGTGCGTTTTGCAGCAAGCAAAATGACAAAACTTTTCGGTAAATGCGATTTGTTGTTGTACGCGGTGCGTTTCTTTCTTCTTTTGAAGCGTTATTTTGTATTTGGAAGCCGCAGCAAGCGAAGGTGCTATTAATACTTTTTTTATATTTATAGTGATTATGCTCCAGTTCCTTCTTTTAAATAATTATTAAAAAACATAGCATGGGAAAAACTTTAACTAATACAATCAGAAATGTATGACTCTTAGGCTCTGAGCTGTTTGTTTTATTTATATTGAGCTGTTTGAGATGAGCATGATTGATCTTTTTGCTTTGTTGAACTGAGCTGAATTATTTCAAACAGATGCATCATGTTATGAGTTATAACTCAATGAGTCAATAGTTTTTTGAACTATGACTAGAAATTCATAGATAGATCAAATCATTAAGAAAGTCAAGGGGAAGTTTGATTCAACGGTATGAAACACGAGAAGATTCGTTTGCGAGCCTTTTCTGATATTGTATACGAGTAAAAAGGACACCCAAGAGATATCGCAGAAGGCTCGCAAACGAATTTTTACGAATCGTAAACAATATCAGAAAATGCCCGTAAAAAATATCGCAAAAGGCTCGCAAGCGAATCATTTGCGAGCTATCGAATACGAAACTTTCACTGCCACTAACTGAGCGACCAGTGATTCATTTTCGTATCGTTTTCGGATTTGTTTGCGATAGTTTTGAGGGGGTTTGGTCCACTGGGTTCATCGGGCTCTCGCTCCCTGCTCAAACGAAATGAATAAACAAACGAGTGAATAAGTTAAAGTCGGTCCTGCCCGACTCCGATATACCCGTTACTCAGGGGAGTTAATGTTGTATAGCCTAATGTTAGTTAACAGAGCATGAACATTAATGTAAAAATTTCATCATTATGTAAAGAAACATAGCAGGCGGCGCCAAAAAGCATGCAACTTTTTTTATAACTTTAATAACTCTGCCATTTATTACCCGATCTTTATAAAAATTTCAGATATTGTAGATATTGGACACATCCACTACACTGATCAAGAACATATATACTATATGGGGTCGGAGATGCTTCCTTCTGTCTGTTACATACTTTTGCGCAAACTTAATATACCTTTGTACCTTTGTACAGAGTATAAAAAGTAGTTTCAGTTAGAAAAACTTTTTTATTTTCAATGGAAGTGTCCTAAAAAATTAACGTTTATTTATTTGGTATGCATTCACACAGTTCAACAAAGTTTTGCAAAATCGGATGACTATTTCATATATTGTAGCTGCCATAAGAACGGTCGGTCGAAAAACTTTTTTGTTTTCAATGGAACCCTCATTTCCGTTTTCATATATTTACTTTATATACTTTTACACAATTCTAGGAAAGTTTTGTCAAAATGGGAGGACTATAGCATTTAGCTGCTGTACGAATGATCGGTTGTGAAAAAACTTTTGTTTTATATTAAATCTACTCCGAATTTCGCACAAGTTAGTTTGGTATGCTTTTCCATGATTTCACTAAGTTCGGACGAAATCAGACATCTATATAGTATAGCTCCAATAAAAAAGTAAGGTTCGAAAAGAAGTCTTAGTTAGAGAAACGTGCTGCTAGAGTATGAAAACTTCGGCCAAGCCGAAGTAAGCTTTCGTATACTTTTCTATTATTTTGATTTTGTGTCGTGGCAACATCGTGCTAAAACGCGACTTTGGTGTCGGCGAATTCGGCTTCTAAAGTAAAGAAAATGCTCAGATTTTTGGCTTTCCGTAAATGTGCATTTTTAGTTAACGCTGAGCCGTTGAGCCGAAATGAAAGTACAACAGTTGAAGAGTGTTGTGACAAAATTTCAAGTAAATCGGAGCAATTTTAACGAAATTACAGCGTTTCAAGCGACCGGCCTCATGTACACTCATGTATGAGTATAAAAAACTTTCAAGCTATTTTAATGAGTTTTTGAAAAGTGTCATTTTAGGCGCATTTAACAACTTGGACCATTGATTTCTCATAAGCTTGACGTGGTGAAGAAATTCGGTAAATTGCCTTGTATTCCGCTAGAAAACCTCTGTCGAACGTTCATTCAAGGGCAAGCAATGACTCAATATTTGTTGAACTATGTAATTAGTCAGTATAAAGATTACACCAAGCATAACTCCACTGTAAATTAAGGGGGAAAATTAATTAAAAATAGTCTACTAGAGTAAGATGTTAAACGGACCTCAGGATTCCTGTTTAAGCCCCGAGGAGCGAACATTAAGAATTGCTCTTGCACAAATTCAATTCTATCTTAATGGCCCGAATATTGCGTAGACCACACACATGATCCGTACTGAAGAATAGGACGGACAAGAGATTGGTTTTGAATAAAGCAATATAGTTTTTGATTTGTTTCAACTTGCTAAAATAACTATGATTATTCAAAGCCATTAAAGTTTGCAACGATTTATTTGTGGTAAATTATGCTGCTGAGCGTGAAATCAAAAGGGAGAAGCCAGTCTTTCAATTTGTAGAAAATTATATATACGTAGTAAATTATTGTAGAAATATGACTAAATTTTGTATATCGTGCGGTCGTTACAGTTAACTGCTCTAGGAGAATTCAAACCTAAGAAAGCCAAGATTGGCTACAGTTTTTTTTGGGTTGCACCTAACATTATTTAGAGCGATTATTTGAAAACAGCAGAGCAATAAACTTAAAATTTCAAAGAAATTCTAGTACAGATGTTTAAAGGGTTATATCTCATATTTTGTTTACCGTATTATATCGTTTATACTCATATTCACCCCTTATTATAATCAAACAATATTATCTTAAGAGAAAATAACAGATTGCCACCTTATCAGGCAGCCTAAAAAAGTTCTTCTAATCAGTTCGTAGATAAGTCAAAATCTTGTACTCTTAGCAGAAGCAGTTCATCAGTCGTCGCGACATGAGTTTCCTACTGATCGCATTCTCCTCGTTGTTTAGTTTTTTGTTGGGCTACTTACGCCACTGTTACAGCTACTGGGAGTTGCAAGGAGTACAACAATTACGTCCGCATTTCATATACGGACACTTTTTCAAATTGAAATCGGTGCACTTGAGTGAGCTGCTACAAGAGACCTATGATGCCTTCAAGGGTAAAGCCCAGTTGGCTGGTACTTATGTGTTTACCAGACCAATGGCAGTGGTCACTGATTTGAAATTAGTCAAAAGTATACTGGGCGAAGATTTACATAAATTTAAACATGAAGAGAGCAGATTGATAGAAGAAAAGTGGAAAAAATTCGTCCGGAAAAACATGATATATGTTTTTACAAGCATTACAGAAGTGGCCCAGCAGCTGGAGCAGATCTGCCAGGAAATGGTGGACAAGCAGGAAATCAGCTTACAGTTGGATGAACTTTTGAGTTACTTTGCAATAGATGTGATAGCAAACTGTGCTTTTGGTATTGAAATCAATACTTTCAAGGATCCAAAAGCAGACCTAAGTAAGCTACGAAAAGGATTTTCCTGCATACGCTATCAGATTTTCAAAGCCACCTATGAACGTGAACTGATAAAGTTTCCCTTCAAGTGGAGATTATTTGATCACAAAGAAACAGATTTCCTAATGGAAATTATTCAAAACGCAGTGGCATTGAGAGAGCGGCAAAGTATTAACAGAAATGATTTTATGGATTTGCTGATGGAAATGAAAATCCCAAAAAAACAATTGACTAGTCAAATGTATGATTTTTTTGTGACTGGAATAGAAACAACTTGGAGTACCTTGAGCTGTGCCATGTTTGAGTTGGCCAAGAACGATAAAGTGCAAAGTAAAGTGAGAGAGGAGATAGCAAGCGTTATGGAGAAACATAAAGAAAAACTCAGCTATGATGCCATGATGCAGATGACGTACTTGGATCAAGTTATCAGTGGTGAGTTGAAAGATAAGTTGCTTAAGATAAAAACTGATAAGTAAAGTTTGTCTAAAATGCTTTTTATCTTCTGAGGGGGAGTTGTGCAAAACTAGCTCTGTCTAAATTTAAGTTCAAGTTATATCTTATAAGGGAAATATAAGTGAAGTAATGTGAGCTTAATTTTGATGATAGAACTATACCAAAAGCCAAATCTTTCATTTAATCCATACTCTAACTCTTTTTTTTCTGTACAGAAACTCTGCGCAAATATCCCAGTGCAGCCTCGATGACACTTTTGGCCAACGAAGATTATGCCTTGCCCTCTGATGGTAGCGATGAACCGCAGATCATCATTGAAAAGAATACCCGAGTTCATATACCTGTTCGCGCCTTCAACCTTGATTCTGAAATCTTTAAGGAACCTCAAGAATTTTGTCCCGAACGTTTTGAGCCCACCGCCTGCACTCAACGCCTGGACATATCCATTCTTAGTCCCCTTTGTTTAGATAATCACTTTGAACTCTTGCAAATGAAAATCGCTTTCATTTTCCTACTAAGCAGATATGAATTCAGTTTGCTTGCAAATTCTCCCCCCACTTTGGAGCTGAGTAAAAGGTTTAGAATTCTTCTCCCGGAAAAGGGTGTAAAGTTGCGTATGAAGAGGATTTAAGTTACGTCGCGACTAATGTAAACAAGGCGAGAATTGAATAAACACCAGCCGCAAATTTCAACAGAAGCTTCAATTAAATTGACTCCAGTTTGGCGGTCGATTGAAAGCCAAACCAAAATTTATAGTTGCCGCAAAGCCAAAGTCAACTCCACTGGCTCAGAACCCCGACACCACGGGCATTAAATCAACACATTTGACACACACAAGCAAGGGGAGTGGAGTAACCATGTGAGGTGACCAGAAACCATTGCGGTGCATTCGGCTTTACTTCCTTCTCCTACTTCTTCTTCTTCTTCTGTGCGTGTGTGTGTGTGTGTCTGTATGTGTGTGTGCATGTGGTTCGCATATATCCAAACATTTACTATATTTTGCTAATTAGCAAAATATGTGTGAATAATGAATATGACAAAGAGAGGCAAGGGGAATTGACTGTGCCGGCGCCTGTAGGTGTCATTTAAAATTTATGACTAGATCTGCCCACAAAATGAAGAGACTGGAGACTGGTAACTGAAGTCGAGTGGCTGCCTCAACATTTTGGTGATTTGGTTGCTGATGGTTGGGCGAAAGCGAGGAAATGAGTGAATTATGTGCACAAATTAATCAATGGATGAGCCTGGTGATAGGCGAAATCTACTGTTGACATAGCTGAAGAGAGAATTGGTAAGAGGGATTGGCAATTCAAGATGAAGGGATGAACTAGTGTTGACCAAGACTGGTCTGAGTAAGAAGTATTCCGAGCATCCCGAGCTATATCTACTTTTCTACTCATGCAAAATAAGTGTTGACAAAGTAAAGTCAAGAAATTGCGTAAAATACAAATTTCCTACTCTTCTCAGTTGTGGAATAATTGCAGATTTATTGAAGCCTCGAGGATAATATACATATCAGTACTGGTGATATGCTCATTAAAGAATATAGAAAATGTGATGTTTTAGCAAATAACCAAAGATCTTCGCCAATTATCGTCTGCAGCATTACTGATATATGTCGCTTTTGACGGAACACAAAAATGAACATATAATTGACTCAGTGACTGTAAAAGATGGCAATAAACCTATGAAAATTGTACACAATGTAGAACACAATACAGGGAAAATTTCTGAATTTTTTAAGAGCTATGACAGTGTAGAAGTAATGGAGCAAGATGTGTACTGTGTGTGTGCAAAGTTTCTTTGGCACACTTTAAATTGACCCTTGCCATGGACGTTCCCTGTAGTTCAGCTGCACCGGTGCGGCACTATCGAAACCCCCTAGCTCTTCGTAGTGAGCACTCGCCACCAGACCAACCACCAGCCATGTATTTGCCTAACGATTTTTGTATGGGAATGTCCAGAAAAACGTACCGATCGGTACGACCCTGCATTACCAGTCGTTAGTGTGGTTATAGGTGCGCACGATAGTTCAAGTACTAGACTAGCGCTCCGATGCATTACCTGTCGTTAACGACGCGACTGACGCTTAGTGATGCATCAGGTCGTTAGGCCTGGTAGTGCCTTGACACCAGCTGAACTACAGGGTTACTTATCTTTGTGATTTTTACATTTGAGTAAGAATCATTAGCAAAGTTACAGCCTGTCAAGCCCGAAAATAAAAATTTGATAGAACTTTTAAATATCTTGAATTCTAAAAATTCGATAAATTGAGGATTCCGCTTCATTCTATAAACTAAAGGTAAGAAATGAATTGGTCAGGAATTAGTTATAGATGTGAAATATACTAAATAATAATCTGTGTGAAAGCACACTAAAATATGGGCTCATTGGGGGTGTTCCAGAAATCTCTTGAGATTTCAAACTAAACTGGGAGGACTTTATTTGTAAAGTGTCAAAAATAATGTTGCCTACTAGATTATAAGAAAGGAAAACCGTACACTTTAAATCTACTTGACACTAAGCCATCTGTTTCAAATCTCTCAGCTTTTGTCATCGAATCTAATAGCTTTGCACTTCGGGGACACTTCACATATACGAAATCTTTAGAGATTTCTGAGACAATCCCGACTATATATATTTTGCAAATATAGGATATAACAGTCAAGCGTTTTGACATCATTTTATGATGTCATAATTAGAATATTTACTAGTTTTTTCAAAATAGCTTCTATAGGAATGATGTGAACACACGAAAGAGTATGTTCAGTATAGATTTTGATGCTGCATAACGATATTTACCAATCCTTTGGAAGAGCGATAATGTATGTCCAAAGGATATGAACCTTTTATCTATTAAAACATTTTTTCCAAATTGCGGAGGCGAGAGGGGGCGTGGCAGAAATTGATAAAAAAAAACATGAAGTGAGTAAAAAGCTACACAAACGAAACCAAATCTGAAAAGTGTAGGAAAGCTCAGATTATACACCCTTGAAGTTCGCTTAAATTTTACTAAGGCTTTTTTCCAAAAAATGCTTAGAAAATGTATAAATATGAAGTCTGATACCGATTCCATTCTAAACAGAAAAGTTTTTCTCACTAAAACTAGTTTTTCGACCGATCGTTCCTATAGCAGCTATATGCTATTGTCGTCCGAATCGGCAGGTTCCGACAAATAACGCAGCACATTTGTACTACAAGACTTCTTGGAGAGTTTCGTGAAGATAGCTGTAAAACTGGCGGAGGAAATCGCATAGAAACAGACGGACGGACTGGGCTTAATCAACTCAACTAGTCATGCTGATCAAGAATAAATATACTTTATGTGGTCGGAAAAGCTTCCTTACAAACATCTCGACAATTTTTATAAACCCTTTTCAAGGGTATAAAATTAATGAAAAATATTTTGTCAGCTCCGGGAATCGAACACACGACTTGCTGTGTCTGAGTTACGCACACCACTATCTACCCCACTGAGACGCCAAAAACGGTTCTGAATTCTAAACAAAGAAGAACAAAATATGCAGACCTTAGTCCCTAATCCTGATTCCGGATAACTACTAAAGGATTGATTTGAATTTGTAAAATTCGATTTCAAGCAAAACTCCGAACTTAAAATAAGTCTTCTCTGATTGAGACAAGAATTCTAAGATGGTTTTCAGACTCGGGTGGTATGAAGTACGAGACGAGTTAACGATTTCTCTAAAGAAGGTCAGGAACAAATCCATTTTTTTCTCTTAACTTGAATTTATCCTGTGTATATGTTATTTGCATTAAATTACAATTTCAAAAAATCTTAATTTTTCTAAAGTTTTTGTTTCTTTTACATTCTATTTTTTAGATCACTCCAAAAAAAGTCATTTAAATCTTGCATTTGCACTATTAATTTTTAGCTTAGCAAATTTAGTTTTAAGACTCACCTTTGAATAACATTGCGAGCTTAACTGCAAAATCACTCAATACAGCTAAACACAATTGAACAAAATAAAATAATTTAAAAAAAGGCCAGCACTTTAAAAAAAACTTTGCAAAAACTGCATAATTTTTAATTCACTTTGATTCATAGAAAATGATTTCATTTAATTTGCGCAGCATCGAACCGACAATTTGCAGAGGAAGGAAACAACTGATCGTTGGAAATCAATTCGGCTGGATAAGTGAGTTTGCTGAGAGAGTAATCGCCGGAGTGCTGTTTATATGAGGCAAAGCAAATTGGAAGAGAGGCCTAAGAGAGCCTTGCATGAATGGGGCTTTTATAATTGATGCCCCGTGATTTGTTATACCCTTGCAAAGGGTATTTTAATTTTGCGCAGAAGTTTAAAACGCATTGAAGTATTCATTTCCGACCCCATAAACTATACCCATATGACCAAACTCGACGGATCCCCCTTATTTCGGATCCTAAGAATCGAGCTGCATCATTACTTTTTTAGTTACCACAAGCCTTTCATACGATTTTTTCTTAAACTTCTATTTGAAAAACGATGCATTTGGCTCCCTACTAAATGCAAAGGAAAAAATTGCCTGGGATTCCGTAAAGGCAGTCATTAACAATTGCTTAGGATCCATTGAGTTTGGTCGTGTCTTTATTTTTTTCGACTTGCACTGTTTCATGTATATCCAATCCAATCATCAGAAGGCGTTTCGCTAAATGACACCTGATCGTTGAGCCAATTCCTAGCAGTTCAAAAAGCTTCCTTGAAATTCTGCTCTTAGTTTCAGGTGAGTCCCAGTTTTAAAGTTTTGATTGCATGACAACGACAGAGTCCCTACTAAGATACACCCAACACCCTAACAATAGTAAAAAAGCTATACGTAGTAACAGCTATAAGCTGTAATAATTTATTTGGGGGGGTAAGGTTAGAAATTCTACTTTTTTGATAGCTTATTTAGTATTTGTTTTTATTTTAAAATTACATGGTTTAAGGTGCTAAATCAGAAATAAAAATATGTTTTTTATTTAAAAAAAAAAAAAAAAAAGAGACATTTTACTAAAGCTCAATTTACACGACCTGATCGCTCAGCTGAGTTTTTCAAACCTGAGTGTCAAAAAACTCAGCTGAGCAACTTAGTTCAGCATTGACTAGCCGCTGAGCCACCCGGCCACACAGTTATTAATTAATATCCATTCCAAATTGATACCAGAATTATTCAACAACTATCCGTTTTTTTCCTCTGTGTCGTTAAAACAAAGCTGCATCCGGTCTACAACCGAACACTGTAGAGCCGGGTTGGCTCAGATATTGTGGAAATCTAACAACATTCTAATTTTATGAGCTCCCGAAACCGAACCCGAACCGGATCCCATCTGTTTGAAAAAAGTTTCGTATAAAAAAATTACTTAAGTCACTTTTATAAGAACTTAATTAAATATCTTTTTGAGCATTATCAAGTGTAAGTGCGGATATAAATCTTATCAAAAATCGGTAGACCACCAGTTGAGCGATCCAATTTATTTTCAAAGACCTTCACTAACTTCGAAAATAGTTTCCATACCTTGGGGGACCTTTCACTAATGCTAGCTAGGCTCGAAGGCCCAACGAATTTATATAAATAAAAGTATAAAAGATGGCAATTAGAACACGATTTGGGGAATAATTAGACATCATTAACTCAAAAATTGTGTTTGTTGAGTTATGACATTGTTGAAGCAAGTGAACGATGTTTATTTCTCAAGTCCACCGAAACTAGAACCGGAATGTTATAAAGATCTCGAAGATATGAATGATGGTTCAAACCAAAACCTTAGGTTTTGGTTAGAAACTGGGGAACCCTACTATTTAAGTTGGGCTGAAGAGTCTTCATAGCTACTTCATAAAAGGTTGACAGTAACCTACTACTTATATAAAATTATGTTCAGGTGTGCTTTTCTCCACATATTGATGTTAGTTATCAGAAAAGATAAAGATTATTTAAATTAAAGATGATTGGTAAAAATATTTTCATACCAGGAAACAGATCTTAAAGAGTACTTTATCAGTCGACTTAAAACACATTTGCTACACTTGCTCTTCCTATGTCAATTTGTGTCTTTTTCTCTTTGAAGCCTCAATTGTTTACATAATTTTATTTTTTTGCTTATTATAAAAAAAAATTGCTTTAGAGCGAGCTGTCTTGATTTTTGCTAGTGGTCAGCAATTATTTAGAAGACGTGCTCTTTCTTACTCTCCCTTTGATTTATTTGATATCTATTTCTCTTTGTTGATCGTTACTAAAAGTAACACCCCTTACCTACATATAATTATCTACTTTTATGGACTTTTAATTGCCAATTTCCTTTATATGCCTCCATCAAGGTTGCGCCTATAACTCAACTAAAAGTTTTATGCCCAAAACGTAGCCATAAAAAAATAACGAAAATTTAGTCATAAATTATGACAGTTTAAGGAAGCTTCTCACACACAATCTATCCCGAAGACAACCCGAAACTTTGCATGTTCAGCCACCATATAACAGAATGTGGACTGTAGGAGCAGCAGCTGTCGTCGTCGCATCCAGCACACAAAACGCGGAAGCGAGTGAAAAGCAATTATCAGGTGTCAAAATTTATATTAAGGAACCCCAAAAACTAGCAACAAAAAAACAAAAAAGTTGCCAAGGAAGCGAAAGAAACTTGAAAATAAAGTTGCGGATACCGGGAGCCGGGGACCTTTAACCCTTTCCGAATGTTGCTGGAATGATTTGTGGCGCAAGTGCATTGGCACGCAATGCAAAGCGGCTTCAGGACGCGGATATCCTTTTCAACATTTTTCGCCATAGTTTAACAATCTTTTTTTTTTGCGCTGCAGCAAATTTTGTTGTTGTTAGGAGTCTTCTTCTATTATTTATTGGCTGTGTGCGTGTGTTGTGTGAAAATGATAGGCTGCGCGTGTGATGGCCGGGGGAGTTGGGTGATTAGCGTTGTGGAGGGGAACTGAAACTGATATATGCGAGCAATTAAGCTGAGGCCAGCGGGGGAGTTTCGTACCCTGACACAATCTGGCACGATTATTGAAAACTAACTTTGTGTGAGTGAGTGCTGTGTGAGTGAGGTCTAGCCTGATGCACTCAGCCGTTTGTTGATATTGTAAAAATTAATTTAAATGCTGAAAAAATTAGAAAGCATTGAATTATTATTTGCAGAGTGTCAGAACTTTTAATCGACTTTTAAATGATTCACAACTGGTTAAAAACTAATTAATAATTATCAGTCACGTTTCAACATTTCAAATGGTTTCCATAAAAAGATAAACTTTGTGGCAGTGTAATTAATTTCCATTTTAGACCTAATTTAAAGTTGAATCATGGTTGTTTCAGTTTCAATGCATTTGAGCCACTTCTGAAGCAATATCGCATGATTACTGTTCTAAAATTTCATTTATTTAGAGTACGAAGGTATCCGAGTGTTATAATTTAGATTCAGAATCACTATAGCTGGTAGACAAATTTAAGGCAGGGACCGTAACTGCTGTAACCTTTCATAGACAAATTAAGATATAATATTTACTTAAAATTTTTTTTAGAATACAAATATAATTGGATTTGAAAAATGTAATATAACCTTTTCCTTGAAAATCTTTCAAAACAAACATTTTAGGGCCTGAGGACTTCTTAGTGAGGAGTAAGACTCCCTCTTATATGTATGAGCTTGCAAAGAGATTTAGCTTTTATCCCACAGAATTCAGATTACGCATTCTGAGCTAAAACCAAATTTTTTGTTACTTTCCTTTTATCTTACTATCTCGCCCAATGCTTCCTAACATAAGTAATAACACTCACAGCACTTAATTGACGGATTAATGTTTGGAAATGGCGCTACATTCATTAGAACTATTTATAAAACTAAGTTTTTATTTTAAGAAGGATGTGTTCGTCTACCAAATATCAAAAAATTTCATATAAAAAGTGGCAACTTAATGGTTTGGTACTACTTTTCGTGTTCAGGCATTAGCACAATACTTCAAATTTATAGATTTATGAAAAGATTTATTTTCAGCGTACACAGATTTGTTGGAAAATATTTTAAATTCAGTTCTGTCAAACATAAATATTACAGATGTATGCAAAAATTACAATAAAATCCCCGCTATAACGAAATCTGACCCAGTTGGACTAATTTATTGGCCAAAGCCAGCAATGGTACAACCAAAGCCATAGAACAACAAGATGAGTAACAGCAAAGATACTACAAATAATAGATTCCGCACCTCATACAAACTCCCATAATTTTCGTTTTGAAGCTTCATGGCACGGGCGGGCTCGGATCAAACGAAAAAAAAAACCTAAAAATAGAACAATCATTTCACATATGCCAAGCGTTTCAGAGTTTCTATTTTTTGCAACAAAAAATTATGGCCGTTTAAGTTCTACATTTTTACAGCGAAAGTTAGATGCAACGGTGGAGCTGTGTGGTGAGTGCTTGTTTCTAAAACCGGGGGTTTTGTGTGTTTGTGTGCAGTGCAGACCGGCAATTTTTTTATACCCTTGCAGAGGGTATTATAAAATTGTGCGAATGTTTGGAACGCATTGAAGGAAGCATCTCCGACCACACAAAATATATATGTATATTCTTGATCAGCATGACGAGCTGAGTTGATTTAGCCTTGTCCGTCTGTCCGTCTGTTTCTATGCTATCTCCTCCGTCAGTTTTAAAGCAATCCTCACCAAACTTTGCACGAAGTCTTTTGGTACCAATACGCTGCACATTTGTCGGAACCGGCCGGATCGGATGACTATAGCATGTAGCTGTCATAGGAACGATCGGTCGAAAAACTTGTTTTAGTGAGAAAAACTTTTTTGTTTTCAACTGAAACGCCTCCACACTTCGTACTTCTTAGTTTACAATGCTTTTTCATGATTTCACTAAGTTTGGTTGAAATCAGATGACTATAGCATATAGCTGCAATAGGAACGATCGGTTGAAAAACTAGTCTTAGTGAGAACAACTTTTTGTTTTTAATGGAAACGCCACCAAAGTACGAATTTCTTAGTTTACTATCTATTCCCATGATTTCACTAAGTTTGGTCGAAATCGGATGACTATAGCATATAGCTGACACAGGAACGATCGGTCGAAAACTAGTTCTAGTGAGAAAAACTTGTTTGTTTTTAATGAAAACGTCCTTATCATTGGCATACACTTATTTTATATACTTTTACACAATTCTACAAACTTTTATCGAAATCGAATGACCATAGCATATAGCTGCAGTATGAATGATCGGTCGAAAAGGAAGTTCTTGTGAAAAAAACTTTTTTGGCTGAATATGGGTCTAACGACCTGTTTTGATTTTAGTCAAAGTGAATGTTAGCAGGCTCAAGGTCGAGGTTTGATTATAGTTCAATAATCAACCAGAAAATTCAACAGAGAATACATTTGAACATGAACAATAGCTCTGGCTTTGTGTACTAACGAAGGCTTTGCAATGGCGGCAGCCGAAACGGCCGTCTACACAGCCACAGCTACTGTTCATGTTCAAATGTATTCTCTGTGGAATTTTCTGGTTGGTTATTGAACTATAATCGAACCTCGACCTTGAGCCTGCTAACATTCACTTTGACTAAAAACTTGTTTGTTTTCAATGGGATCGCCTCCAAATTTCGTAATTCACAGTGTATTATGCTTTTCCATGATTTCCCCAAGTTTGTTCGAAATCAGACATCTTTATAGTATAGATCCCATAAATAAGTAAGGTCCAAAAAGTAGTCTTTGTTAGAAAAACTTTTTGGTCTTCAATGGAAGCTGCAAGGGTATACAAAACTTCGGCCGAGCCGAAGTTTACTTTCCCCTATTTTTTTAATTTATCTTCCCATACTGGGAGTCGAATTCGGGACCCTCGGTTCCACGATTCCTTTGTGTTCCACACTCCACCGTTCCAAATTCGTCGCTAACGTTTGGCAGTTCTGTTCGGAATGAAACTGAAACTCTTGGCAAAAGCAGCATCAGTAAATTCGCTTTCGTAATTGTAACTGCAGTTGGCGGAGACCATGGTGGGACTGCAAAGTGGTTGTCGCTCATTGTAGAGCAAAAGAGATTTTGTTATTGTTTTTGTTGTGTATGCTCGCAGCGGTAACAAAATTCACCCACTTGATCGGAAATTGTGGTGCGGGGTGGGTTTGTGAATGTAATTCGGCTTGTCATCTGTTTCAAGTTGAAAATCATGCCAGGATCAAACCATAAGCGGAATTCACAGTTAGTAGATATCCATCGTACTCAAACCGCTAAATGCTTAAGACACTGCTTTTAACGACCGCAATTGACCAAAGATAGTTAACTATTATCCAGCCATGGTTATGACAATACTAAACCGCGATTAATACCAAGGAAAGAAACAGACAAAGCATTAAGAATGTATCAAGGCAGTTTATAGAGACTGACAAATCATTAAATCGCGAAAAATACCAATAAAATTTTCTAATTCTTTTGTGCTCTATTTTTGTTTTTTTGTAAAATTTTTTAAAATTTTTTTTGGTTTTGGTAAATTTGATTTCGTAATAAACCAAAATGATAAAGGAAGAAAAAGAGGAGAGAAAAAGGAGAAACTATGATACAATGCTAAGAATAAAGGTAAAAAAAAAAAAGTTTTTCTCACTAAATTGGTTTTCGACCGATTTAATCGTTCCAATGGCAGCTATATGCTATAGTCATCCGATTTCGACCAAACTTGGTGAAATCATGGGAAGGGATAGTAAACTAAGAAATACGGACTTTGGAGGCGTTTCCATTAAAAACAAAAAAGTTTTTCTCTTTAAGACTAGTTTTTCAACCGATCGTTCCTATGGCAGCTATATGCTATAGTCATCCGATCCGGCCGGTTCCGCCAAATTTTGCAGCGTATTTTTGTACCTAAAGACTTCGTGCAAAGTTTGGTGAGGATAGCTTAAAAACTGACGGAGGAGATAGCATAGAAACGGACGGACAGACGGACGGGGCTAAATCAACTCAGCTCGTCGTGCTGATCAAGAATATATACTTTATGTGGTCGGAGATGCTTCCTTCTATGCACGTTACAAACGATCCGGACAATTTTATAATACCCTTTGCAAGGGTTTATAAAAAACTGCGTTATTTATTTAATAATTATTATTGGGGGTGACACAGAAATCTCCCATTGAGATTTTCCTGTATAAAATTGTGGGTTTTAAAATTTTTTTTTTTTGTGAAAGTTGTATTATTTGGTAAAAATATAAAGGGGTAAATATTTTTTTTTTTAATTTTTGATGTTTTATTGAAATCAGTTATTTGTGTTATAAGTTTTATGATTCATGCAAATATTATAATTCAAATTAAAATCGTGTTACCCAAAATTGAAATGAAAAATTTTAAAATATTTACGCGCCAATTTTAAAACAAAATTTGGCAACCCTTGGCACGTTTGTTGATGTCGGATTTCCCATGTAGCGCTTGTGAGGCAGGTAAATGGCGCCAGTGGTAAGACGGATTGGTTGATACGGCAGCCTTCGGTTGGTTTTGCGAATTATTATTGAAATGCAAATTTTGATATTAAAACAAATAAATTATGATATTGTTTTGATGCAACTTATGCAGAAATACAATGTTGTTAACATTTCCAAAATTAAGTTAGCTTATCAAAACTGTTTGGGTGGTGAATTTAGTTAAATCTCTTCCCAAAACACGTGAAGTTTAAAACCTACCGATAGAGATTTCTGTGGCACCTGAGAATTGGTTTTAGGTTGCAATGTGGTTGGAAGAGGTTTCTGTGTCACCCCCGAGTATTAAATTTAAAAGGGAGTATAATTTATGTTAGATTCAACTTTCTAAAGTGGTTCGGTTCAAGGATTGGATCAGGGTTGCGTTCAAGGTTCAATTCGCAGTAAAATAATTAGCGCTATTCAGGTTTCGAACAGTTTAAGTTCAAAGCCGGCTTGCAGCTTAGTTAAAAATACTATGATTTATCATATTTTCATAGCGAAACAAGTAAATTGAACAAATGTAAGCCAGTCTTACATTTATTTAAAGTCGCTTTAGCACCATTTTTCTTATTTGGAAATTTCTATAACAAGTTTTGTTTTAATATAAAAAGTGCCTATAGATTGCACTGGTTTTTGGCCCCTAAGATCTTCCAATGGGTACAAGGATTTCAAAAAGAGAGGATAAGAAATCATAAAAACCCTGTGATTGCAGTTTCTTGTAAGAAATTGAATCCGAAAAATTGCCATAAATCGACCAAAAGCAGTATTTTCACTTGCCTGAGTTCCCAAACAATATTTCATAATAAAAATTCGTTATATTTTGCCTTTTTTTAATTAAATACATTCGTAGGTCACTCACGACATCGTAAAAAAGTATCATCTATTAAGTTCTTCATAATATTTCATTCATTATATGTCATCAATCTTCAGCGTTGCCATCAAGAAATGCAATAGAAATTAATAATTTTTCTCTCAATCTTT
Organism: Lordiphosa collinella; assembly: GCA_018904265.1. Lineage (NCBI taxonomy): Eukaryota > Metazoa > Arthropoda > Insecta > Diptera > Drosophilidae > Lordiphosa > Lordiphosa collinella. The sequence goes on from JAEIFV010000997.1 coordinate 84,934, forward strand.
GTATTGAGTTTAATTTCTACATTTTCTATCCAAGGCACTATTTATTACCAACGCCTTCGAAAAACAGGAACAACTAAACTGAAAGCAATGCCATGACCAATGACAATCAATTTCAGCTTAACACGCACTTGCCAGCAGCTACCCCACCTCAACCCTTTTCACACTCACCAAATTCATTCATAAATCCGCACCAGCCCAGCACCACGCACCTAAAAGTATGCAGAGAAAATTTCCCCACTGAGCCATGCAATTCAATTTACATTCAATTGAAACGGAGAGAGCGGTTCAACCGTGGTGAGTTTCTCTAGCACACCCCCATTGGGCAATACTCGCACACACACACATAAACAAACCAGAAGTTAGAAAAAAAACGAAGAGGAATGCTCCCACCAAACACAAAAAGGAAAATAAAATGTATCCCAGCAGCAACAACAAAAATCACAGTTGTCTGATTCGTTCGCGACGCAAATGCCATCGGCCCAAAAAAACCACTCGCACACACTTCCTCCCCCACCCCAACCACCTGGCGACGACGACCATCATCTTCGTCAATGTTTTGGGTAACTCGGTCACTTCGTGCCGCATTTGCTGCTATCGTTGGGTTTAGTCTGACGACAACCTTCGGGACGTGCGGTTGTGCTTTTCTCCAAACGATTCCCCAAAACCAAAATCATTTTGAACCAATTTCGAACGTGTTGCTTTTGTTTTGAAAACGAAAAGAGGCAAAACAAAAATGTTTAAATAATAATGAAAATAGTGGAAAATCAATTGAAGAAAACAAAATAAAAACGTACTGTAAAATTATTATAAACAAAACAGACTTTATTAAACCAAATTTCAAAGATCTATAAATAAACAGAAGGTTTTACCATGTAAATTTAAAGAAAAAAATCTCAAAGTTTTGTTGTTTATGTTTATAAGCATGCATGAAGTGAAAGAATAATTTCGTATAGTACCGATTTTAATGGGTTCGGGGTATAAAAAAAAAAAACAACGGGGGGGTTTTTTTTTGATATATACCTTTTTTTTTTTTTTTCCCAAAAAACAATTTTTTATTTATTTTTTTTTTTTTTTTTCTTTTCCCAATTTAATAATTTTTATAAAAAAAAAAATTTTTTTAAGTGGGGGATTTGAAAATGGGAGATGGGGGGTTGGTATTTTTTTTTTTTTTTTTAGGGGTAGTGGGGTGTTTTTTTAGTTATTTTTAGTTATTGAGCGATTTATTTATTTTTTAAAGATTTTGAAATTTTTGGTTTTTTTTTGGGGGTTGACGCGGACCTATTTTGGTGTTTTTTTTGGGTTATTTAAAGGTTATATAAAATAAACTAAATAAAAAAAAATATTTTTTATTTTTGTTGTTTTTTTTTTTGTTTTATTTTATAAAAAACTCAAAAAAACAAACCAAAAAAAAATTTAGTCCTCAGTTTGAAATTATTGAGTATCAAATTCTCTTTAATACTCCAAGTATCAAGTTGATATTTTCGAAAGTATTAAAATAATATTTCGAAAATATCAAATTGATACTAACTAGTATCAGGCTGACACTATTTTGTATCAATTTTCTAGTATCAATTTGATACTAGCAATTATCATTTTGATATTTTGACTGTCAAACTTTTAGTTATCATTTTGATACTAGCTTTTCTCAATTTAATACTTAAGTCCTATTAAGTTTGAAGTACCATTTCAGTTATCAGCAAACTGCCATTAAAACTAAAACTTAAACATTAAAAACTGATTTATTTTGTTCTGTTTTCTTACAAAATGAATTTTATGACCATGGGAAACATTGTACTTTCACATTTCAACGCGGATGCTATTCAAATACAGAAGTCACTGTAAGGAAGTGCATCAAGCGAACCTTATTGACATAACAGTCTGCTCTTCTGCCCCAATTATGATGGCATGATCATCCCAGGTCGAGAACTTTCTTTAGTAATGGTTCAGAAACCTCAGCGTATGCGAACCACGCCTTAACTGGAGCTGACTTTGATTATTTCATCTTGGATAGAGCAGAAACAGCGTGGAGTACGTCCTCTGTAAAAAAGTTATATTTGTTATTTACAAATGTGTGCAAGGAACGATGTGCATATGTTTAGCTGCTCACCTTTTAAATATAGAGCATGTGCTCCATATTGAAATACAGCAGTCTAGTCTTCAGCACGTCGTCTGGAGGGCTGTTTTACATAGCTTTTACTTTAAGCAAATTTCTGATGTGTTTGCACTAAAATCAAAACAATTAATGTCAATCGTCAAGCGCCTACTGGTCCACCAGCTCAGCTGCTTCGTTTTACATACTAGCATAACATTTCGAATTTTCGAACTTCAGAAAAATGTGTTTGTTTCAAATTGATACTTTTGCGTATCAAATTAATAAGCAAAAGATCATTTTGACACTCTCTAGGATTATATTGATACTAAAAAAACGATACTAGATTTAGTTTCAATTTGAGACAACGTGTATCAAAAAGATATTTCCCAAGAAAACCAATTGCCGACCCGATCCTATGATAACTATAAGATAAAGTCTTCTGACTTCAAACAAATTTTGCAGATCTGTTTGAAAGCATTGAATATTAAGTATTAATAGAAAAGCTAACGTTGAGAAAGGAAAGGTAGCTTCGGCTCGACCGAAGTTTTGTACACATATATAGAGGGTCTTATTCATTTTGAACAATGCTAGCTGAGTGATTTCCATAGCTGACCAACAGATGGCGCATCTCCTGTGACCAGTTTTTTATATGTCAGCTATTCTATAAATTCATCCGATTTACATCAAAGTCGGCAAAATTGTGCGAAAGCAGATAATGTTTATACCTGGCCAGTTCAAAGACGAAATAATTGAAAACAAAAAATAGGGGACAGTTAACTTCGGGTCGCCCGAAGTTTTGTATACCCTTGCAGCTTCCATTGAAAACAAAAAAGTTTTTCTAACGAAGACTACTTTTTGGACCTCACTTTTCTATTGGATCTATACTATATAGATGTCTGATGTCGAACAAACTTGGTGAAATCATGGAAAAGCATAATATACTGTTAATTACGAAATTTGGAGGCGATCCCAGTTAAAACAAAAAAGTTTTACTCACTATAACTTCTTTTTCGACCGATCATTTATACTGCAGCTATATGCTATAGTCATCCGATTTTGATAAGACTTTGTAGAAATGTGTTAAAGTATATAAAATTAAGAATATGCCAATAAAAAAGACGTTGTCATTAAAAACAAGTTATCGACCGATCGTTCCTATGGGAGCTATATGCTATAGTCATCCGATTTCGACCAAACTTTGTAGAATTGTGTAAAAGTATATAAAATATTTGTATGCCAATGATAAGGACGTTTTCATTAAAAACAAAAAAGTTTTTCTCACTAGAAATAGTTTTTTGACCGATCGTTTCACTGGGAGCTATATGCTATAATTATCCGATTTCGACCAAACTTAGTGAAATCATGGGAAATGATAGTAAACTAAGGAATACGTACTTTGAAGGCGTTTCCATTAAAAACAAAAAAATATTTTCTCCCTAAGACTAGTTTTTGGACCGATCGTTCCTATGACTGCTATATGCTATAGTCATCCGATTCGGCCGGTTCCGACAAATGTGCAGCGTATTTGTACCAAAAGACTTCGTGCAAAGTTTGGTGAGGATAGCTTTAATAATTACGGAGGAGATAGCTTAGAAAGAGACAGACGGACGGACGGACAGACGGACAAGGCTAAATGAACTCAGCTCGTCATGCTGATCAAGAATATATAAACTTTATATGGTCGAAGATGCTTCCTTCAATGCGTTACAAACATCCAAACTACTAATCGAAATTGGCTGCTCGTGCAAACATATGATAAACATATTTGTCCGAATATAACAAAACAAAGTATCGATAATCGAATGTACACAGCCCGCGAAAATTCAAAATTCACCTTTTTCTTTGAACACACCTCGTACAAAGATTTTCTAATAAAAACTCCATCTTCGACCGATCGTTCTTATGGTAACTGTTAGATAAAGTCATCCGAAATAGACCAAATTTTGCGAATCTGTCTAAAATCATATAATACCAACAGAGCCCGAGCTTAGGAAAAATGTTTTTAGTTTTTCCCGATCGTTGCTAACCGATCGGTCCTACGGCAGCCATAAAATAAAGACATCCGATCTTGACCAAATTTTGCAAAACTGTTTGTAAGCTTATAATATTAACAATTACCGAGCTAAGAAAGATCCAGACCGATTGCAGCTAAAATTGTATTCATAAATCTATAATATAACTGCAAAAACAAGAAAAAAGACTGTCAAGCCCGACTATAATATACTCTGCACCTGTTAAAGTTTGTGTCAAGGTGTGTGAAGTGCGTGTGTGAAATTGTTTGTTTTTATTCTCGACTATCGGTTGTCCGATCTTTACAATTCCTTTTGTCGGTTCGATGAATATTCCTGATTAAAAAATTTGTTCAGAAGTTATGAAACTTCTACATATAAAATTGTGGGTGATATGTCGTTTTTTCCAATCTGCTTTGGCCCCCCGGTCCCTTCCAAAAATAAAAAAAAAAATTTCCCCCTTCAAAAAAAAAGAAATAAATAAACATGACTGTATCGACTCGCCTGTTGATGCTGTTCAAGAATATAGAGGGTCGGAGATGCTTCCTTCTGGCTGTTTCATAATTTTGCCATCTTTACTCTGTGTACCTCTGGTACAACGTATAAAAATAATAATATTTTTATTATTCATTGAAGCAAGTATTTCCGACCACATAAAGTATATTAATTCTTGATAAACACAACGAGCTGAGTTGATTTTGCCATGTCCGTTCGTCCGTTTGTCAGTCTGTCTGTTTCTATGCTATGTCCTCCGTCAGTTTTAAAGCTATCCTCAACAAACTTTGCACGAAGTCTTTTGGTACAAATACTGTGCACATTTGTCGGAACCGGCGGAATCACATGACTATAGCATATAGCTGTCATTGGAACGATCGGTCGAAAACTAGTTTTATTGAGAAAACCTTTTTTGTTTTCATTTGAAACGCTTCCAAACTTTGTATTTCTTAGTTTACTATGCTTTTCCATGATTCCACCAAATTTGGTCGAAATCGGACACCTATTTATAACTGTCATAGAAAAGTAAAGTCTGAAAAGTAGTCTTAGTTAGAAAAACTTTTTTGTTTCCAATGGAACTGTCCTCGAAATTGGCATGTATTTGTTTTATATTCTCCCACACGATTCTTCAAATGTTGGTCAGAATTGGATGACTATAGCATATAGCTGCCATAGGAACGATCGGTTGGAAAACTAGTTCTTGTGAGAAAAAATTTTTTTTAATGGAAACGACCCTTACGTTGGCATATATTTATTTTATATACATTCACACAATTCTACAAAGTTTGGTCAAAAACGGATTACTATAGCATATAGCTGCAGTATGAATGATCAGTCGAAAAAGAAGTTTTAGTGAGAAAAACTTTTTTGGTTTAATTGGGATCGCCTCCAAATTTCGTAACTATCAGTTTTTTATGCTTTACCATGATTGCACGAAGTTTGGTCGAAATCGGACATCTATATAGTATGGGAGCTATAGAAAAGTAAAGTCCGAAAAGTATTCTTATTTAGAAAAACAAACTGCAAGGGTAAACAAAACTTTGGCAGAGCCGATATTAACTTTCCCCTATTTTTTAATTTAAAATAAAAAATGTAGAAGTTTTTTAGAAAAATGTTTTTTGATATAGTTTTGCTCATGTTTTCCCCTACTATTGAAAATTCAATAACGTCTCGATTCATTCTTTGCTTGACTCTATATCACTTTTCTTAATGGAGATATGCGTTAAAATGTCAGTGTACCAACTAAAAAATTTCCAAAATTCTTATTAAAATAAGTGATCGGAAAAGAAATTTTGAATTCGATTTTCGATTCCAGCTTTCTAAACTACATTAAAATCAAGTAATAAAGTCGGTCAAGCCTGACCATAATATTTTCTTTACCTAAAGTTCATGGGGTTGAGCGTTGCAAGCGTCTGCAAATCTAATATACACTTGGCCAGGGCTTAAAAATTATTTGTGAAACATCAACAATCACTAGAAAGCAGGGATGCAAGCCACTCGAAAAAAGTACTGGTTCGGTTCAGTGGTTTACACAGTTTCTGAACCGACGCGTCGGTTCATTACTTTTAGAGCAACGACCCGGCGGGAGTTCATAGGGCACATTATAAAATATTTTGATTTCTGTCGAAATTGGAAATTGAATTCTTATAAACCAGTTGAATATCTTTAAAATCCTTAGAAGAAAGTCCAAAATTTATGAAATCGGATTAGCACGATTCATCTATAAGTTCCTAGAGGAAGGCACTTCGAATACAGAGAATGTTGGCTATAAAAGAATACGTACCATGCTTCTTAGACATCGTAATATATGAGAATAAACTCTCCTGGCAAAGATTGAATTAAGGTAAAGAAGTACTACTGAAAATTGAGAATATAGTCCACTAGAGGACTACAAATCAATTTCCAACTTTCAAGAAGAGAATGCAAATTAATGACAGGTATTATAAGATCGGCGGGCAATTGCAGACATGTCTTACAGAATATATCGATCCGGCATCGCCAAGAATGTAGAGGGTCCAACGAAACGTCGTACAAAAATTATCTTAGGAAAACGATTCAAATTCAAAAATTAATAAGTATCATTGGCTAGAGGACAGCGATTCACGACTTAAAACTGTTCAGAGAACTGAACCGAACCGAACCGTTTTTTTTTTGTGGTTTTCGGTTCGGCTCAGCATTTCTGAAAGGAAGCCGGTTCGGTTTGCGGTTTGGTTCACCAGATAGAAAAAGCGGTTCGGCTCGGTTCAGAACCTGGTATTACCTGGTGCACTGTATGTTCCGTGTTCGTAAAAATGTGCTGCTAGGGCATAGGCTGTGTTTTCCTCTCCTCTAAGGTATGTTTTTGGATGCAAAGCTGACGAAAATGTTTAATAGGCTTAGGTACGGTAAGTTCAAAAAACCTTTTAACCCAGGAGATTATGGAATGAGTCACGGTTCTTAAATAGCTCTTAAAACATGCGTTTAAAACTTTATCATATTCCAAAAAAGTTTTATGAATAAGAATATAGCTAAGTAATATTACTCCATTTTTCAAACATTTTGGTGCTTTAATCGATGACAGTATGTTGTCTGTTGCTTTCAAAAAATACATGTATTCCATCCCATTCTACGACTTCATCAATAATATGCATTTAATTATCAATTTACAATGCGTCATACTAAAGCAAACTAGATAGGTTCTAGAGGATCTAATAGGTTTATGATGATTTCTCCCGAAAAGTGTGTTTGCAGGTTCTGTGTATCGTTCTAGACTATTCGGCGGACTTCTTTATATTTAAAGATGCAAACAAAATTTTTGCGGTTAAGGCACAAAGTTAACAGTGGCTGAGCTGGTTAAAAACTTGAGATCAGGTTCTTTGGCTGTGGTCTTGGAGCAAAAAAAACCACTACGTTTCAGATACCAAAAATAAGTTAGTTCAAGAAAGTCTGAAATGGATGGTACCTCTTTTAGTTAACCTTCGTATAATTTACTTCAAATCAAAATTATTTAAACACTAAAAAGATAACGGAAGCTATGCATGATTACGCTAGCTACTACATTAATAAATAATCAACAACAAACTGCAAAAGCGCATTACAATGCACACACACACAAACACACACGCACACAAATTCAAACATTTCGTGCCTGCTCGCGTGTTTAGTCGCGCGCGTTTTTAGTCGCTTGTTGGCAATTTAGTGGCGAGTTTGGCGACATTTGCAGCGACTTCACCTGCGTGATTATTGTAATTATATTTAAAAGGCACAACCAAAATACAAAAATTTACGTAAAACTTAAATGAAAATAAGCCCCAACAACCCCTAGACACTGCCCCAGTATTCCCGCCCCTGCCATCTGCAGCGGTCAATGGTCGTCACATGTTTTTCTTCCTCTAGTAAGCCGCCACGCATGTTTTTGATGTGTTTTTAGAAAATTTGCCTACAAATGTGTCTGACTCTCTGGTGTTTATTGCCCGCCGAATGTGTGAATGTGTGGGTCTGTGTGTGTTTAGGCGCGCCATACAATTGCATATTTCATATTTAATGTGGCGGTTGGTCCTGGACCTGGCTACAAATTAAAGTTCATTGATATCCATAAACCGCACCATAACCAGTCTTGCGTCCTGTTACATATGTATGTAGAGCCATCGCCTGCTCATTATTTGTTGCAAAATATGTTGCACACATTTGTCGGGTATCCATGATCAAATAGAGGCCACAGGAGAGACGGAGGTTTATGCCATTTTTGTGTCATTTGCATTTTACATATAACATTGTTCAGTGTGTTGTTTTTAGCTGATGGTTGTTATCAATTTGATTGTGATTGCAAATTTTCATACTAAATGGCTACAGCGGATTTAGGGGAATGAATTGTAGCTGTAGTACAGCAGGTGAATGGCCTTGCATTTGGGCCAAGTATGAATAAAGTTGGAAACGTTTTGGCAGTGTAAATTTTGTGTAATACGCGGTGAATTAAAGTCTGTTAGGACACAAACAAAGCGAAAATTTGTACTCTACTCAACATAAATGCCGGTAGGAGTTCTAAATCGATCAGGATAAAATTCATACCTTTTTGTAATTATAATTTTTAAGCAAGTTTTGTTCTTGAAAGTGCTTACATTAAGCATGAACCATTCTCAAACCATTCAAAGTGTACCGTTAATATTTCTGAAATAAGAACAAATGTTCTTAAATCAAGAACATACATACGTACTTACAGTAAGCCTTAAAATGTAGAAAAGTGAATTTTTAATTCAAATATAAAAGATCTTGGACTGAATACATAATGCCAGTTTCAACTCCAAAATTATTTTAAAGGGAATTCAGAAATGGTTTTAACACTTTTGTTATGGAGTGTGAGTAGATTTCTGACCTAGAGTAATACCACATTGTTCCATGATTCTTTATAGCCTTATTTGATTATGTGTGTCATATTAAGAACGAATTGGGACTAGCTCAAGTACTTAATGGTCTTAAAAACAAAAACCTTTTGGTTATTGTTTGATGAGGACTTACTTTGATCCAAGAATGTTTTGAGGTTGGCGTTTGAATTCAGTAGACTTCAATCATTATTGTAATTATCAAGTCCATTAGATGACATTTTCAATTTTAAGGAACTGCTTAGTTTAAGTTAATAAGCATTATATCTTCCAAGAGCTGTTCAACTATAATAGCTCTTAAATTAAAAGGAAAGTGTTGAAAATGTTCATATAAGTCTTTGTGTTTATAAGTCTTTGTGTTCCGGTTTGGATGTGATATTCTCAATTCCGAATGTTATTGCTATCGGTTTACTTTTGGCAAACCACTGGCCAAACGAAATCGACACGGGAGAGGCAGACTTATACGTTTTACGTTTCGGTTTGGCAGGCGCTGCCAATTTCTTGAGACAATTAACAAAAAATTTTTTTTAATTCAGTCAAAGACTTTAATGCAATTCAATGTACATAAATAAGTTCTAAATTGATCACAGTATAAAGGAAAATTAAGTTAATGCACATTTGGCAGCTGGTCGAGTGCGTAATTTGTTAGTAGTTTGTTTCACCGGCCAGCAAGCATTACTTTTTATACTCTGTACCAGAGGTACACAGAGTATATTAAGTTTGTGCAAAAGCATGTGAAAGCCAGAAGAAGGCATTTCCGACCCTTTAAAGTATATTTATTCTTGATCAGCATCAACAGCCGAGTCGATATAGCCATGTCCATCTGTCTGTCTGTCCGTATAAACGCAGAGATCTCAGAGACTATAAGAGATAGAAGCTTGATTTGTATGGGACAAAAACGTCTTATACTTGCAGGCAGATCAAGTTTATTTTTAATTTTTGCCATGCCCCCGCAATTTAGAAAAATCGTCATATCTTTGTCAGTTTTATAGATAGGAGTTTCGACATATAAAGAAATCGGTCGCAACGGTGATGGGCAGCACTTCAAAGGTACAGATTATTTTATTGTCGGGCTTGACCGATTTTCTTTCTTGTTATATATAGAGACTTGCAAGTAGCCCGGCTTGCCTCGCTACGCCGCCGTCAGTAAAGCTATTTCAAGCGATATCGGTATCAGTTTATCTTTTCCGTCTTGGGGGCGAATTTCACAAATTGTAAAATATTTGACCGTATCTTACATACATCGGCTCAAAGCAGAGATTAACTCTTATGCCACGCCTGCGGTTAAAAAAAAAATCTCACCTGACATTTCCGATCTTGGAGGTGGAGCTTTAAAAATGAAAGCTTACAAACAGTATTTGATAAAGATCGGCCCAAAAATAAAGATTGGCCTTAAACACACATTTTGGGATATTTTTCACCAATTCTCCAAGCATTCCTCAAAGTTGCATTGCAATCGGATGAACGCTATGATTTGTCAAATTTCGCGATTTGAGCACCATTTTCCGCCCATTTCTTCAACTTAGAAACCTTCCCGGGCAAGCGTCCACCACCAACAAGTTTCACTAAAACCAAAAATTTGCCAAATATCGCGGTTTGTTCACCATTTTCCGCCCATTTCTTCTACTTATAAACGTTCCCGGGCAAGTGTCTAACCAATCCCCAAAGTTTCACTGAAATAAAGAACTTTGCAAATATGGCGGGCTCAGTACCATTTTCCACATCCAGGTCCATCTCCATGTCCACCCCCAGGGCCACCACCTCCTCCAGGTTTAGGTCCCGCACACAACCAAGTACAATGTAAAACTGAATATTTTTATAATTTTCTGTCAGGTCATGGCCACCTTTATAATCCAGATATCTTCAACCCACACAATCTTCAACCCACACAATCTTTACCCACCAATTTCCGCCAAGAGTGGTAGATTTTCCAGAAGACTGGTATGCAGTCATTGTTGAATTTTCATATAGATCTTTGAGAATAAATTTGAGCCCGATCGGATGATAAACAAAAAATTTGCATACAACAGTTTTCCGCCCATTTCCCGACTTTTGGGGTAGACTTTCCAAAAGTTGAAAGTCACGTTGATCATATTTTTTAATGAGCAACTTTGAAAAAGAATTTGGACCTAATCGCTGGGAACTAAAATTCAACCCATATAACCTTTACCACCAAGGGGGTGAATGTTCCGGAAAATTAGTATGCAGTCATTATTGAATTTTTATGTAGATCTTTGAAAATGAGTTTGACCCCAATCCGATGATACACAAAAAAGTAGCATACAACAGTTTTCCGACCATTTTCCGACTTGGGGGTAGATTTTCCAAAAGTTGAAGGTATTGTTGATCATATTTTTTTATGAGTAACTTTGAAAAAGAATTTGAAGCTAATCGCTGGGAACTAAAATTCAACCCAAATAACCTTTACCTCCCAATTTCAACCAAGCGGCGTGAATTTTCCGGAAAATTAGTATGCAGTCATAGTTAAATTTTCATATTGATCACTGAAAACAATGTTGAACCTGATCGGATGAAAATCAAAAAAGTTTCATACAGCAGTTTTCTTTGAATTTTCCACATTTCCCGACAGAATTTTCCAAAACCGTTTCTTAGAACTCACTTTCAGCATAAGATAAAACTACTGTAAAAAATTCAGCTTTCTATCTCTTATGGTTTGTCCTGTGCGACGTCACCATTCAGTCAGTCAGGTTGAACTGTTCTTTTATAAAGGGTAATTTTTTAAGAGCTATAGGAAAGTTTTCAAAAAAAACACAAGTCCAGAAAAATGCATGAAATCTTTATTTGAATCGATAGTACGGTCCATATAATTTAATGTTTGAAGATTATTTGCCCCACAAATGGTCCATCCGCTTAGTCGAATTTTGGCATACTCTTTCAAACATTTCGGCCGGTATCTCACGAATAAATGCTTTAATGTTGTCTTCCAATGCGTCAATTGAAGCAGGCTTGTCTGTTTAGACATAAGCTTTAACATAGCCCCACAAAAAATAGTCTAAAGGCATTAAATCGCAAGATCTAGGCGGACAATTGACCGGTCCCGAGCGTGAAATAAAATGTTCGCCGAACTCGCCTCTCAATAAGTCCATTGTTGCGCGTGCTGTGTGGCATGTGGCACCGTCTTGTTGAAACCACATGTCATGCATTTTGGGCAAAAAAAAAGTTGGATATTATCTCACGGTAGCGCTCACCGTTCACAGTTACGTTAAGTACGGTCCAATGATGCCACCAGCCCATAAACCGCACCAAACTGTGTCTTTTTCTGGATGTATTGGTAGCTCTTGCAATGCTTCTGGCTGATATTCACTCCAAAATCGACAATTCTGCTTTACGTACCCATTGAGCCAAAAATGAGCTTCGTCGCTGATCACAATTTTTCGTTAAAAAAGTTGATCTTCGGCCAACTTTCCAAGAGACCATTCACCAAAAATTCTACGTTGCGGTAGGTCGTTCGGCTTCAATTCTTGCACCAGCTGTATTTTCAGTTCGCACTCTACGTAAGCGTGTTGGTGGTTTAATGTCCAACAATGTAAATTTGGTGCGAAATTTAGTCACAGTAGCCCGAATAGCCGCTTCAGTGGGTCGATTAAGCTGACCATAAAATGGAAGAAGCGCGCGATGAACTTTCTTAATTTGCAAGCGATGTTCGTTTGTAAGACGTTTGACAGTGAAACAAAACACGAAACGTGCGTAAGCTGTTTACACCAGTGTTGCCAAAAAGATAATAGCTAAAAAATCACCCTCATATAACAATTTTGACCTCGCTAGGCGGGACCTAGGAATTGAATTTAGACCTATGGTTTCTTGGGAAAAAATGATAAGAAATTGCCGTAGATTACGTTTCTGCTATGAGCTTTGTTAACTTTTCTCATCCGTACAAATTGACCCGCCCCAATGTATGTTCATTTGATCCGATCAATTCTGACTAATTTACAGCGTGCTGTAAGAAGAAGATTTTGTATTAAATTCAAACTCGATAGCTTTAAAACTAAGACACTAGCTTGCGTAGAAACAGACAGACAATAATATGAATATGTATGAATGATGGTGTCGGAAATGAATATTTTCTAAGCTTTCAAGCTTCAGACAAAATTGCAAGTGAATAATAACGACTTATAACCTCTTTATCTCAATGATATTTGGATCAAATTCCTTTCTTATCAATTGTTTTCTGCTAATGCCACAAAGCTGTTGGCCAAAAATTTTACCTGAAAAACTTTTCATTGTTCCCCTGACCAAATAAAGTCAAAGTCAATGGCCCTTCTATCCACTCTTCCAATTAGCTCCACCCAAAACTCAATTCATTCACATTGACACAAAACACACACATCCACACCCACACACTCATACGACACACACACACAAAAACACAATTGCATATCAATTGCAAATTGCTGAAGCTCAATTTCAGTGTGGGAGACAAACAAATAGCAAATTCTTGGCCAAAGTCGTAGTCCAACAACAACAGCAGCAGTAGAAATCCGAAAAGTTAGTTTCGTCCCCTCGTCATTGTGACATAATGGCCAACATGTGAATGCAGTTTCCCCCGCCTCCCTTGTACCCAGTTATTCTTGTTACTGTTGTGGTTAATAACAAGCGATAATAATCAACTTCCGTGCCGGCGGCGCTTGTGTTGGGGGAAGTAAGAAACAATAGGAAGGAAAAAAAAAAACTGAGCAAAACTTTGCATACTTTTACCTTAGATTTTTTGATTTATGCTAATTTTATGCACTTCTAGCCAGGAGGTAAAAGTAGCGAAATAATTTTTGAAAAATTCCAAAGTCAAATCGCGATAAGCTGTGAAATATATCACGTGTTAATTAATGTTTATGTTGGAAATTGAAAATATGACTAAATTCTGAGCGTATTTCTGCAGCATCAAGTGGAATTTTCTCTGCTGCATAGCCTTGGGCGCATCAACACGCAAAGTAAACAAAAGTGTGTGTGTGTGTTTGACCTTGTGCGAAATGAGGGGCTACATTTTGCACATAATTTAACAGCTGATTATACAAATTGTATGGGCTCACTGCTTTGCATGTCCAAAACCATAAAACTAATATATGTACGAGTCTAATGTGGGGCACAAAAATTTCATGAGTGACTCTTATTATGTGTTGTAAATTTCCTTTTTTTTCGGGGGTGGTTGCTAAGGCTCGCCGGCAGAGGTGAAGGAAAAACAACTTGAAACAAGTTGAGAAAATGCAAAGAAGAGTTTTTAAAGAAAATAAACTAATTACAGAAATAAGTGGCAAATGGATCATACCAAACTAAAAGTTAATACTTATGCATAATACTTCAAAAGCGCTGCTAGCCACACTTACTTACATTCGCTTTGCTAAGGCTTCCTTAACAAGATTTCCATACCAAGCGCCTGTCTCTCTGTCTCTGGCCTAACTGACATGGCCCGCATGCTCTAAATTATTAATAATATTGCCGCTGCCCATTTCCTAGACAGTTTTAGTGCCTACACAAGGCTCCCCTCTGCCAACGACTTTCGCTGTAGTCTACTTTTCAGGGCATGCAATGTGAATGTGAAACTTGAATGTCTAACAAAAGGACACACAGGCCGATAACTTTGCTTTCCATTGCACTGAATTATGTAAAAATCAATAGAAGAAAATCGAAGAAAGAAAACAAGAATTTTAATGAAATGTCATTTTAAAATTGTTACTGTCAGTTGTAGGCATTGGGTTTTCGAAAAAGAAAAGACAGTTGGTAGCAGTTTTACAACAGGTGAGTCAGACTGGATAAGTGTAATTGGGATTGGAATAACAGAAATAGTTTAATAGAATTTAGTTCCTATTACAACTGCATTGCACCAAAAGCGGGCAATAGACAAAGTCTATTTAATGCAACTGCTTTTAAACGCCACTACTTACTTATTTCAGTGCCCACCAGAGAGCAGACTGCGCAGTTTTATGCTTTATTTACGAGTTCACACAAACTGAAACATTTCATTTCCGTTCCATAAACTGGTTTCGAAATGAAATGTGCAGACATGCAACACCTTTTTTGTTTCTGGCCAGCAGATAGCTGCCAGCTCTCAGTTAATTTCGGGCAGCTGTTCGCTTTGGCAATTTACACAACTCAAACACGCAAAAATACTTAAAACTTGAAACTTTTTAATTCGCCATCCTGATTATTATTATTATTATTGTGTGCAATTGTTTGCATAGTAGTTTTGATTCTGTGCTCAAGTACTTTTTGTTGAACTTTTTGCGCGCCCTTGTTTACACGCATAAATAACAACAGCCAAAAGTTTATACCATTAGAAGAGGCTCGCTAATGACTGCCAATTACCCGACGCCGTCCGCTTTCATTGGGTTCGTCCGGGTTCGAGTTTCGCGACGGTTAAGTGCTGGGTGTGTGGAATTTATGCAAAAGTTCAAGTCTGCCGTTTCGGGCTATTTGCAAATCGATTGTAATTTTGATTTCCCCCAACCAGTAACAAACAATCTCATACAATGTAATGAAGAACAAATCAAAGCATTGAAAAAGTGAACGATTAAACTTAAGCAATGCCTGCAAAAACATTTACGCATTGTTGTAATCCAGCCAATGCCTTGGGATATGCCACACAGTTGGCATTGGCTATCGTCATAATGTGCCATAAGTGTCAGCCACAGAGAGTGGAGGTGCCAGCTGAGGTAATAGGTAAGTGAACAAACAGAAATAAGTTAGTTAATAAGTTACAATTTTATCAAATACTTTAGAAAATTTCATGCTTTCAAGTGCAAACAAAAGATAATTGGTATAAAATCAGAAATTAATAAAGAAAAAAAATAAAGAAAAAGCTACCTTCAGTTTATATACCCTTGCAGCTTGCATTATTTGCTAAGCCAAAGATTTTAAATGATTTTCATACAACATTTTTCCAAACTAACCAATAGATGGCGCCTCAACTGTATTTAAGGGATTAAGGCTGTGCTTAATCGACTATAATATTTATTGTTTCACTTAACTACTCCCTGATACCAAGAGGAACTAAGGTTGAACTTTAAAAGAAGAATTTTCTGCCCGTTTATACTCTTTAATATAGTTGGTGGCGCAATCAATTAGTGATAAATTGCTGAGAGCCGCCGCCGCCGGGGACAATCGGCGTCACGAAGCGCAGTTCCTTCACGATTTGTCGTTCAAGTAACACCCCATAGGTGGAAAAAGGCCGTCTTTCAGAGTACATTGGTATCGACACCAATGAGACCCAACGGTACTCGAAACCCCTTAGTGAGGCATCGTGGATTGAATGGGAACGGCACACGACCGCCCAAACCACGACGAAAACAACACAAATCGGTTGGTCTGACGAACACCCCACGCGCCGGGAGCCGTCGCCGACGCCCCAGTGCTCTCGTTCGGTAGATAAGGAGACTCAATGGGTCTATTTTTGAATCCGTAGGGTTCCGACGCCCCTCCCGGGCGGAACCCGCCGCTTTTGCAACCGAAACACGGGGACGGCATGAGGCGCGCGAGCCTTTGACTTTCCGCCCCCCCCCGCACGCGACCCCAACGACCCTCTTTAATATTCTATAATCACCCTCCGAATTTGTTTTGTATATCATATTGTGCCCCCCTCCCGCTCGTCACGTCTTGTGCTATTTAATAACACCTTCGAATCAATATCCAATTTAGTTGGCCGCTCAGGTGATAGTGTGGTAATCGATAGACGCTCGTGACTTGCAATCGATAGTCGCTGGTGACTAGTGTGGGCAGAGCCGCCACAATCAGTTTCGTATAGGGCAGGTAGACGATATATGCATCCGATTTTCATTTAAATCTTCAAAGTTTTGCTGATCCAAATAAAATGAAATACTGGCAAGCTTAAAGACCAAACCATTTAAAAGCAAAAGAGAATTCCAACTAGATATAGTTTTTCAATCGATTGTTTCCATGGGGATATGTAAGCACGTTTTGACAAATCTTTTCGTAAATAAATGCAAACCAAATTTGTAGACAGTTCCATCGAAAACAATAAGACTAGTTTTCCGACCGATCGTTTCTACGGCAGCTAAATGCTCCAGTCATCCAAATTGGATCAAACTTTAAAGTATTGTGTCAAAGTAATTAAGGTAGTTAAATGCCAAATTTTAAGATATTATCATTGAAAACAAAAAACTTTTTCTTACTTAAACTATATTTCAGAGCTTTATTTTTTATGATCGATATACTGTATAATGGTCAGATTTTAATCGAACTTTTTGAAACTATGAAAAATCATAGAAAACTAATAAACGCATAATTTGGAGACATTTCCTTTGAAAACAAAAAAGTTTTCCTTGCTGAAACTAGTTTTAACATCGATCGTCCCTATGTCAGCTATATGCTGTAGTCATTTGATTTTGACCATACTTTGTAGATGTATGTGGAAGCATATAGGTGCATATAAAATCGGATGTGGTGCAGCGGGTATTGTGTGTGCCAGCTGTGCAAGAGGTTGTGGGTTCGATCCCGCCTCAGGACAGGAAATGAAAAAGATTTTTCTCAAAAGACCTTTCAAACATTTTCAAACGAACGAAAACTAAAAGCACACAAGCCAAGAGATTGATAGAAGCTCAGCTCGGCTTTTGAGGCTGAAAAAGTCAAACATTTTATATACTCTGCACCAGAGGTTCACAGAGTATAATAAGTTTATGCAAATGTATGTAACAAGCAGAAGTCCTGTTCCGGTTTTCACTTTCACTAAATTTGCTTGAATTCGATTTGGTTACCTGTTCCAGTCTTCACAATGCGATAGAATTCAAAATAATGGCTTAAAGTTAATTTTGTACCATTGTTTAGTGTATTAAGATACTTTTTGTAATCTGACAATCCCTTAAAAATTTTTTTTTAAACAAATAAATTATTTTAATGAATAGCTTCAATTTAGCAATGTGCCATCCATGGCGGCGATGGACTGCATTTTACAGAACTTAACACAAACTTAGGAAGGTTCAGAGTATATTATAGTCGGGCATGACTTATTGAAAACTAAAGTTTATAAAGGATTGAAAACTAATAAATACTAAGTTTGTAATAAGCTTGTCATGCTGATAAAGAATCATTATGAAGTCTGAAATGTTTCCTTCTATGCCTTACAAACATCTTCGGCATTTTAATTTACCCTCTCCCTGGATATAAAAAGGATAGCTATCAAGAAATGAAATGATGAAATATTATTTTCTACGATCCGGTAGTTTAGAAGGTTTCTTATGACCGCATTGATCTAGCGTTCGGTTACTAACACTGTGATACTTTAATAAAAGATACGACATAACCCAACTCGACTACTTTCCCCTTTTCGGATCCTAGTAACCAAACTGCGGTTTCAAAACAAACATGTTTTTTAGTTTTTCATAAAGTTTGACATTTATTAGGGAATACAAATTTTTAGACCGTCTCTAACTTGTACAGTTGACTCCCTGACGGCCATACAAATATAGTTAACCTTCCGGCCCTCAGCTAAGGATAGCCATCGAACTGTCCGATCAGCACAGAAGTACCAGAAGCTCGCAGATGAAGTGTCCGGCATCCGCTAGGCGGTTCTATTTTAGATAACCATCCGACAGTCTTTTTAGGGGTAACCGAAAGCCAGGGCGATCCGCATAGCCCAAAGGTCCAAGCCGAGTTGGCACCTTCTCATTCTTTCGGCTTGGGTGCTGTTAGCTCGCACCGTTTCATTAGATGTCCTGAGACGGGATCGAACCCGCGACCTCTTGCACAACAGGCACTCACACTACCCGCTGCGCCACAATCGGACACAATAAGTATATCCAGATAATGTCTTTTTCTGACTCCTTTTTATATCAATCGATCAGATATGTATTTGGGAAGCCTGAAATAAGCACCATGTCATCCGCAGTTACGAGGTGTGTTCAAAAAGTATCGCGAATTTTGAATTTTCGCGGGTTACGTATATTCGAATTTCGATTTTTTTTGTGGCGTTATTTTGGTACTCATGTCTCTCACTTATGCCGACAAGCTCGGCCATTTTGAATGTTCACTTAATTGTTGACAGCTGCTTCGCTTGCACGTGTTTTGGATCGTCTTCGATTTTTACCTATTCAAAAAAATGGATCAAAGAACCTGTATCAAATTTTGTGTGAAAAACGAAATTAAGTGCGCGGATGCATTCCGAATGTTGACTGTGGCATACGGAGAAGCTACCTTGGACCGAAGCAACGTTTATCGGTGGTACAAAATGTTCTCAGAAGGCCGAGAAGATGTGAACGACGAAGAGCGTGCCGGACGCCCGAGCACTTCAACAACAGACGAAAAAATTAATGAAGTGGAGAAAATGGTATTGGCCAATCGTCGAATCACCGTTAGAGAAATTGCTGAGGACCTAGACATATCGATTGGCTCGTGCCATTCGATTTTTATCAATGATTTGGGCATGAAACGGGTCGCCGCGAAATTCGTACTAAAATTGCACAATTGCAACCAAAAACAGCATCGCATGAACATTGCTAAT
Organism: Lordiphosa collinella; assembly: GCA_018904265.1. NCBI lineage: Eukaryota > Metazoa > Arthropoda > Insecta > Diptera > Drosophilidae > Lordiphosa > Lordiphosa collinella. The sequence continues at coordinate 104,353 of JAEIFV010000997.1, forward strand.
GAGATGTTAAACTCTGTCCGCGACGACCCAAATTTGCTCCAGAGGGTAATAACTGGTGACGAATCATGGGTTTATGGTTATGACGTGGAAACCAAAGCGCAATCATCTCAATGGAAGCTGCCGCACGAACCAAGACCGCGCCAAGTTCGGTCGAATGTGCAAGTTTTGCTGACAGTTTTCTTCGATTGCAGGGGCGTGGTGCATCATAAGTTCTTGCCGCAGGGAAGAACGGTCAATAAGGAATATTACCTGCAAGTTATGCGCAATTTGCGCGAAGCAATTCGCCAGAATGGCCCGGATTTGTGGAAAAACAAAAATTGGCTTTTGCACCACGATAACGCCCCTGCTCACACATCGTTGCTTGTGCGCGACTTTTTGGCCAAAAACAACACACTAATGATGCCGCAGCCACCGTATTCCCCAGATCTGGCCCCCTGTGACTTTTTCTTGTTCCCTAAACTGAAGAGGCCCATGAAAGGACGACAATCGGCATCGAAGGAGGAGCTGAACAAGATAAAAAAAATGATTTTTTGAAGTGCTTCGAAGATTGGAAAAACCGTTGGCACAAGTGTATAATATCTCATGGGGATTACTTTGAAGGGGACAAAATAGATATTCATGAGTAAATAAATAATTTTTGAAAAAACACAAAGTTCGCGATACTTTTTGAACACACCTCGTATATATAACTAAGATAAAACACAGCACAGGTCTGTACCAAGCTTGACGTACAGCCTGCCTTACGGTTAGTAACATCCCTCATAAAATCTGGTATGGGAGCTGGTATGGCGAGCGACTGCCGCAGTCAGGAATCGGTCGACATTACAGGGGTGTTAATTTTTATGGTAAACAGTCTGAAGCAAATTTTCTTGGAACGTTTCAGGCTAAATTGGGGGCCTTTTGTGTTAATTTGTTGGATAAATCTAAAATGTAGGTACTTTTTTGGTTCAAAATTTTCCCACATACAAAAAAAGGAAATGGTCGTGTTTGGTTATGTCATTTTTTCGACTTGCACTGTGTAAATTCTAGAAGTATTGGTGTAAATTCAAGTGCAAAGTTTCTTGCGCTGACTACAAACACGACAATTAAACGATAATATAAAATGTTTTTCCCATGTTTTTGGATTTTTTTTTCAGTTTATTTGAATATATATAGCGAACCTATTTCAATAACAAATCCAAATGACAACTCCGCGGGCATCTGGAACTGCTCCGCTAGCAACAGGAGAGTCGGTGGCCAAGAGGTCTCGAATGGAAAGTTCTGACGGACTGTCGCTAGCTGATATATTGAATGCGGTGACAAGCCATTGATTCTGGCATCAACAGGCGCATGGAAAAGCTGGCAACTAAGGAGGACATTCAGAATCTGAGCGAAGAAATTTGCTTAAATGTGGGTGAACTCAAAGCAGAAAATGAGCTGCTCAGAAAGGAAATAAATCAATTAAAAAAGGACAGAGAGCAAGATAGGAGAGAGCTGAACCGCTTGATAAGCGACAGCAAAAGAAAAGCCTTGGTGGTAAAAGGTCTACCACTTGGAGAATCCCGGCCTAACGAGTTCCATAAGCTATGCAAAAAACACTTTTAGATGTGCCACAAGTAAGGGCAAAAACTGTCAAGCAAATATATAGCAGAAATGGCAAGATGGGTGTGATTGCTGAATTGGAATCAGAAGATATGGTGGGAAAGGTGTTTAAAGAACACAAGAAAGCTAGCGGGAACTGCAATATATATTGAAAAGGGATCTATCGGAAGACAAGCAGCAGCAAAAAAAGGCACTCTTACAGCATAAGGAACTATCACATTTAGGGAATGCTAAAATGCTTGTCAGAAACGACAGCACCAACATCATGGAACTTGGATGTATTTCCACGACAACCACAACTTAATCTCCAAAGGACAGCCAGTTGAACAGCGGATGAAAAATATTTTGGGACAAATATGATCCAACCAATTTTAAATATGAGGACCTTATAGATAGAATGGCAAAAAACTTAAAGTAATCCACGCACAAATACCATGCCAAAGTAAGAACAATAAGAAAATGTTAAAATGTATTGTCCCACAACATCCAGGGTCTAGAAAATAAGTTTATGTATCCCCAGTTCCTACAATATGTTACGTCCTTTGATATTTTTATTCTATTAGAAACGCATGTAGCCTCAGAAAAAATTAAACTCTTTAAAAAGTACTTCACCGCCTATGATGTATATTGGACCCCAGCTTCGCGCAATACTCGTTTGGGCGAGCCATTGGGGGCATCGCTGTAGGAGTAAACAAATCCTTAAAACAGTGGAGTAAAATGCGAGATGACGCAATCCAACGGAATCCAAATCCTAAAAACTGTTCACGAGCAGAGTCAACTTTAGCATATTACCTCTATATGTAAGAGGAAGTAACTGGAATGCCGAATTTTCAACTGTGAAAACGCCTTGTTAGAAAACTGTCGAAGAACCCAATTGTTTGGAGATATGAATATTAGAATTGGAAATTTGGTCCAAGAGATAATGACAATGGATAGCACTTCTTGCATAGCAAATACGGTTGGCAGGATTTCAAGGACACTGTAGTGAACGCCAAGGGGTTACGTTTCTTCGAACTCTCAACGATAATGGACTTATTATTTTGAACGGCCTAACAAAAGGAGACAGAGAGGAAGTTATACTTTTTATGAACGCAGTCGGCAACTCAACCAATGATATCAGCAATAAGTCACGAACTTCTTCCGTGTGTACAAGACTTTCTTGTGGTAAGCAAAGACATGGTCTGATCATCTGCCAATATGCTTGCAGCGACAGTAAGTCCTGAGGATGTGCAAACTCTCAACTTGTTGCCAAAATTGAACGGATTTCAAGAAAAACAGGAGGAATACAGAGCAGATTGTGAGGAATTTGGATGCGAAAGAGGTAGTGGTCAGCAGCATTTTTGTCTAGCTGCGGCAGGAAATTATTCAGGATGCAGCCGGAAAACAAGCTACAAATCTAAAAAACAAACGGAGCCCAAATGTAAATGGTTTGACCGACAATGTGGAACATTGAGAGATAAATCCTTTGGCACTTTTAAACGCATTTGAAAGGAAGCGAATCAGAATTGTCGAAAGCATATTGAGGACAATAAAGCGTATAAGCGGATATGTGGTGTGTTAAAAAGGCTAGTTGTTACCAACAGCTGGAGAAAAAGCTTGATGGGAATAATAGCAAGGATTGGTGGAGTATTGCACGAGAGATAAGGGGAACTGAGTTTAAGATAAGTGCACAGGTCGCGGTTGCTGATTTTGAAAAATATTCTTAAAACCTCCTCGTCCCAGCCGGCAGGGGCGCCATTTACATTACGCAAGAAACCTTATCCAAGATGAGCTTTTAGATACCAAAAATTACCTACGATGAAGTCAAAGTTACGCTTGAAAGAAAAGTCCAACAAACGCCGGGTGAGGATCGTAGCGCCATGAGCACTATATGCATGCACCAAAAAGAGTTTCTTGTGGCGCTAGCAAAAGTATACAATAAAATGGTCAATGCAGAAGAAGTCGAGAAATGCTGCTCAACGAACACAGTTTTCCCGCTATATATAAAAAGGGTATATAAGCCAGCCAGAGAATTATGAGGAATTTCATTTTTAAAGTGCAACTTGTGCCAATTTTAATGAGCATCTCCTAAACTATAGGTTAGGCTAAATGGGTTCGAGCTCTCACACAAATGAGCGAATATCAAGCAGGTTTCAGGAGAGGCTACTCTACGATGGACAACATGTACAACCTTCAGGGATTGTTCATCTAAAGCTGCAAGAAGGGAAAAGGTATATGCTTTTTTTGTGGATTTTAAAGCGGCCTTTAGTGCCAATTTTAAAACTGCATTCGGGAGTCACAAAATTTATTAATTTACTGGAAAGATTTTATGACCAAACGGAAGCAGCAATACGGACAGAGAAGCTTTATCACTGTTGTGCGGATACCGAAATCGGGGTAAGGCAAGGATGTACACTATCCCCGCTACTTTTGCACTCTACCTAGACGACCTGCATGATGCGCTGTGGCGGACTATCATAGGCGACCTTAATATTGCATTAATGTATGCGACGACATTGTAATGCTGGCAGATGAGACCCAAGTACTCCAAACCATGATCAACCGGCTAGAAACGTATTGCAGTAAATGGGGAATGGAGGTGAACTTGAATAAGTCTGAAATTATGGTATTCAGGAAAGGAGGCAGACTATGGAGCAGAAATCTGGGGAGGAGGACACTTTACAGAAGTCGATCGGACCCAACTTCTCTTTTTAAAAAAGTTATTTGCCAGCTAATACACCAAGCTATGGCCTATCCCTTGAGACCGCTTTGAGAATGCCCACCTGCATACGCCCGACTGACACCTCAGCTTTATAGGAAAAAACGATGCACTTGTATAACGAGAATCGCCTACCACACACATTACCAGCATGCTATCAGAAAAGAATATCTTCTGGGCAAGAAGTCCGGATGAATTGTGCAACCCTCTTCGTGATAGATCTGAGAGATTCCTTGTGATCAGCACACAGGAATGGAATTCTCCTTTCCGAATAACAATTCATGAGTTCCTCAAAGCAAAAAACCTTGCAGTACAACCATCAGCGACGAGATCACTTAGCGCCACCCGAATTTACAAACACTTGGACAACCAGTAGCCTATAAGCTCCAATTCCCGCCAATCACCACAGTTTCCTGGAGATACTTAAGGCCCGATTCGATCTGATGCTGGGGTCTAATAACACCTACAACCGTCAGGAAAATGTAGCCTGCCCCCTATGCAACACTGGAGAGTTGGATGACCTGGAGCATTTCCTAGAAGATGCCCAACTTAAATGAGCATAGATTGCTATGCTTTAGGAAATAGTACAAGCGGAGATAATAAGAATGGATGATAGAGAGGAAAGCACTGGGCAGACCTGGTGCCCTTCATTAAACTAGCATTAAAATACCGAGCAGTAATTTGTAGTATTGAATTAGTCTTACATGCGTGCAATTGTGCTACCCTTACCCAAACACAGATGAACGATCTGGTATCTGGGGAAGACCCGGGCAGCCAGGTGTAGTAATCAGTGTGAGGTGAGGAGCCATGCGCACGGCCGATAGACGGACTTTGTTTTATGTCCATGTTGGTTAACATCATTTCTTTTTAGTGTAACTTTTATTATATATATTATTATTGTCTGTTGTTATTAATTTTAAATAAAGAAACA